>JAVJGI010000065.1:50710646-50764145 GCA_035590275.1 Ibycter americanus
AGCCCAGGCTGCTCCCACCCCCTCCAGCCTGGCCTTGGGCACTGCCAGGGATGGGGCACCCACAGCTGCTCGGGGCAGCCTGTGCCAGCGCCTCGCCGCCCTCATGGGGAAGAATTTCTCCCTAATATCTAATCTAAATCTACCCTTTTTCAGTTGAAAACTGTTGCCCCTTGTCCTGTCGCTACAAGCCCTGGTAAAAGTCTCCTCCGTTTTTCTTTTAAGCCCCCTTTAAGTATTGAAAGGCTGTTAGAAGTTCTCCCTGGAGCCTTCTCTTCTCTAGGCTGTTGTTTTGGTTGCCTGTCTCTGTACCTTCTGCAATCTATTATGTCCCACTCGAGCTATGGAAGCTGTATTTATTTATTGAATTCAGTTTTACTTCTCTGTGAGATGATATAAATCAAATCTTTTCATTGAAGGATAGCAGTAAACATCGCTGGAACTTTATTTGTGAGCTAAGTTTTTATTTCTGGTGATGAGCTGGGATGATGAGCTAATGAGATTTGTTTTGATGTATAATTTTGTTATTTCACATCAATTACCAGATGATAGATAAGCTCTGCAGCAATTGATTATCTAAATAAGGAGCATGATATCCTGTGGGAAAGCTTCTGGGGCCTGAAGGTGATGCTAAACAGACAGATCATGGCCTCCTGGAAGCTGACACATCATGTAACACACATTTTTGTTGGCCGACACAAGGGACTTAAGCAGAGGGGAAAAAAGGACGAGTCAGTCCCACGTGCTTGAGAGTTTCATGGAACAAGTGGGCATTGCCTTGCCTTTACAGGGTATGCGGGCTGCGGAGCCTTCGTGCGAGAGCTGCAGCATGCCCCCATCCCACAGAGGGTTAGCCTTACTCTGAGGGCTTCTTTTGTATTTTCACAGATCTCTATGTTTTTTGTAGGTGCTTCTGTCTTTTCCTCTAACAAAACTCTTAGTGAAGGATCGTGCCCCTTGCTCTTGTCACTATATTCCATACAAGCTCATTTAGTAGAGTATTTATGATGTGATGTTTTTCATAATATTTTAATTAAACAGAGTTGAACTTGACAGTCTCTCTTTGTTTGTTTGTTTGTTTTGGGGTTTGAGGTTGTTGTTGTCGTTGTTGATTTTTTTTAATGCAAACTTTCTAATTTCAGGTGTTGCTAGGAAAAATTACAAGGTGAGGATTCCTAGCTAGAAAAACACCAGTAACTGGAAAAAGCAGAATACTTGGACATGTTAATTTTTCCATTTAATAAGGAACAAGAAAAAAAAAGTTTTAATAATTCACAGGGATGCAATGAGTATTTTCCTTTTATTTATGCCTATTTGTCACTTGGCTTGAATTGTAAACATATTAATTCCTGCCTACCAGTTAATGACTTTGGGTAATGTTTGTACTCTCTTTATGCAGAAATCGTCCATGTGCCTCACAGTTACTTGTAGGAATGGACTTAATCAGGTCTACTTCCTTAGCCCTGAAAGGCATTTTGTCTTACTCCAAGTAGTGTTTCTAAGGTATTCTTAAAGCACTCATTTATTATTATTTTTTAAAAAATCCATAAATTTACCTCTTCAACAGCTAATGAGTATTTTTCATCCATACCAATAGAAGGTGCTTACCATTTTCAAGACTTGTTTTTGCCAAATGTCAAGAGTGTGTTGAGTGTTGTAGGCTCTGCCGTAACTCAGGCTTGGTTTATTTTTCTGCTGAGGTTTAAAATGTTATGCCCTAAAAGGAGGTAGTTTTGATGTTATTAAATGCATGGACATTATGTCAGGAAAAATGCCCTCAAAGTAGTGATAGTATTGCATTCAAGTAGGAATAAAACATTGCACTCGTGTTTTGAGAGCTAAAGACAGGCTCTGGGATTAACTGAGATAGTTGAGCTCTCTCAGGTATTTATTTTTTCCTATTTTTACTATTTTTAGTATATCTGCGTAGTATTATATCATATAGAAATATAGTGCTATATTTGTATTCTGTGGTATTTTAATGATACGGTGGTTCTATTATTTTTAAATACTGGAAAACATACTGGGTGGTAAATGTGTATCTGTATCATGAAGAAATTGGTTATGTTGATATACCAAATCAGATAGGTTTTTTTAGTGGAACATAAAACCCAGTAATTTTTCTCAGGAAAATAACAAACTTACCCTAGCTTCCTATAATGCTTCATTGTTGATTTGGATAAACCATGGGATTCAATTATGGGAGCAAAAATGTCGCAGTGCTGCCCCGTGCAGCCATCCTCCCGCTGCCACAGCTTTAGTGTCCATCTGTGTTTTCAGGATTGATCCTTGCAAAGAAATAAATTAATGTGCTTCAAAAATGGCGTTGATATCCAAACACTAGCATGGTTCAAACTTTCCAAGATAATCCAGGGTTTAGTAGGACTGAAGCGAGCGTGTTTGTGATTTGAAACTGGAGGGTGTTCAATAGATAAGCCTTTTTTACGTGTACACACTTGAGTGGTATCCCACATTTTGCTGATCCTGTCTACAATTTACTTTTTGAGAATTATTTTTAAAAGATCTGAAGAAAAAATAAGCTTGCACTCTTTTGAACTAGTGAAGTCCATGCAATGTTTTGCACAGATGTGAGCATGCAAAGGCAGAAGTACGATTTGTGCCTACCTCTTTCTCTGCATCCCTTGAGATTTCTGTGGCAATATGAAATGGCTTTTTAGCATTCAGTGTAGAGAAAAATGTTCCAAATGAAAGCTAATCTTTGTCTTTGAATGGACTTGGGGACCGGACAGCTGTATACATGTGCATGAGCTGAATGCATCTTCAGATTTTTAATATGCTTTCCGTCTCGGTAGTGAAACTCTTCCATCGAGAACCTTTTACTCTCTACTTCCAGTGGTGCTTTCCCTGGTCCCCATTTTGCTAGCTTTCCTAAGGAAAAGCTTCCCTCTTCAACATCTACAAGCTCCGTGCTTTTATCCACAGTTGGTGGTGTTTTGTTGGTTTTCCCCACTGTTTGAACGTCTGAGCTGTCTTAGCCTTGGTCCAAGTGCACCAGTTCTGACTTCCAGATTTTCTTTCACGAGCTGGATTGGTAAAATACTGGCAGTATTTATATGAGGAACACAGAGCTGTTCATCCAGAGCTGGATCCACTGGGAGCGGGGAGTCTGCAAAGCAGCAAAGAAGGGAAGAGAAGCAGACCCACAGTTTTCAGTAATGTCTCATAAGTATAGTTGAGAAGGAAAATGGAACTGGACTCAAACACAAGTCTAAAAATAGCGGGCTGCAGCCCATCTTCAGCCTGGTTCCCATCTCCTTTGCCCCGAGCAGAGGTGAGCGGGGCGCTCAGGTGGTGCAGGTCGCGGTAACGCTGGTGGCTCTCTCGAGCTGTGACAACTTACCGCCTGCCATATACAAATCTACACATGTTTTTTCTGCCCTCAACTTTGTTGCCGTGCTATAGCCATATGGAGAAGTGTTCCGTGCATAAATATGTGGATTATAATGAAAAATTTAATTAAATGACTGAATAATAACTAAAGATGGCAGGGGAGTCAGGACTGCTAAATTAAATTCATTCCATATAGCTTTTGCTGTAGCCTGTGCCCTGGTTTTAGTTTTACTTATTCTTTCTTAATATTCCTTATGTATTTTAAACATATATCCGAGCTGCTGCTTTGCCTCACTTGTGTTGGTATGAACGTACTTCGCCTTGGCAGGGAAGTCCTAGACCTCCAGGACTGGGATGGGAAATCCTGGGTGAGTTGGTGAGGAGCTGAACGTCAGAAAATATAAAATTGTTTCTGCGCAGTCCTATCGGTACTGCTCAGTGGGCAGTTTGGGAGGAGAAAAGGAGAAAGGAGTGTGCAGCACGGGCTGCCGGTGCCCGCTGGCCCAGAGGGGCTTGGGAGGGGGGCAGCCGGGAAGAGCTGAGCTCTGGAGCAAAGCAGCCCCTTCCCCACCGCCCGGCCGAGCGCAGCCTCCATTGCCGGCTGGCAGCCCCTGTGCCTGTTCCGCTGCTGCCGCTGCAGCTGGAGCAGTTGATTTTTACTTTGGAACGTTTTAAGTCACTGATTTTAATCTCATTTTGGATTTAATTTTAATTGCTTTTTCAAAGAGATTAATTCTCGTTTAGGTGTGGATATGTAATTAAAAAAGATCTCTCAACTTAAGTTGCTTTTGTTAACCACGTTCACAGGCTGTGTGTCTGTGAAAGCAATTACATAGTTGAATATACATCTAATCCTGTTCTTAATGTTTAAGTGTTATTGTGTTAGAAAATGATAAACGACTTCTTATTTGTGAAGGGATTTACTTTTTTTCCCTTATGATATCTGCCAAGACGAAGTTGGAAGGAAAATGAAATTCAATTATAAATAAAAATTTATTTCCTTGGTGGAAAACCAGCACTTAAAAATGCTTTGTTATTACTTGAATCTATTGAGTGTGTTGGGTATCATAAGGAAAATTACCAAAACGTGGTTTGTACTTTAGTCGTAGTGAGTTATTCGATACGGAAGGTATTCCGCTGAAATGCTTGAGGTGGTTTTTGGTAGGCCTGCAAGCACAGAGAAACCTGAATCAGCTTCATCTGGAACCAGTAGAGCTGGATGAGTAAATATTCCCTCTTGACCCTTATTGCTGCCGTGCCAGGCTGCCTGGCGTGGGGAGAGCACCATGCAGACGGGGGGCTGCTGCCTGTGGGTCTCAGCATACCTGGCTGTCACCAGGTGGTCCCTGGGTGCAGGTGAGCTCTGTCCTTCAGCAGTGGGGAAACTGAGTCCCACGTCTTAGCTTTTCCATGGAAGGGAAAAGGGAAATGAGGTGTCCTGGGTTTAAAATGTTTTGTTTGTTTCTTAACTTCCAAGTATATGTTATTGATCTGAAATAAATAGAATAAACTGAATTTAAAAATAAAAATAAAAATCTGTCTGGGTGCAGAAGAAACTCCTGGGTTCACAACCTGGTTTAATACTCCAATATACGCAGGTGCTGGCCAGTTTCTTGCTTCTGTTCTGTGGTTTGGCTTTCTTAAAATAGGCTTTGCAAATTTTAATTATTCCAACCGATTAGTTCTTTATGTCATCATGCTTTTCTCGTATTCTAGATACTTTTTAAAGAAAAGTATTTCAGTTTAATGCTTTTTGAATTCATCCCTTTTATTCACATGAGTTACCGCTGCTTCCCTTTGCTGTTTGTTCTTACCCTGAGAACTGTCAGGAGGGGCTGAAAGCAGAAACTGCCTCCCATTGCCCTCTGTGCCCGTCGCTGGGTTAGTGCGGCTGTCTCCATGATGCCTGCTGCCTTATTTTTCCGTGCTGCCTCCTGCTCCTGAAAGGAAGCGTGGCTCCTTGGCCCTTACGGCGAGGCGGAGGTGAGCTAGCTCCCCTTCTGCAGTCCCACACCGCCTCAGCTGTTCTCCTACCAGGAGATTCATGTTTCCTTTTGTGCTGCTGAATGCTGGGATTGGTGCCGAATCAGAAAAAAAGAAGCCGAATTTGTTCTGAACCTAGCTGATAGTCCCCTTTTGTGCTGATGGCGTTGGTTTTCTGCAACAGTTTAGGTGTGCTGATTTCTGCAGTAGGAAAAGGATAGAGCGATTTGTCAGCAGCAGCCTGTTGGAGCATATGATGTTGAACTTTTTGATAATGGTTTCAAAGAGTAATTAAAGAGTCTTATTTAATGCAGTTTTTCCACAATAGAAATGTTCGGCTCTTTTTTGCTTAGCTTGCAATATTATGGATTGATTTCATATTCTTTTCATGAAGTGTCTTTGAGCTTTGAAGCTCTTCTTGAGACTATACATTGTTTGGAGATAGGTTGTCAGAAAGAATCCCCCAAAGTATTCTGAGTTGCTGTGACTTTAATAAGAAATACAATTCAAATTTAATAATTTTATGGGGAAGAATTGTGTCATTCTTGGAGACGCAACCTACATATTATCGTTTTCAGGTTCTGCAGATGACTCTTTCCCTGTTGCCTTTAATTAAATGCAAAGCGCTAAATAGGTCTGTGTTCCTTGATAGTGTATCCTTATGAAATATAGATGCAGCTGTTTCTCAAAATATCTGTAGATAGCCTCCCATGCTGCCTGTCAGAAAATATTTAAATCTGAACTTCTTGCTTTTTGTTGTCTAAAGGAGACACTACTGAGTTTTTCCTCTGCTCCTGGCAAGTCTTGCACACTTTTTACAAAATCTAACAACCTGAAAAAGTGACAGACAAAGTAAGATTGCCTGTGCAAGCGGCAACCTATACATACCCAGAAGACAAAGAAAAAACTTTCCGGTAGACAATTCCCATAGGATTATGGTGGTGATGTTCCCATCTGTCCCCACGGGAGAGGTGGAAGCTGGAGGCCTGGGTGCTGCGATGGTTGTCACTTGACAGGTGGCAGAGCTCTGCGACGGTCTCAGGTGGGGACCCCCTGCAAATCCTATCTGCTCGCTGTGCTTCTCGATTTGCGGCTCTGTAATAGCAACAGTGGGTTTTCTCATTCCTCTGGTGAATCATATTCTAACTTTTGAATGAAAGTTGCAACATGTGCCTGAGCAGGAGCTGTGCTCCTTCAGACCCCATCCTTGCATCTGTCCCGGAGGAGTGCGGCTGTGATTTGGGAGCCAAATCCCAGGGGAGGAGGCAGGTAAGGTGAGGATATACCTGCAGGCAGAGAAGAGAAATTTCACTTCTCTGGCATCCCCTGTTTGCTAGTACGAGATCTTAATCTTTTCAGCTCCTCTTATCTGTGAATATTGGTACAGAAAGTCTAACTTAAAATGTAACCTGTTTGGACATGGTATTTCTCTGATTTACCATATTAGTATGTGGATTTGTATACATACTATTAATTTTGCTACTATACTATGAAATATAACAGAAAATAAAGGACCAGGCTGTTGTCAGCAGTGCTATCTATTTAATCATTTTCCTACTCTTTGGGAGGAGGGGATGAAAACATTGCCTATCATGGGGTTTTCATTTTGATAACATGCAAATGTGAAAAGAGCCCTGTCTTTATTTTTAACACTGATGAGAGCCTTGCAGTAATTCCTGCTTGCAAGGACTGTGTAACCTTCTACAGCACTGCAAGCTGGGAGAGCAGCACAACATCAGAGGCTGCCTTCCCCATGAACCTCCTTCCCATATCCGCTGTCTGTTCTGTCCTGAAAACTTCATAGCAGAACAGCCCTGCTGGTGTGGTGTGGTGGTTTTTGGGATGATGAGCTAAAGGTAGAAATCAGTTAAATGCAAAAGCTTCCCCAAAGAGACCTCTTCTTGCAAGATGCTTTTTAATCCAAGGATATCTAAATTGGGTGTTTCTATGAATTAAATTTTGATTGCACGTATTTCTGATCTTTCAAGCTTTCTGAGCCCCTCAATAAACCAGTTGCTAAATCTTTTATGTCACAACAGTCAAATGAGAAGCACCAAAAGTAAAATAATTTGTCTTAAAAATGGCTGTTGCTTTTAGAAATGTGTTCATCTGGCAGGGTCACCTGTCTTGTATGAAGAGGAGGTTAATTTAAAAGATAATATATCTTCCCTTAGTAGTCCCATGATTTGTCATAGTGATGTGTCACTGCAGCGTGATTTCCCTGCTGCAGAGACAATATCCGTAATACCTGTAGGCTATCACAATTACTGAAATTACTTCAGTGCAGTCATTCTTTACATAGGATGCCAGTTGCCTTAAATTATCTTTTCCTTGTATCTGCAAAACTTAAATTCTCTAGCCGGTGTGCATCAACGTGATAACAGTTTATTTACATGGCTTGCAACATAGATAGTGCTTCATAAGTAAATTGGTGTTTCTGATTGTGTTAGCCAACACTGTGGTTTGTAGAGGTGTTCAGCCATGAGTAAAGGTCTGTGATGAAGGATCTGTAAACTATTTTTCGCTTGTGCCTCCTTACAGTACCCTTGCAAAGGCTGCAGCCTGCTGGCTGAAAGGGGCTGACCGCCTAGCTTTCGCAAGCGCCTCCTTTCCCGTGGTGATGTTGTAAGTCTTCCTGCGGGTCAGCACTGAACCCATTTTGTTGCTTCTGTAGCTGGTGCTGATGCAGCAGCGTGGGCAACAGAGTTAAAAACAAACCTCTCTGGTCCTCTGGTTGTGGAGGATGCTGCAAAGAGAGGACGCGCTCCTGTGCTGGTTGTGCGTATGTCTGCATCTCAGCCGTATTAGCCTCTAGCTTAATTTTTATTTTAGCTCTTTGGTGACTTCTGTTTGCTCCAGAGAAAGTTCAGGTTTTTTTCCTTGCCATTTATGTAACATTGAGTGCTAGAACAGATACGCCTTTCATTTTGAGAGTGCTTCAGAGACTGATAATAATTACAATTAAATTAGCTTCCTCACAATAATGTGAAGAAAGTAAGACATAATTTTGTGTTGGGAAATCTGAAATAAACAAGATGAAAAACTTTCCCTGGGTCAAGGAAGGCAGTTAGGTTGATGTTCATATGAGTGTCAGGAACTTTGTTATTCCCACGTTAAGGCTGTAGCAAGATGATTGCACTGTCTGTTCACGTGTGTGTGAGTGTGCACCCATTTCGTGGGCTGTCGGTTCGCCTGGCTGCCGCTGCTCCTCCGTGCTGGGGACAGGGAGGGGTGGAGGCCTTAGTGAAGAGCTTTTGTACAAGTAATTCCCCAGACACTGGAACAGTTGATGAGGATTTTGGAGAAGTGCAGACCAAATGAATGTGCGTGTTTATGAATACATCTGTTCACTTAGCTTCACTCCAAGCCCCAAATAAGTAGGAGGTAATGGCATCGGTACTTCAATTGACAGCAGAGATTTCCAGTATGCATGTGAACTTTGGAGACAGGCTGTCTCCAGTCAGGTTTCATTACGTGGAAGAAGAATCTGGTTTGGAAGAGAGATTGCAAGGGGCAAACAAGATCTTTCTGCAGAGAGATGTCTTTAAATGACAGGGGGGTTGACTTGTCCAGGAAGAGGGTCAGAACAGTGTTTTTCACCAAAACAGAGGAAGAACAGAGGGTGAAACTAAGAGGAACCCACGGGAAGGAGAGGGCTCAGAAAGTCCTGCGGGAAAGGGCACCCCGAGGTGCTCACCACTGCTCTCTGTAGCCCCCCAAAAGTGCTGGAGCATGCAGTGAGGAGGCAGAGCAGTGCATACTGTAGGGGGATTAAAAACTCTCTGGCTGTGCACTGAGGAGGACTCACAGAATCACAGAACGGTTTGGGTTGGAAGGGACCTTAAAGACCACCTCGTTCCAACCCCCTGCCACGGGCAGGGACCCTCCCACCAGCCCAGGCTGCTCCCAGCCCCATCCAGCCTGGCCTTGGGCACTGCCAGGGATGGGGCACCCACAGCTGCTCTGGGCAGCCCGTGCCAGCGCCTCGCCGCCCTCACAGGGAAGAATTTCTTCCTAATATCTAATCTAAACCTGCCGTCTTTAAGCTTCAAACCATTCCCCCGTGTCCTGTCGCTGTTGATGGGAATGTCAGGTGCATTGCTGCTTAAATAACCCAGGTAAGCAGCTTGGAGCTGTAACAGCAAAGCTGACAAAACATCATTAAATGCATTTGGGGACAGTGGGTAAACCTTAAACCAACAAATACCACTCCAAATTGCTGTATCTTTTTATATGACGTAAAAACGTCAGCGCACGTCTCTCTGCTCTGCTGTGAGTTTGCATCTTTGAAGCCTTACTCAAAGGTTGCTCCTTGGTGTGAGGCTCTGTGGAAACCATTCCTCAAATAAGGACTGATGCGGGGGCACACTGGCTCCTGTCTGTTCTGCATCTCCTTTCTTGTCCTTCCTGATGTGTCCTGATATCACACGAGTGGTAGGAAAGGCTTTGAGTGCCAACCAGTGATAATTACAATAAAAGCCAGTCGTTCTAAATGCCAGAATGGTTCTATTCCCGTATTCAGTGCTGCATGTGTGCAAAATTCTGTAAACATATTTTGTATGGATTTTCCTTACTATTTTTTTCCCTGTATGAATACTGGCCATACCCATAAATACTGTTGTTTTCTGTATTTTATTACTTATATTTATAATTTTATTATTAGCATTAACAGATGTGTAAACCAAGATACCTGAAACAGATTTATTGAAGGCAGTTCTCTAGATTTTCAGTGAAATAATTTTTAGTATAGCAAGGGAAGAAAAAAGGTGGGGGAAGGCAATTGCATTTAGAAAACCAAAAATAAATGGTCTGACCTTCAGAAATCTTAAGCACTGTGATTTCAGTTGAAGGGCATACTGTTTAATACTGACACTGTATAGAACTTTTTAAAGTGAAGCATTTTTGGTTCAAATGGACTTCTTTGAAAAAGAGCCTTAGAAAAATGATAAATGGTGTTATTAAAATGTCTCATTAATTTTTTGCTTGCCTTTTACGAAAGTTAGTGCAAAGTACTTTCAAACTAGGGAATGCTTTATATATATTCTCATTGTGCGTATCATCAAGTTTCTAATAAATAAGCCTTTTACAAAGTGATCTTGGGTTCTGGTTTTGATCTGTGTGAAGATGCTTTTTGCTCTTCTTGCTAGAGAGGTTTCCCTGGATTCAGAGATGAGGGGCTTTTTTCCATACTCTTTGGGATTATAGGATTTTCCTTCGAATGAAACAATAATCAGGATTTTGCTTATTCAGAGTTCATTCTGAAGCAGTAGATTAGAGCCTGTAGCAGTGTTACAGCATGGAAAGGTGTCAAAGGGGAGCTGGTTGGGTATTTTTACTTTGCTGGGGCTCGCTGAGACCGGGAAGGAGCGGGAGCCTACAGGTGTGTCTGGGCAGAGTCACAGAGAACTGTGTTCAAAACAGGGGAAGGTGGCTGTAGGCTTGGTCTTCTGCCAGTTCATAGTTGAAACAGGTTTGGAAACCTTTGGACAAGGGCTTCTTGCTGGTTCTTAGCCTTTCCAAATAAAATACCTTCCCAAACAAAGGTGTAATTATGGTACTTCAGTATGGCTTTTTTTTCTCTGTAATCCTCAAACTAGTCTTTTCAGTAAAACATAAAGTAGGAAACTGAAAAACGTACCTTTGTTGCATTTATTTTGCATCCACAAAGCTATTTTGTTAATTGCAAG
The DNA here is from genome assembly GCA_035590275.1 of Ibycter americanus. NCBI lineage: Eukaryota > Metazoa > Chordata > Aves > Falconiformes > Falconidae > Ibycter > Ibycter americanus. Next base: position 50,721,665 of record JAVJGI010000065.1, read on the forward strand.
AGCTTTTGTCGACTTAAATTGTATCTCAGGAAATTTTTGCTTACTGGTTTGCCACGTAGGAGCCATGCTAAGCAGCTCCTGCAGGAGCTCAGCATGGAACTGACCTCTCTCAAATGTTCTCTTACAAAAAATGCCTAATTTGTGTTGCTTGTAAGAGCCTACGGCTGCAGCAGTTTGCACCAAAGGGGTTGGAAACTGCAGATGTGGGACTGTTCTGCTGTGGGAAGGGGTGAGCACACAGGGCAGCGACAGAGGGGTTGGCAGATCCTGGTCTTCCGATGGTGCAAGAGAGGTCCCCAAGACAGGGAAGGTTGGAAGCCTGTGACTTTTGGCAGCAGAATGATGGTTCTGCTCTGTCTTCAGGGAGGCTCTGGGGGGACCTGACAGCAGCCTCCCAGGCTGTCGATACGCCAGAGCCAGATTCTTTATTGCAGTTGACCTCCGTCCTTGGAGGTTTCAAGACCCAACGGGGTAAAGCGCTGAGCAGTCTGGTCCATCCCTGGAGCAGTCCCGTTTTCACCAGGCTGGAGGAGAAGCCTCCTGAGCTTCCTCAGATAGCCTACATCGCTATTGCAGTGACTTCCTTAGCACACCTAAATGCTATCCTTCCATGCCCCACCTATGAAAATGGAGAATTTCCTTACACCTTGTGCTCTCTTCTGGAAAATCAGCTCTTTTTACCGTATTTTCTACTTTGGAACCAGTGTGCTCAGCTGGACAGAGTGTAGTAATCAGCATTGAAGTCCTGTACAGAATTTCCTTTTAAAACAAGTTTTCTATTGATTGATAGAGATTGAACTGTCAGAGATCAAACCTGGATCTGTAAAATATGTTTTGAGGTAAAACAAGGTATGCAAGGCTAAGTAAGCTAATATTCACCGATAAACTTCTGTATCGGTCTTCTGCATTGTGAGTGGACCCACACTGAATTGGGTTGACCTAAATGAGGTTTTTGCTGCCTAGGCTGCTTAAATCAGGTTGGGTAAAGGAGGGGACACGTCTTGTGCAGGAGCTCTGAAAGCAATGTTTGTCGGCTGAAAATACCTTAGTGGATCTTGATTTGCAAAAAGATGCTTTTGTAGTAATGTTTGTGGCAGCAGGAAAATACCCCAAACTTTTATCACTCACATTACTCCAAATGTTAACTTCTGTTTCTCAAAGGGAAAAACTCACATGTTTTATTCCTTCCATTTACTTGTGTTCAAGAAAGCAGGATTTGGCCTAAGGAAATGGAAAGTAGCATATATTCTGTAATGAAAAAAAGTGATAAATGTTAACATTTTGCACTTGTTTCATTCTGCTGCTGTATCCATGAAATAACTTTCTCTCTAAAGGTGCTGCTGAATTTACTGTCAGATTTTCTATTACAGGAAAAGAAATGTTTTTTTTAATACTATGAGAAATATGTGTATAGCTTTATATACATATATATATATGTATGTATCTTTAGGGGTGTTTTGCTTCTTCTTCCTGTCCATACTCATGACAGCACGGGTAGGTGCTGCTGGTAGAAGCTGAAGGAATCTGTGTCACACTGGCTTCAAGTGCTGTACAGATGCTGGGATGCAACGATAGCTGCAACTCCCAGCCGCCGCGCGCTGCCCAGCGGAGCCGGCTCGGGCACAGCGCTCTCTCCAGCGCCCGCACAGCCCATCAGCAGAAACAAGGCGTTGTGATCCCGGGGAGCTGAATTACCTTCGTACAGATCGATCCCCATTGCCAGGTTTGGCGTATTTGGTGTTGGGTCTTGACCTCCATCACGTGCTTTCACTGGGGATGTGACCAGAAGCCTGCGCTGGGCAGCGCGCGGAGGGTGGGAGTCATTATATTTTTTTTTTTTATATATATATACACACACACACACATGCACACATGCTGTGGGGCCATTAGATATTTCACAACATGAAGTATTTTTTAGAACAAGAAATGCCGGGAGATCCTCTGCCTTATCCATGTTGGGTTGTCATACCTTTCATCATGTTTCGCTTAAGTGAGCAAACTTGTTTGCAGACACAGTGGATTTTACGCTGAATAGTGAGGTAACTCATCTTGCAGGGCAAGCTCACGTGGCAACCAGCCCTCTCAGCAGCCCTTACCAGAAAGCTGAAAACTGGGGCACTTTAAAGATGGATTTTTATCTTACAAGTCCATAAGTGGTGACAATTTCATTCATGGCTTCTAGATGTAAGAACTACTTTTTATTTCTGTATTGGTTCCTAACATATATGGAGTAGATGTTGTAAGCAAAGAGAAAATTTACTTCATTTTTATATCCTTGCAAACTGGTAATTGCGAGGGACTTTAAACCCTTTTCAACAAAGTAAATTCTGTGAAATGTTCTGAAAGCCAAAACGTAGTGAGAAGTCCATGTTAATGTTTTCGAGTGCTTGTTTGTGGGTTTTTAAAATTATTTATCCATTCATTTAGTTAGTTGTGTAGTCTTTTAAGGCCACGTAAGGAAAATTTTATTGAAAAATAAATGCAACTTGTGCTTTTCATCTGTTCCTGATGATGGTAATAGGAACATTCTAACGAAGCATACGTTAATTTAGGGTAGGTTTCATTTCTCTTAATTTTTCCCACTATACATAAAGAGTTTAATATTTCCAGCTATAGAGATTTCCCTGGAAGAAAATAGACAAGACTTTTTAAAATAGGATGTTTTACCCCTAAGGGAGAAAAGCATTGGCATGTGTTGTCTCTCCTGCAGGGAATTCTCATTCTGAAATTTTTTAGTGTCAGTATTACTTACAGGGATTATGTGGTATTAAAATTTCCCTACCTGTATCTGTTAAAGGACCATTTGAACATTTGTTATTTTATTGTAAAGTTAATTTAAGAAAACAAGTACTGTCTAAGCATTCATGTGCCTCTTCAACTTTTCCTTCAGAACTGTATTTTACAGGAATTAGAAGTAAGTTTACAGTTTAGAACTGCATGGTCTTTTTTTTTTTTTTTGTTTTTTTTTTTTTTTTTTAATATAAAACGTATTTCTGAATACTAATGCATTGTTTCCAAGGAAAAATCAGCTGCTTGGTGGTGGGGTTTTCTTTGTTTTTTCTTTCCATGTAGCTGAATTACCAGCCTTCCAGCATGGGAGCTGGATTTAGCTTCCCTTGCTGGCTTGCAGATGTCCTGGATCCCATAATTTTCCTTCAGGAATACTACATTCCCACTTGCCTCAGTGTACCTGGTTTGAAAAGAAGGCATGAATCCAGCACCTCTGCTTTTGGGCAGGAGAGAGATCAATTGTATTAAACTGCTTACAAAGTGCATTAAATGCTCTTCTGGGGTATGACTTGTAGTAATTATCTTACTCACTGTGTGACTGCTTCGTTCCTGAGCTTTGCGAGTAAGGAAGAATGTGAAAGGCTTTCAAGTATAGACTGACGCTTTTTCAGTGAATAAATAACAAATAGTTGCCCAGGGCAATGGCAAGCCCCGTGTGTTGTGTTTGCAGTACTTGTTGTATAAACGTACATTTGCAATTACTCCTACAGTCGGAATTGATTTTTTTTAGAGAATTAGGTACTTTTGGTCTTGTGTACTGCTTGGAGTCGTATGCTGGAGAAGATGACAATGGTCTCTGAATCCAACGAAAGATTAAACATCAACTTAAGATTAAAATTTAATAATGTTGTTAGCTATTGCTCAATAGTTAATAGACCGTATTAAAAACACCTACACTACAAATATTGCATATAAATAATTAGAAATTTTTACTAGCATTGTAATTAAGAGCATGCTGGCTGCAAATGATACCTCACTATGTGCAAAGAAAATTATGAAAAGTAAGCAGAAGACTGATAGTGTGCTTTTTCTAATATTAAATAGATTTTCCTAAGCAGCAGGGGCTTGAACGCTATTTAGCAGGTGGGGATCTGAAGATAAATGTTGCAGAAGGGATGTCTGTGTGTGTAATGCAACAGAGGCTTAAAGGAACAATATTGTATCAAAGGAAGAAAGGTTTTTGGCTACCAAGTTAATACTAAGATGAACATGAATCATTGTTTTATGCAGGGAAACAGGAAAACCCGTTGATTAACTGGTCAAGGGCCCTGACCCATTCTGCTCGGCACCACTTTTGGGCTCAGCATAAGCCAACATGACATTTAGCAAGTTTCTGTCATTTTCTGTAACTAAACCTGAAAGATGCTACAGAATATCCTCATGTTCATGTTTCACTTGTATTTGCTAAGCTTGTTTATTTTTCTGTATTTATTTTTTTTCTCCACCAACCGTTCCAGGTTTATAACAAGCCTTTATATTTTCATTTCACACTTTCACGTGGAAGCAGAGTGTTTAACCACCAGACATTAAACTTTCATGTTTCCTTTCCGATTCTCACCATGCTAATTAAGAAGATATTCTTCTGTAATTATCTCTCTCTTCAATGACTCATTATTTTCCCTGGCTTATGGGGACAGCGGTAGCAGCTCCCCCCTGAATTAGTGTGCTGCTCCGAGGGGAGGGTTGGGCTGCCTTGGCAGGAGCCAGGGATGTTGCAGGGGGAAGAGAGGGCTCGTGTACAAGCAGCCGTCCTGGCGAGCAGCCAGAGGAGGGGAGAGGGGTCAAAAGTAGATGCAGAGGAGATGGCAATCAAATTCATCCGCATCTCTAGCTGCGCCTATATCTGATAATGAATATTCAAGTGCGCTTGAAAGTTTAACAGTTGCTCCGTGTTCATTATTTTTTCACATGCAAGGTTGCCGTGATAATTTCCTCAGGTATGAAATTCATCTTTTGACGGTTGCAGCTGTGTCTATTAACTGAAATTGCTCTACCAAACGGGTAGATAAACACAGAAATATGAGCAAAGCTATTAGCCAGTTAGAGGCGACTTTGTTAGAAGGAAGCAGAGGCTATATGTTGGCGGCTGGATTACCTGGAAAGGGCTGGATTTGCAAATGCGGGGTTGATGTGTTTTTGTGGAGGAAGATGAAGCTACGTTTATGTGTTTGCAAAGCAAAATAGACTTCACAGAAGTGAGTGACCGTATATAAACAGATACCAAGAGCAAAACACAGTTCATCTTCAGCTCTCCTGAGCATTTATGAACCATCTTCAGACCCTTACATGAAGTGATGGACTGAATCACATCTGCAGCCTAGTCTTCAGCAGCCAATTTAAAAAATTTATAATTCTGAATAGCAATGAAGCATCACTTTGATTGATGACATCATGAGGGGAAATAGGACTGAATATGGGCTGTTGAATGTTTTCTTGCAGGCGTGAGCCCATTTATAGTGTCTGTTATATAGAGTGCTTGTTAGACGGTGTTTTGACAATTAATGTTTTGAGATTTTTGAGATGATCCTGTCTTATTTACATTTCATAGTAATAAACGTTATCTTTGTACAACCACAACTTCTATTCTTGTCACAGTTTGTTATAAAGTTCTTTTGATGTCACGGAACAGGAGATCAGGTGGCCTTTTCCTTTCATATTCATGCTGTTTGCGTATGCCTAAGAACTCTCGTCAGGTACCTTTGTGTGGCGTAGAAAAAATAATGCTCTCGCACGGATGAGATCAGTTATGTAGGAGTTTAGATCTAAACTCCATTACATAGGAGAAAAGCAAATTCAAGGAGTGCTTATCTGGTGGAGCTAGGGGTTTAAGACTCTAAATACGGGGGCTCATTACACAGACCGATAACCCAGTGTCATTTTGCATTACATCTCAATTACTTGGACTGATGTAGAAATAAATATTTAGATTTGAAAATAATGCCGATCTTAAAGGTAACGATGAAGGCTGTGCTGTGCTTGGAAAGAAGAGAAAATTCCTGAGCGTTCTGTCAGACTGGGCATGGCAGAGAATGACCTTGAAAACGGCACAGAAAGGGGCATTAACAATTTTATCAAACCATATATAGAATCATTTGTTTTCTGAGTAATTCTGCTGATTTTTTGCAACATATTTTTCCTTCATTAAAGACCAGAAAAGGTGTGGACACTATTACTGTAATGAGTCAATACGTTTTTAGTGGGTAGTCAGAGCAGGAGGGTGGACAATCAGAGAAGTCATTTATGGGATTCAAACATCTAGTAGCCATAGATGTGGGTTTGAGTTGTTGCTACGATACTTTCGCGTGCCAGGGAAAAGGTTAAACGTTTTTTGGGCACTTTTTAGTTTTTTCCATGGTTTGAGAGAGAGATGTTTGGTACTGCTGTTCTGTTTTTATGGAAGTTACTGGGTTTTGTTTTGTTTTGTTTTTAAGCATCACAGTATCTGACAATACCACTCAATGAAACTAAAACTTGGGGTTTAACTGTGATGCTCAATACAATGATTTTTAAGATATTTCTTCCTTGAGCAAAGTATTGGCTTCCCAAATGCAAATCCTGATACTGTGTGATATTTTTAGGAGTGGTGCTTATTACCTTCCAAAGCTTTTAATGCCTGAGCAATTTTTAGATGGAGAATATGTGGCAAAATCTTCAGTGAAGATGGTGGCAAAGCAATGAAATTGGAAATAGAAACTTTTCAAGATGATTTTTTTTTTCTTGACAGAATTTGGATACCCATTAATGAACTTATGTGATTGAATCATATCCACTGTATTACATGGTGCTCTCTAGCAATATCATGTTTTGATAGCAAGTATTATGTTGCCCTATCTTAAATAATTTATTTGTTTGCACTTTTTTTTTTATAGGGGAGTTTTGTTGCATGCATGACTGCCATTTTAAGGCAAATGGAGGACTATCACTATGCTCATTTAATCAAGACCTTTGGAAAGATGCGGTCAGATGTTGTGGTAAGTTTAACATGTTTTATCTTTGTATGAGATAGTTTAGCTTGTGTTTGGTTTTTTCCTGTTGTACAAAATGTGTTTGACATTACAGATTTAATATAAAAATAATTAATAAAGCACTATGACCTGTACATTTTCTAAATTTGCAGAGGACAAAATTAACCTTCCTGCCACACACAGGAATACAGCTCTGGAGCTGTTCAATACTTTAAAAAGCAAGCACTGAAGCAGTGGATTTAAAGCAATTAAAAGAAAGCATTAGGAAATACTGCTGAGCCATTACTAAAAATCTGTTTTGTTTAAGGAGAGAAGGGGAAAGAAAAAAAAAAAAGCTTTCTTGAGGAACGGAACTTTCAGTGTTAAATCTTCCAGATGTCCCGATTTCATTTGTTTAAATAGCTTTTACTTACAGATCTGCTCACTTTAAATTTTATACAAAACATTTTAACCTTAAAGATGCCCTTAGTTGTTAAATAAGCAATAATAATTGAAATTTGTCTTCTCAGAGTTGTTCAGTAGCCTAACTAAGCCAACAACACAACTTAATTAGAGCATAATAGAAGGGAGTTTATAGCTAAGGAGATAACTCTTAATGACCTGAAACTATCATTGCCATATGGCAAGTGCATGCTGCAAAGTAGCGACCAAACTTGTTGGCTGAGATCCATCCATTAGCGGATGACCTGAAGCCTGATCAGCTGTATTACATTACCCACTCTGGTGCCAGGGATTCTGTTAGGTGCTTTAGGCAGCTTTCACCTGTATTTTAATCTAAAGGGTGGTCTTTATTTACATTCCCTTCTTCCTTCCAAACCCAATGGAACAAAACCCGGCGTTGTTCCTTTTGTGTTACTTCTTAATGTTTGGACTTTCCAGTTTGCCTTTATATCTTTAATTTTTGTTCTTATTTTTGCTTATATTCTGCAAGATTTGAGCTCTTTGCCCCATGCTGGTTTTCATATAAGGTGCTAGAGCCTCTGTCTATTTAGAGCTCGGTCTATTTGTATTTGTGTGTATAACTGAGCTCGCTCTATTTGTATTTGTTTGTATAGTAGAGTTCAGTCTATTTGTACCTGATCTGGCGTTACTAAAGTCCAAAGCTGATGACTCAAGAGAGTGAAGACAAAGTCTAGGTGCTAAAAACTGTAGCCGGGCATCACTGTATTGAAAGGGTTGCTTCCCGGTTAGTCTGCTTCGGGATCTCGGAGTGCTTACATGGATAGTCACTTGGTTTGCCCCTAATAACGAAACATTCCCCAGCTAAATGCTGCTAGTGGAGTGAAAATGATGGTTTTAGCATACAGAAAACACATGACTGTTAAGTTTAATCAAGCCAAATACTTCTGTACTTCTAAACTGGTTAAAACCATTTGGCTCTGGAAAAGGCAAACATTACAGGGTCTTACATGGGAAAAGGTAAAAGCAGTTGGCTTTTAAAACGTGTAATGAAAAAATGCAGAGAGAAATTCTGGTTAGGAGAAATCTGTGATTGTTCTAATGGCAAGAAAAGTTTATTTTAAAGTCTCGGGTTTTTGGTCTAAATTGTCTTAAAGGTCATTCTGTAGGTCAGATCTTTCTTGGTGAAAACAAAGGAGTAATTATATATTTGGAATTTGGCAAGCAGTCTATTTATAATTGCTTGTTTTAGGAGTTTGATTTATGTCCATGCAGTGCTCTGGGATACATGAAGAATCACTTCTTTCTTTTGTCTTGACTCTCTATATATTTGTCCCTTTCTGCATGTTCTTGGGTTGTATAGCTGGAATTGCTCTAGATAGTTAAAATCATATTTTCTATCAGCATGTGTACTATTTGACTACTTGTTTTCTACTGTTATGCCACTTGACTCTCATTTTAGCAGATACACTAATCCAAACTTGGTCAGTTGCTGTAATATTTTTTATATCTTTAATTAAAATGTACCTTTTAAATATTTTAATGTTGTTGTTGATTATATGATAATGTATGTTAATGGCAACTAAAGTACATAGCAAACTGGTAAAACTTTATCATGGGTAATATGTTAATGGTAGAAAATGCTACCTTAAACTGACTTTGAAGTATAAATCATATAAATAAACGTGTGGAGGTATAATGGTAGAATATTGTTAATCCTGTGATAAAAGGAAACTACAGTAAGTAAACTAATTTTTCTTCTTTTTTTTTTTTTAAACACAAACAAAACCAATTGAGTCATCATTTAAGACAAAAGGATGAAGATACAACCCAGTTTCTTTGTTTAAGAGAAAAGCTTACATAACTCTTTTCAGTGAGAACCAAAGTGAGGAGTTACTGTTCTAAGAATTTCTTCATAGATGAGACTTCATTGTTAACGTAAACCCCACATCTTGTCCATTATTTTATGTTTCGCCATCAAAAGTGATGCCCCATGAAGCTCTCCCAGAAGCATTGCCTCCATAACCGATACTGATGCTGTGGTTCCAGTTTGCCCGTGTTCCTCTCTTAGAGCTTTTGTTTTCTTCTGTCTTCAGTGGTGGGATGCTACTAAACTGTACTCTATGTGTATCATCCTTGGTACTATATGGTTTGGATGGAAAAAAACCCCACTTTCCCTACTTCCTTGTTTAACTTTTCATGCTTTTTCCATTTCTTTTTAGTCTGTCAATTTTTGGGGCCAGTGCTGTTTGACTCGCCCACTAGAGCTTAGATCCAGAAGTGTTTTCATTTAACCAAATTTCCCTACATATGGAGGTGATAACTGCATCTCCTACTACAGGGCTTTCAGTTTAATCACAAAGGCATAAAGAAGCAGCAATTTAGAACTGAAACTAGATTATTTCATACAGAAATGAATAGCTTTTTCTTGGAAAAAAGTTACAAGAAGTGTAAGTGAAGCTGTGGTTGCTTCTTCACCATTGGAGACCCTTAAATCTTTCTTCAGCATGTGTTCTTGCTCAACCAGAAGTTATAAGCCCAGTGTTGGAACTGCTAGAGGAGACTTTATGGCCTGTGTTATGTAGGCGTCAGTTTTAGATTGTTATAATGGTCTTACTTGGCCTCAAAAATCTTAGAAAAGATGAGGTGGAATGCAATAAAACCAGTCTTATATCTCTCTGCAGAATATATTGTTTAGGCTTCTTAAGGTATTTCTATTCAAAGAGGATTTTCTTCCTGTCAAGTCTACTATCGTCCTGAGATTAAACATCATCTGAGATCAGTGAGGTTATTTCTGGGACTAACTGATCTCTCTCCTCTTTTTACTTGGTAGAATTTATATTGAGTTGAGACATATGTGGCAGCAGGTGACAAAAAAATACATGTTAATGTTTTCCCATGTGGAGTATCTCAGAAGTATTCCTCCCTAAAGGCTTTCAAGACAATGTCCTGGAGTGAGTAAAGTAATTAGAAAGACAAACTCCATGAGGTGTTTTAGATTAAAATTTTCTGCACCTTCATTTTCTTCTCCCCCTTTAATATTTTGCCCTCCTAGACTTTGGCTTTTAATGTATGTGCATCGGTGAGTATTGTTCATCCTTCCATGACAAGCTTTGACTAACCGCTGATGTGAGTGGGTGGTTGTATGGCTTAGGCAGACTCTTCTTTACGGGATGTGACGTTGAGAGTCGCAGGGGATGCCCTCGTGGTGATGGGATCCCGCAGAGGCAGCCCAGCCAGAGCCATCCATGAGGATGGACAGTGGACTTTCCAGAGTCAGCCTCGTACAGCAGCTCAGCAGAGGTTAAGGTGTTGTCCTGAAAAGCTGTAGCTGAGCCTGTTTGACTTCTGGCTGCTATACCTCAGGGCTCAGCAAAGCCAAAATTTTCATTAACTTGGCCTGCGGGGTTTTTTTCATATCGAATTCCTGTATGTTTTAGCTAGCTATTTTTATTAAGCTTGAGCATTTATTGAAGAACCTCTTTGGAATCCAGGTTCTGAAAAATATAAAAAGTGATACAGGTGTATCGGGGTGTGATGCACGGTGGTCCAGGGGGATGGAATTGTCTAAGCCTCCTCAGTCGCCATCTACCCAGTTACAGGGCTGAGCTTACTCTGTTTTCTTTCTGTAATTGCATGGGAATTGTGAAGGGGTCCTATCTATTGTGAACTTTGCTTCCTTGGGATATTAAATAGGATTCGTATTTGTAGTTAGAGAGAAACCAGGAGCTGCAGCCCTTGCTCTTTTAGTAAAGGTTTTTATCATTTTTTCATGTTCAGAAGAAATTGTTCTGCTTCTAGGTATACTGAAAATAAGACTCTACAGCAACACAGCATGAACTGCTAGCTTCCTTCTCCACTCCCACCCCCCCAAAAAAAAAGCTAGGTTTTACTCATAATATGAGGTTAATTCATATAAACCATTTGCTTTTCCATAAGAAAGATGAAACAGAAAAGAGAGCAGTGTTACGAATACATAGAATACAGATAAGCATCAGAAGCTTTTTATTTGATCAATAATGAGCTTAGTTGTTATAGAGCATTATTTAAAGTACCTGTGTGAAAGTAGGATTATTAAAATGTAAATATCAGTAGATTAAAATGTAGAGCTGAATCGGCAAAGTAGGTCAGATCAGACGTGGCACAACCTCCAGGGTCAGTAATGAACATGAATCGTCAACAAAGTATATGAAAATTCATCCACCATCGCATACACGGAGCTTGATCAGCAAAGAGTGCAGAGGCTCAACAGCTGTAAGGTAGAGTTTGCTACAAGAAATCAAGAAAGTATGCATCTGTATTCATGAAATATTAAGGGGAAAAAAACCCACAGTGGGCTCAAATGTGCCCTCTTGGATAGGCGATGGCCTTTCCCGCAGTGCTGCTTCCAGTCACATGTCAATTATTGGGCTGTGAAGCAGCATCAGTAAGAAAATCACCCGATACCTGCAGCTGTAAAAAAGCAGGCACTCAAATTAAGCACTCTGCAATGCTTGGGCAGCAAAATATGCAACATGATTATTAGAAATTATGTAACTCTTTCACCAAATACATGAAAAATGAGCAGTAAAGTATGCAGTTTGATCTGTTAAATGCAGACACATTTTACTGAGCTAGTGGCGTGTGTGTCTGGGATGAATTTTGCTTTATGCAATAGTAACATCTCTTTAACCACGAGCAGTTCCAAATTTTATCTCAATCCTGTTAACATCACAACTTCTTTACTGGGGTTGTGTTGTTGGGAGTGATTTTGGTAAAACGACAGAGGATTGATTTTACTGGTATTATATATTCTTTGCTTAAAATGTCTCTTTCCCAGCTGCTGATGCTTTGTTGGCCCTTTTTGTCCTGGGTGTCTCCTTGGGTACCAGGAGCTGGGATGCAAAGCATCCCAAAGCAACCCTTGTGCCATGCACACGACAGAGCTGGGCAGCCTGGAAATTCACTGTGCTTTGTGATCTCAGTGTTGTCTCCTCAGGATCTCTGCAGCTCCCTGCATCCCACCAACTGTGAATTTCTGCACCAGGAAAAACATCTTAACAGAACAACGAATCAAAAGATAAAATGCAATCAAGAGGCTGGCTGTCACACATGAAGAAATACTTATGAGAGCAGTAACTTCATATTTGTTTCTCACTGAAAAGGTTACATAAAAACCAGCCTTAGTTAAAAGTCCAGTGAATGTAACACGTTGGAGGGTTTTTTTGTAGGCATTTGACATTTTAAAGATAGAGGAGATAAATACCATTACTGAGAAGCTGTAGCAAAGGAAAAATATTCTAACCTTGGAATAAAAGTTCATTTTTATCTCTGTGTGAAGTGGATCAAGGACTTTTTGAGTTAAGTTCTTTTTTCCCCTCTTTGTCATTCTAAAAGCATTTGATATTACTCAAATTGTTAGATAGCAATTATAGATTCCCAAATTGTAGAAGATGTTTTACATCATAAAGTACACGAGATTTCTGTTCCAAAGAGATGTTTGTTTATACCTGTGTAGAAGTAAATTGGTTTATGCTACTAAATTAACTTTGTTCTGGGTCAGGTTTTCACTTGCAGAAGCAATTACTGCTACCCCCTTTGGGGAGAGAGTCTCTCCTAGTTTCAGCTGGGCAAACCATTGCTGTCACCTGCCCCAGGTTGGGGATAATGTGCACCACTGCGACCTGAGTCCAGTTTTGAGCTGGAGCATATATTTTTCTTTTTAATAAATAGATAATCTCGATTTCAGGCAAGAGAAAATTTCAAGAGGTATTTACATGGGGAGGGGAAACTCAGCAACTGACTCCAGGGAGTATTTTTAGTGTAATCAGAAGATTAAGATTAGTATTTTAGGTCTTTTTCTTTTTCCATGTGCCATTATGCTTTTAACAACTTTCCAACATACGCCAGGCATGTGTCATGGTGTATATGCTGCAATACACACTGCACAAGAAGGGACTGTGAGATTTTGTCTATGGTATAGAAAAGAAATTATGGTTTTTTTCAGCAGAAACTGCCCTTGGATAGCTGGCAAAACCGGTGGTTGTTCCCAAGTAATACCACAGTTTGTTTACGATGTAGGATTACTATTGTTATCATTTCTGAAAAGTTTAAATAGGATTATTGTAGGATTTACGTACATCGTATATAACTATGCCTTAGTAGAATTTATGTATGTTGTGTATGAATAATGGCTTTTTTATGGAGCGGAACAGTATGACATCTTTTGAATCTTGTCATTAATAACTGACACTATCATTTGTAATTTTTTTGGTCTAGAAGAGTGGTCTTTTCTAAATTATTTTCTCTTCTTTTAGGATTTTCTGATGGAAACATTCATCATGTTCAAGAATCTCATTGGGAAGAACGTCTATCCCTTTGACTGGGTTATAATGAACATGATGCAGAATAAGTAAGTATAGAGCAAAAAGCACCGTAGCTTTCTGAGATGGCTGTTTCATGTTTGATCTGAAACAACAGTGTTGCTTGGAAACAGTAAAACACAATGCGGCAGCTAGAGTGGGGAGTGTTTTATTTTTTTCTTTTTTTCTGTCATGCAAATAATTGTTTAAAAATCGGCTTTGGAGATTGCAGGGCAGTGTTTTAGTGGCCTGTTTTGGGGCTCTTGGAGTCCACCACAATTTAAGGGTGGCACCATTCTGATAACTAAAATTTTGGAACAAACTGCAGATGCAGTAGGAATCTCTACATATCTTATAATAATTAAATTTATTCCTTTGGGCATGAATGATATGTTTTGCATATGACCTCAAAAACCAGTGGTTCTTGTATGCTGATGTGGAATTATATGTGCAGCAATATTTTCAGTGGTACTAACAGGAAAGAATTGAAAGGGCATTTTAAACCCAGGTTCCATCAGCCTGATAATGAAGAGACAGGCTGCAAATGTTTCTAATCTGCATTTTTTTTTTGCTCAATAATTGCAGTTTTGTCATTATTTAGCATTCCTTTGTGGAATATTTTATGTTTGTGACATTTATTAGGTATGTCAGATGCTGTTATGTGTACTGTGATGAAAGTATAAGGAAAAACCATTATATTTACTAGTTGCCTGGAGAAATCTCTTCTGTGCTTACTGGTAGCTACCATGGCTATAAAGTTGTCAGTGTTTACTTACATAAAATCCTGAACCACAGTTCCTACTCTCATTATAAAACTGTACCATAACTTTAATCTTGGCTTCTGAAGTCTCCTTAAGCACCTAATAAAATCCATTCTTAATAAATAGGAGTTAGGAGATTCAGCCATCTTTTGAGTTATACCCATTGGGTATGGATGCACACTTCTGCGTGGCTGCAGCTTGCAAAGCACCTGCTGTTTTAAATGAAGAGCCCTTTGAGATTAGACGATGAGGAAGATCTAAAGCCCCTTGGGTTTCTTTTTTTTTTTTCTTCTTTTTATTTTTCTTAATTTTTAAAGTGGTTTAGCTTCAAGAACTCCCAACTGTCTCCAGAGTCATGTTGCAGGTGCTTTGGAAACCCTCACAGCTTATGTTACCTGGCATCCTTTTGAACAGCAGAACACCTCTCTGCTTTGTGGAATTTTTTAAGAGATTGAAATATGATTGGGAAGTTCTGTGTTTGGACACGATGAATGCCAGTTAACTGATGGCAGTTACAGTGGTGTGAACAATGTTGCGGTGACTCTTCCCCCAGATGTAAAGAAGATGAGTATTCCTCGTATTATCTTCACCTTATTGCCAAATGACCTCTCAGTGTTCATTTGAGTGGGGATTTGACCTTGATGGTTTTTTCTAAGCTGTGGAATTATGGTCATAGAAATGAAGGAGCAAAAATATAGAAAGAGCCTTTCCCTCCCCACCGATCTTGCTTTAAAGCACAAAGGATCCTTCCCAGGCAGTTCCTCACTCTGAAAATTTGGAGCAATACAAAGCGTGATGCAGAGGTCCGCAGTTAGGGTAGGGGCTTTGATTTTCTGATCCTTAAAAATAGTCTTTTTTTCTTTTATAGTCCTTTTTCACATGCTGAATATTAAGTCCTGAAGAAGCAGAAACGCGATGTGTTGTTAAGATCTTTGATTCTTACTGAATAACCTCAGAACCCACAGAATATCTGAGTAGTATTTAAAGTTAAAAACAAAAATGGTTTCAGGTCTTTCTGGTGTTGATGAATATCCACAGAAGTGCTAAAGGGGGTTGTTCATCTCTAATTTACAAGTTCATTTTCATTACACCAGCTCGTTTGTAAATGCTGCTGAATTGATTTGACTGCTTTTCATTTTTCCTGTTGAAGTTAATGTGGTTTCCAAAAGCAGAAGGCTGCATTGTAAAATACCTTTTTGTCCATCTGGTCCATTTATTTTCACTCCTATAAACTTTTATTGAAGAAAACTAGGAAAAATTTAAGAACAAATTATGTCTTTTAAAGCTACCACATCTTCTCAATGGAAATAACTCTGACTATGCCATTTTGTGTCACTCTGGAAAGCACTTCTTTCTGCAGATCGAGTATTTCTGTGCGTGAGCCAAATTAAGTGAGCTAATTTTTAACTATATCCAGAATGTTTGTGAGTTCATTTGTTTCCCTGCATGAAATATATCTAGTAGTGTGAAACAAAGGGGGGGAAAAAACCCAAAAAAACAACTAGCTGGAAGTTAGACCTCTAGACCCCCTTGGCGTGCAGTGGAAAGACCAATCCCTTAGGAGAAATATTTTCACCTTCGTGGCAGTGACAGCTCAAGCAGCTCCTCTCCATGCAGTGGTTTGCTTCCACATTGTTAACAGTGGATTAAAATATTCAGGTTGAGATAGTCAAAGCTACGGGGGAAGAGGGGAAATGGAGAAACGTGTATGAATGACTGTATTACAGGGGAATATTTGCAAATATGTGTTTAGTTAACATTTAGTACTACATTTCCTGTAGTGACAGGAAAAGGGGGAACGGTTTTAAACTGAAAGAGGGGAGATTTAGATTAGATATTAGGAAGAAATTCTTGACTGTGAGGGTGGCGAGGCACTGGCACAGGCTGCCCAGAGCAGCTGTGGGTGCCCCATCCCTGGCAGTGCCCAAGGCCAGGCTGGATGGGGCTGGGAGCAGCCTGGGCTGGTGGGAGGTGTCCCTGCTCGTGGCAGAGGGGCTGGAACTAGGTGATCTTTAAGGTCCCTTCCAACACACACCATTCTACAATTCTTTGAGCTTTACTAGTACAATTCCTGTATGCATAAATATATACGCTCTCATTAACAGTCACAAAAATTACTCTCATTCTGTCTACTCTGCATGCATGTTTTTGGTACAGTGCAGCGAAACTTCACGGTACTATCTTTTTCCTATCTCCGCAGTATGCTGTGCCATACACAGGATTACTTCCATGCTCAGCATGCCTTCATTTCAGTAACACAGATAGTCACGCTATGTTACCACCTCGTGTGCTGAAATGAACACAAAAATCTTCATATCTAATGAGACAATTGTTACTTTTTTGTTCTTAGATGTGCCACTTAATACTCTATTTACTGACTTCTCTAATTTAATTAAAAACAGCGTCTGTTGTTTTGGCAAAGCAGTTTGTTAATTAAGAGTCCGAGGTTTTGAACGTCAGTGATTTCTTGGAATCCCTTGGTTTGCCACCAGTATGTTCAAGGTGGGATTGGTTTGCTGGTTGCTGATCAGACATGGTGAGGCAGGGTAGTCACAGCGCAGGTTCATCAGGTGCCGTGCAATGTAAGTTGTCAGAGGGAGTAAAAGAAAAGAATATTCAAACTGATGATACAGCTTTTCCCTTCACTGTCAAGATTTGGTCCAAATCAGCTGCTGTTTTACAGTAAACAACAATATCCAAGCAACAGGGATGGAGAAAATCATCGATGACAGGGTAACAGAGATGAATAATAGACCGTAGCGTGTACGTTTGAAACAGCTGCTTCCAGGAGAAGAGCAAGAGGCTGTGCTGAAACCAAAAAGCACAATGCCTAAAAGGCCAATAAGCACCAGCACAGTACTTTTGAGGGTGGTTGATTGAAAAGAATATCCAAATAGTATTTAAGATTTAAGTCTTTATCCATATACAATCTCAAAATGGCCATTGCTTTGGGGTAAATCTAAAGAAGAGAGAAGACAGAAGGGCAGAAAGAAGAAATCCCCTTTGGATGCATAAAATTTACAGCAGAGCAGATGGGAATAGCCTTTGCATGGCCACATGGAATCGCATGAGAAATATTGGTCATAAGCTGTAGCAAGACACATTCAGGTTTGCAGCTGGGGGAAACCCCCTGGCAGTGAGCACTGCGCTGGGTTGCTGGGCTCGTTGTGGAGGCTCCTGCAGCAGAGGTATTTAAAAACAGTTTGATGAACATCCATTAAGATGCCAGTTATAATTTAGGGGGAAGGGAAAGAAACTAAATGGTCTCTAGCGAGTGGTCTTGAGCCCGCTGTTGGGCTCAGAGACTCGAGGCTGTATCTGATGGTGGGTGCTGGGCTGGGACTTGGAGGTGAACTTTGCGATGGCTGGTAGCAGCATGTGTGTAGGCTCTGCAGCACCAGGTTGGTGCAGGCTGGCCCTGTGCTCTGCCGGAGCCGTGCTGCCGCGCTCGGCCACCCCGGCGTCCCTGCAGGCAGTCCGCTGCCTTTTGCTGCTTCCCCACCTGCCTGCGCGGTGTTTCAGTGAGTACCGCTCACTCGGTGCTATTTTCTCCATGTTGGACTACATCAGACTTACGTCTCGTTTAAATTTAGGTAGTTTGTCATCAGTTCGGTTTTCTTTTTCAGTGGGAATTTTTGAGCCCGGTAAACTCCAGGCAAGTGGTTACTAAATGTATTCATTGTCACAGTGCCTAGAAATAAGGATGAGCTATTAGAACTTCAAAAGAACATGCTACTTGGAGGTTTAAACATTGCTGTTGGAAACTGCTAATAATTCTGTTTAAGATACTTGGACACCTTTAAATTACATCTGTTGTAAGGTTTATATGTGTTCACATTTTCAGGAAGAGTTATTCCTATTAAGGTAAAGGCATAATATCACTGGATTAAAAGTAAGTGGTTTTATCAGCTGTGTTGGCAGCTACTGCAACAGCCACTTCGTAGCAATCTGCCAGATGCTTGATAACGAAATTTAGGCCTGATCTTCAGCCACCATGGTATTTCTGTCACGCAGGTCTCTGTGATAAACTCCGATAGCTGTATTTAATAGTCGCAAGGAGTCAGGAGATTTTGCTGTGTTTCAGGATAGGGATGGGGAGCGCTTTGCAGGCAGATTTGTCGTTCTAGGCATCTCCTGCAGAAAAACACACTCAAGGTGTTAACTGTAAAAGTAGTTTAAAAAAAAAAAAAAAGTAGTTAAAAAAGGCAGGGATTTTGCATTGTTTACATTTTTGCCTTCTAAATCATGTTTAGAAATGGTTCAGAAATGTTTTAGAAGTTGTTTTGAACTTTTGTCATAAGCTGACAAGCTAAACTTAGGTTCCTCTTAAACACATTAACTCAGAACATGAAAACAGTTCCTCTCTACATTTTTGCAAATGAAAATAATTTAGTCTTTGGTCTTACTTTTGGCATTTGAGACAATCAGTTCTGTTGGTAGACCTTATGATATATTAATTTGTAGCTACCACTTTCATCTGCAGCTGTTCCAGTGGAAGCTGAGTTGCCTATGAAAAATGAATTTGATGTTTTCTGTTCTATTTTTTTTGTGTCTAATGTCCATATTTACATAAAATACCTGGTTGTTTTGCCTTTTGAAGTCAGAGGAAAAAGGGATGAGATGCTTCTCAGTGAAGAATGAGTTTTCTTGTGCCTACGTATTTTTTTCCAGAGGAAATATATCTTGGTTTGCAAAGGGAATCTGGTAGGTGTCACCTGCTCCCCACTAGTGCTGTGTTGGCTGTGCAGGTGGGTGGAGGTGTGTTTCCTCCTGAAAACGCGGTTATCATGGTTTTACCCCATCTGGCAACTAAGCAGCACACAGCTGCTCACCCACTGCCCCCCCAGAAGGGTGGGGGAAGAGAACTGGAAGGGTAAAAGTGAGAAAACTCATGGGCTGAGGTAAGAACAGTTCAGTAATTGAAATACAATATGATGATGGTAGTAATAATAATAATAAATTGTAGTGAAAAGGAAAATAACAAAGAGAGAGAAATAAAATCCAAGAAAGACAAGTGATGCAAATGGAAACAATTGCTCACCACCAACCCGACCGATGCGCAGCCAGTCCCCCAGCAGCTGCCCCCAGCCAAATTCCCCCCTACTTTTATTGCTGAACATGATGCCGTATGGTCTGGAACTTTCCTTGGGTCAGTCAGGATCAGCTCCCCCAGCTGTGCCCCCTCCCAGCTCCCCGTGCCCCCCAGCCTGCTTGCTGCTGGGGTGGGGGAAGAGCAGAAAAGGCCTCGGCTCCGTGTAAGCACCGCTCAGACATCCCTGTGTTGTCAACAGATTCCAGCACAAATCCAAAATATAGCCTGTACTAGTGGCTATGAAGAAAATTAACTGTGCCCCAGCCAAAGCCAGCACACCAGTCCAGAATCTTAATGAATTTTCCGTGTGAAACACAAACAACAAAAAAAATCTTGCAAAGAGGAGGAAGAAGAATCAGTGAGATACATCTGGTAAACATGTACCCTTTCACTGTTGCTGGAGTGTTTATTTTTGGAGCTTCCAGGGAAATGTAGGCTGTTCTGCACCATGGTTGTCATAGCAGTACCTGTCAGATCTATACTGTGCTTTCAGAATTAACTTCAGCTATGTATGTGACTATCCATCAATAGTCTGCAAACACTGAAGTGGTTATGAACTGAAGCAAGTTTTGCGTAACCGTGAACCTTAACATGTAGTACAGGCTTCAGTTGCCTGAGAGTTATTCTTACTGACAAGTAACCCAAAGCCAAAATAAAAGTGGCTTTTAGATTATTGAAGTTTTGCTTAATTGCAATATTCTGCTATGCTTTATACGGGCATATAGGAAAAGAAAACCCACTGATGTTTTTAATAAATGTATGAAAATAGACTCTTTGCACTTACATAATTGACCAGTCAAGTTGCATCAGTCAAATTAGGTGCAAGTGCAAAAGCTTTTATTTAAAATCCATCCCAAGCTACTGATGGATGGACACGTGGTTTTCAAAACAGGGGAAAATAGCCTGGAAGGACAACAAAGATTTGGGATAGAAAACTACAGAAAATGCAGGAACACAACACAGTTTTACAGACTATCAAGTAATACCAGGCATGTGGGGTTGGGGGAGGAAGCACAAAAAAACTTTGAAATCATTGCTTCATTTTCCCAACCCCCTGCATAGGTATAGTGTTCAAGCCTGCATTAATGCCATGTTCAAAGAGATTATTAGTAGATGGGACTTGAAAGCTTGCACTTAGAACTGGGACACCGATCATTAAAATATTTACTCAATATGTGTTGTTATGGAATGTGGTAACTGTTTTACATTTCCGAATAGGATATTGTGATGACAAAAGTGTTTGAAATGCAATTATACTTTAGGAGGAGAAGGGATATGTTCTTTCAAGAAGTCTGTCTGAACAGTAGGCAAAGCTTTGATTAGAAGGAATTGGTGCCGTATTTCCTGCCTATTAATACCTTTCCTATAGTACTCTGTGCTTACTTATTTAGAAGGTTTAAGAGTGCAGTCATGCAACTTGAATGTTCAACAAAATAATTTCATTCAGGGCCGGAAAGAAAAACTTCAAATGGGAGCAGTTTTGTTCGTCTTTAGTGCCAAATATTTCTCTGTATAGAAGAACCTCCCACTATTTACTGTGTATAAATTGAGGATAAAAATTTTTAAAGCATGTAACTTTCTTAGGAACCAGTTTTCAAAATTAACTCATGTGCCCAGGAGTTTGGTCTTCATCTGTAAAGAAATGAATGCACGTTGATAAATTACATAATGATACAATTTCTGTACATGGATTATTTTTTATTTTTTTTTGCTGTCCATGAAACTTGGTTGCATAATGTCCTGACCTTTTCAGTAAAGACCTTGCAGGATTTTTGGTTTAGTATTGTACCTGTCAAATTAACTGGACCTAGGAGTAAAATGAATGTACTTGACTATGCTTAAAATAACACAGGGGGTTTTTTTCTTACTCAAAGGATTCCCTGAAGGAATACTTTTCAGTGGGTGACCTTTTCCCTTGGTGGTTTCCATAGCGGGAGGAAAAGAAGCATCCCCTATTGCAGGTTATTTTAGCCCAGCCTTTAGGAGTTGGAAATGTTGTGCCTGGTATAGGTGGTATATTGATAACGGTACTGTCGTGAGAATTGATGAACAGTTGGGGTTTTGGCAGTCCCCTGGATTTAATGATCTGTTTTTCTCCTTTATTTCTGTCATCTGTGATCACTTATGTTAGGGAAGCTGAGTAGCAGCCTTTGCGCCGTTGAAGGTGCCGATGCTGGGGATGTATGAGTGAGATGTCACAGCCCCCCCCAAATACCTGCTTATCTGAGTACTCCCTCGGTCTATTTATATCATGGTGAATCTCTTCTGGGGTCTAGAGGTGGAGTAATGATTTCCAGCACTAAAATAGTTACCATTTTGATTGTTATAGTCTAAATTACGAGTTTCATGTGTTTGGAGACGTGTTTGTTTTTTGATGAAGACGTCCTGCAGCGAGGAAGGTGGGCTTGGGCTGGGTGACTGTGTCAAGCATCTGCTGTGACTCTGCTTGTTCTGTCTTTTCTTGTTATGCTTCCCTTGACAAACCTATTTTTCTGTCCCTAAAGCACGGATGGGATTTGCTCTCCTCCTGGGAATGTAGATCTCTGTACCATGCCATCTGTATAAAATCAGGTGAAGGCTGTTGCAGGTGTATTTCATCCTAAAGCACGAGGGAGATGGTGCGTTTAAATTTGCTGGGGAAGGAAGGATCCTTATTCAGTACTCGCTTCAAAAATGCCACCACGGCACATTAGACTAATAAGCACATGTTCATTGCTCAGTAGTAGCTAACGTCTTCTCAAAATATTTCTGATATGTTCTGAGACACTTCAACCTTTTATTTGCCACAAGAAAATTACAGTGACTTTAAAGAAAAGAATTGTGTGTTAGGGCACATCTCTTCCTGAACTAGAAAGAAACACATAGGGATAAAATGATCCCAACTGCTGGTGTTCTCGAGTTCAAGTTTTATATATGAAGCAGAAAAGAAATGAACTAAGGCTTTTTAGAGGTTTGGTTGGTTTTTTTTTCCTTCTATTACAAGGCCTTGCTAATTTTGGCTCCTTGCAAAGTTTAAAGTAGCAAGGCAGCCCTAAGGTTTAGACTTGGCGATATTCCTGTTCATTAACTCATTGTCCTCCTTCGAGTGGTGGCAGATTTAATCTCTTCAAGACATTTTGAATGCTACGTGTATCTTACAAAGCTTGAGAACTGTGAAAAAATGTGTGAATTTAGAATAATATTTTGTCCAACAGACTTCCCATGTTACTGCTGTGGTTTTTACATACAGGGTATTTCATGGGGCTTCACTGGTAGGGGTAGCTACTAAACCAAGAGCTTGCCCTGCTGGTCATCTTTCTTGATACATTTTACCAACTCTTAAGTATTTGTTCGGCAAACAGGTAATGAGCAATTTAGAGGCCCCTCACAGTCTGTTGTTTTCAGAAGCGGCAGAAATGTGATACTTTAAAAGAAAGATAGGGCATACGAGCTCTGTGCAACCCAGCGAAGGTGGCAGCTTGGCTCAATGGTTACAATAAGCAAAAGCAAGATAACATTGCTAATAGCTTTTTCTCCCTCGGTTTCTGGAATCATCACCCACAATATGCTGTGGATGTCTGGTTTCTTTTGTTTTTTAACAAGATACTAATAAAGCCAACTCATTATTTTGGATACTTGCACTTTTTTTGCCCCCCAACTTGCATATACACAGTGTTAAGAACTCCTGGGTTTAATATATTGTTTTGAAAGAAAGCTACAAGAGATCATTAGGCAATGTGTCATGATAATTCTCTGGTAAGAGTCTAATTGAGATCTGAAGATGCATTGCCAAATTAATTTCAAATGGAAAAGAATGATTCAGATATTATTTTCCCTCCTAGAACCTAAACCTGGGTGATGATTATACTCATGAGCATTTTATACCAACCAATATTTTTTACAAGGGCATGTAGTGATAGGACAAGGGGCAATGGCTTTACACTGAAAAAAGGGAGATTTAGATTAGATGTTAGGAAGAAATTCTTCCCTGTGAGGGCGGCGAGGCGCTGGCACAGGCTGCCCAGAGCAGCTGTGGGTGCCCCATCCCTGGCAGTGCCCAAGGCCAGGCTGGATGGGGCTGGGAGCAGCCTGGGCTGGTGGGAGGGTCCCTGCCTGTGGCAGGGGGTTGACTGTGGTTCTGTGAATATATTTATGTTTAATTTTTCTGATTTTTTTGGTGATCAAATGGTGCAGTTCAAGAATAACTCAATATATTCTGCACTGAATAGTGTATAGTAGTATGTTGTTACATATCTTTATTTGTCTAGTTTGTTCTTTAATTCTTTCAGGAGTAGCAGAAACCCTTAGCAGATTACATTTATTCAGGTAGGTCCTGTGGAAGTTCCTTTAATTTAAAACTTTTTTGATTCTAAATTTTCTAATTATAATGGAAAAAAACCCTAACTGTAATTTCAAATTTTAAAATGTATCTTATAATTCTAATGTTCCTTTTCTCCTTTGCCATCTGAACTCACTCAAAAGCCCCTCGTGTGTAGATATCCAAAGTTTAGCTGCATATGAGGCTGAGGGAGGTCAGATCATGAACATTTGAGTTCACATTATTGTACCAGTGTGGGTGTTTGGGATGAAGCTGTATATGAATATTTGCTTTCTCATTTCATGAAGCCTTTGGGACCATGTGCCTTACAGCTTTATTCTGCTTTGCCTGCCTCTTCACACTCAGTTTTGGTGCCCGATCAGTCTCTCTCCCTATAGCACCAAATTTTGTGGGACCGCCTGGAGGAGTGATTGCTCTCTAGGTTCCCACAGGAAAAATTAAGTATTAGTTGTTAATGTGACAAAAACCAGGACTGAGAAAATGATGACGGTGTCCTTTGGTGGTGGGAGTCCAAAGACCATTTAAGAGCATCCCGGTCCTCCCTCCTCCCGTGAGGCTGAGGCAGGGTGGTCCAAGGCTGGCAGAGGATCACTTCTGCAGGAGCGTGCCGCTCTGATGGGAGCAGGGTTAAAGCTAGATGGTGTCGAGGCCTCTCCTCCCAGTTCATTATGCTGGCTGTCAGCCAAAAGGAGTGGAGCCCTTCCCCATATGTGCTGTCCCTGCACTCCTTTCGGGCAGCAGGACCACACGCCCTGATGCGGTCCCTCCCTGAGACCTCCCTGTGCTGTGCCGTGGCGTGAGACAGCTGGTGGTCCCGTGTTTAAATACAGCTTCAAATCATCTGACTTGTTGGTAGTAGGGAAAAAGGGTACGACCTTCTCACACAGCCGATGGCCTCGTGATGTGTGCAGCATATGCGCAAGGACACCGAAACCCACCTGAATGTGCTCTCCCAGTTAGAAATTGAAATTCTGGTGCCCTGACAGGCAGCCTGTGCTCTGGGGCAGCTGCCCGGATCGATCCATTCTGCGTATTTAAGCAACGGCATGAAGTGCTGTCTGCATCACATACCCAAATATGAAATTGTGCCTGTTTTTGCTGGTTTTGGCACGAAATGTACGGCATGAACAAGAATGTGTGAATACTTATTTCTTATAAAAGCAGCATCATGAAGTAGGTAATTAAATGAAGCTGAAGGTGTTAAATCAAAAAGCATGTTAGCAGGACTCCATTTTTACCAACAGTAAAAGCTAATGTCATGTGATGTCTATTTTTAACACAGAAGGTGTAGCAATTTTCACTTACAATCATTATTTTTCCATGTCAGCTTCGTTTAATACCATTTCACATTTAAAAATATCTAGTGAGTGAAGTATGTGCTGCTTTTTCCCACTTGAGTTTTATTAATCTTTTTTTTAAAACCCATTATTTCAGTCTTTAGAAGTAAGAAAAAATGCTTATTTGTGTATTACAAATGGAAGTTCAGCATTAAATGCTTCTCTTGGCTGTTACTCTGTAATGAAGATTTCTGTAGTTAGCTTTGAAACCGGATTGTAAATTCTATGGCTTTGACCATCAATTAGTGACTTTGTTATTTTCAGCACTTTGAGGCAGGAAAAAAAATGGCCTTTTGGCTGATCAGTCATATTTTAGAAAGTGTTTTATTTACTTTTCAGGTAAAATCAATTGCTCTGCACTGTAATTCTCCTATATTCTTTAAATAATAATATGAAAAGTATCAGAACCACAGAAATTCTTGCTTTTCTTCTTCCAAACGAACAAGGAAAGACCCAAGTCTGTTGATTTTCAGGTAAGTGGGAGGTTTTGCTCTCCCATGGGATTCCCGTAGGAAGTGGGAGAAGCTGACCTACCACATGCAGGGGTGCATGGATGCCAGAGTGGAGGTGGGGTGCAGTTGCCACCACACGAAGTGCAGCTGCCAGCAGCAACATCAGGGAAAACCCTCTGCCCTTTCTTCCTGCTGCGATAGGGATTTCTTCTGGGGGAAGGTTAAAATATTGCGAAGGAAAATAGTTGGGTGCGTGGTCCTCTCCTTACATGCCAACAGACATCACAGGAAATACTGTAGCGTGTTGATCCCTGTTGATCTGCTTGCCATAGTCAAATCAGTATCTGTGACATTCCTAGGTTATTCCTTCTGATTGCCTTCCATCAATCGCCTCTTTATGATCCAGGAATGAAAAATACTGGGAAACAGTAAAAGCTCCAACGTGTCCCTTGTGCGTTACCAATCTCAACAGCTATCACTCAAGAAATGCAAGAAAAAATTTTCTTGAGGGTGGTACGAGAATCCAGGAGGCTTTAAAACTGGGGGACAAGAGACACAAAAATTCACAAGGCTTTTGGAGAAGTTTATCCTTCACGTACTGAGCCAGTGAGACTGGCGGTGTAGGTCCGGACCTAACAAATACGTCAGGTTATCAGACTTCAAGAATTAGTAAAGGTTGTTCATGGCAACCCTTTTTTTTTTCTTTCTTTTTTTTTTCATGGGATATGACTTTTAGGACTGATGCAGTGTACAGACCTGTATCCTTTTACTCTCGGTTCTTTCAAAAATCTTATCTGGTGTATTTTGCCAGGATTTGGTGAAAAATGACACCTGGGTAACATGTAAAGGAATCTTACACAGCCGCCTGGGCTGAACTGTTTTTTCTTTTAGAAATACGGGTTCCCATGTAAGTGTGGCAAGCTGAAAAAGCTTCCCCTGAAGTGGGAGGAATAATGTTTTGAGCCATTTTCCTTTGGCCCAGACAAGCCCATGGACGAGGAAGGGCAAAACTGTGATGTTGGGAAGCTTTTCGGATTGCTGTGCATTGAGAAAGTCTTTCATTGTGTTTAGCCAGACTGTACCGTATCTCTTATTGTTTGCAGGCTGTCGTGTTTCAGAAGACAGCTTGTTAGAATGGACCAGCCCTTGGGACTCCAAGTCTTGTGCCAAAATCTTAATTTCCCATTTTCTTGTCTCGTAGAGCCAAAAGAGTTGCTTTGCAGGTGAAAGGTGTCCAGAAGTGCCGGTTGGTATCCAGCCTGGGTCCATCCTGGGCTGATGCTGGCACTGGGATTGCTCCAGCCTCCAACATGTTTAACACCATTTCGACTGTATTTCCTTCTCCTGCCAGTATTAGCCCATTTTAAGGAGAATGGAGTTGTACAAGAACAAAAATAATATCAGAATATTGGTGATAATTTTACTGCATCATTTCAAATGCTGGTTCTTCTGCAAGATTTATCTGCCATGCATCATTGGTATATTAAATGAACATGGTAGGAGTAGCAGCTTGGTTAAACAGAGGTATCGTATGTATTATAAAGTAGTACATTGCTGATTATGTATGATTTTTGATTTAGTTATGATTTTTGTATGATTTTGAGCAACCTGGTCTAGTGGAACGTGTTCCTGCCCATGGCAGCAGGGTTGGAACATGATCATCTTTAAGGTCTCTTCCAACCTGAACCATTCTATGATTTTTTTATTTTATTTTTTTAAACAATTCACAAGAATAGTGACCAGCACAGTTCACAGAATCATAGAATATAATTGTGGTAAAACAGGCCTAAAGCTCTCTTTGCTTTTAACATGCTAACACATTCCTTTTATGATTTTTCATCTTTTTAAGTGACTGACAATTATGTAGCACTTTGGCTTCTGAGAGCAGTAGCCTTGATGAGCAAAAAGCCAGCGAGCTTTTCTGGGGTTATTTAATTTTAGGATCAGAAGTATTTCATGAACAGATACTAGAAAACAAGCTTTTACAGTTGAAGTATGCCAAAGCACAGCCAGTGTAATAATAACTAGAGTATAAAAAAAAGAGAAGAAAATTATTCATGCTCTGGCATAACATACTTTATGATCATGTGTGATTATAGGACAATAAGAGTTTGAAATATATTTAGAGAGAAAAGAGGTACCAGATCATTGGCTATCACCAATGAAGGTTTATATCACTGAATACGAGGACTGAAAAGTCGTCTTCTCTGTCTCTTACTGGCATAGCAGGCATGGATGTAGCTAAGCCATCCTTGACAGATGTTTTTCTTTTTTTCATCATAAGGATTTGTGTTACAGTTAAGTAGGCACTGTTGCAGCTAGTAAAACAGACTTATTGACAGATCTTGGGATGGACGGATTGAAATGATAAGGTAAATTAATTATTTTTTAACATTTACCAAAATGAGAACATCCTTAATATACAGGTAATGAATACATATAATCATTTGTGTTAGAATATATTAATACTGGGCCACATACTGTCAAATACTTCTGTGCAACTCCTATTCTTGGAATGGGTGAACTTTAAACTTCCAAGATGTTTTTCATTTGTGACTTTAAAAATAATAATATGCAAGATATTAAAAGCCAATGTTTTCCTCCTTTAAATTCATTGTACGTATACAGTCATCAAATGCCTATTGAGCTGCTAAGGGTATTTACTGTTCAGTGGATTCAAGGATGTGCCTGTGTTTGCTCTGCCGGTGACAGTAGCTTTGATCTCCCAGCTTTTCAGATTTTTGTCTTGCCACATATGGGAGAAGCTTCCCCCTGTGCCTGTTGAAAGCCAGCACTTAACACCTCCCTATGTCCCTCCAAAGCCTGCCTGTGCTCGCAGCCTGCATCCAGAGCCAGCTGGCTGCTGGAAGCACTGAGCACTGGAAATGCCTTTGCTGTTTCTCCCCTGACCTTTCCCACCGCCCCTTGACTGTTTAGCTCACCTAAGCCCTCACCTTCAGACTTGGGAAGAGCGTTACAGCTTTGCTTTTGTGGGAATTGTTTGCTGATGGCCAGCAACTTCTTTAAAATACAAAACTTTAAATAAATCTACGGTTGCTTTTGAAGGTGTGAAAACTGTAATTTTTAAGGTCAGTATGATCATCAGTAAAATGAAAAGGATACCTGCAAGTAGCTTCAGAGAGGCAGCTGAAACTGCAGCCTCTGATCCCTGAACCCACTCGCTCCGGCAGCGTTGTGACAACTTGCTACAGTTCGTTTTAGAGCTACCGCTGCCGGGTGAAAAACACCACCTCTCTGTAGCACAAAGCACTCATTTGGTACAATATCATCCCCCTGATTAAATTTGTTAATTTTTTTGACAGCTTAATTTGTTTTGGCAGACTTTATGGTGGCTCAGGTGTCATCTGTCTTTCTGCAGCTGGCATAGAGCCAGCGTTAAAGCGCTGGGCTGGTGCAAGGGCTGTACCTCATGTGCTGTGGCCGATTCCCAGCGTGGGGATCGCTCCCCTGATCCAGACCAAGCGGATACTGATGGGTTGTGATGCGCAGGTGATGGACAGTGTGGCCTTGGGTAGGATGTGACAGGGAGAGCCTTGCTCCCTGTATCTCAACCTTGATCTCATATCTGTAAACCACGCGTAACTTCTGGGTAGCAGACAATTTGCAAAGGTGATTCGTCTCCCAGGGGCTGATGTCCGTGGGAAAGGCTGTTGGCCGTTATATGGTCATACGTATGCATGTATGCTGTTGGTTGTGGAGGGGTGGGGGCTGTGGTACCAGCTCTGCCCTGGTAATAGCACTTATGTGGCCACGTTATGTGGCCTTCTGGGTGGAGGGGATGATCAGTATTGCTTTAAAGAGCTTCATCTGGCAGGTTGTTAAAACTGTTGAGAGTAGTTATACTGCAGTCTAGGTGCTCACGAGTGCTGTGGTTAGGCAGTGTAAGAAACATAAGTGTTACTAGGATGAGGCAGAATAGAATATTAACTGTCCCTTTGGAATTACTGCGGTATGTGCAGGTTACACACCGTGGCATCAGACGTGGGGCACTACCATGGAGTTCCCTTGTGCTGTTTGAGCATCAGCCCTGATGCTTGGCCACGGTCGCCGTTGGTTTTCCTGGGCTCTTCTCAGCTCCACACTGATGTAGCAAAGTAAATTTTTGACTGACAGCTGCTCTGTCCTCTGGTAGGAAATTTGGGATCAAGATGCAGCAGCAGTTAGGTGGGAATGCACGGGGCACGGAAAAGTCTTCTTCTAATGCCGGCACACTGAGATGTGTTGCAACGTGTGGCAAGTCGATTTATCCTCAAACCCATGGGGAATTTAGTCCATCAGATGGTCTGCATAGCAGTGAGTGCCCATCAGACTCCTCCTTCGCAAGGGTGTATTGCATGTGGGTGGGATGGATGAAGTGCACAGGCCATGAAACGGGGAAGGCTGTAATGGTTATATCCACCCTCTTGGGTTTTTATTTCACTTTTCTGTTTTTCTCATGTTACGTGTGAAAATAACTTTTGGTTCCTGTTGCAGTTGAACTGTAGTAGCTTTGTGGGCGTAACAGATGATCCTCTCTTAACAGAACACTTAAAAAATTACCTTTATGACATAATTTATTTCTTAATGGTGAAGTTTTCCTTCTGAGAATTTGGGTAGTCAGTAATCACTGGTTTTGCGCCTCCCTGTGTTTGGCTCTGACAGAATGTATTACTGTCCATGGTTTACCTTCTGCTGGCCCAGTCACGTCTGCAGTATGCAAAGGCGTAACAAAAGCTCTCATCAAGTTGGAAAACTGAGTAAGATGTAGAAGATAGTTGATGGTTTTCTGACAGCTCACTTGTACAGATACCCAAACAGAAACATTTCTGGAATGAATTTCATGTTACATGTTTTTGTCACTTGAGATGTTAAATGGAGGTGCGATACTACAATGTATTTGTGAGTATTCACTCTCCCTCCCGCATTGTTGTGTCATGTTCTTCTTGCTGGACTGTTTAGCATTTTTTCAGACAGAAACCATGTTTAATTTTTAAAAATCTAAGTAAAAATACCAGCTGTCAAGACCAAACATGTTTTATGTAAGTTCTTCTTGAACACAGAATATTTTTTCATCTGCCAAACTATTCATTACAACATGCTTCTTCCACAACCACTTCAGTCATGTTTTCTCAAGGAAAAATCTTCTTAAGGAAAATACTGCCCTCTTTGAGCTACATCTCATAGTTATTACCTGACTAATATATTCATATTAAATGTACCTTCCTGTTTTGGTGCAGCATCAGGCACTTTTTAGGCTTACACACACATATTCAGCAGTTGCCACTGTACCGTATCTCAGAAAATACTGCTGCTTAGCCATAGAGTTTTCCTGGTCTATGTAAACCTATAATTATCAGTGCTTTTGACAGCATCTAAGGATATTTTTTTTTCTTTTAAGAATTATTCCTCATCTTCTCCAGTTGTCCAAATGTTTCTACTGCAGGAGTGCCAAGAAGCGAATGTACTTTTTCAGGTGAATACTGATCAAGAGGTGTAGAGAGGGATCATTGCATTTTTGCTCCTTGCCAAATTCATTTCTGGAGTACCTTGCTATAGCAATGAAATTATACAAACGTGTGCTGAGCTTGGCTTTCCTTCAAATGACACTTCTACATATGCAGACCAAACCTTCAAAGCTCATTTTTCACTCTGACTGTGTTTGATACAGCAGATGCTAAGGAAGGGAGCAGGGGCTTGGTTCTCCTGGAAGAGCACATGCTCAGCTCTGCTGTAATTGCTCTGGAAGGCTGAGGATTCTCTTTCTGTGTCCATTTCTTCATTATTCCTCTCTTAATTGACTCTTTTCTGGTCTAGTCTAATGGTGCCCAAAAGAAATAAATCCACCACTCTTGTAAATTCTTGTTTCTTGATTGAAGAAGGTGAAAATCCCACTCTCTCATTTGGTGCTCAAGTGAAAGAAAACATGGTTTATAATGATTATGAATCTACAGACAAGTGTTAAATCTAAAACCCAAGAGACTTGTGAGGTGGTCACCAACTAGTCAAGGATAATGTAGGGGTTTTTTTAGTTCTCTGTATTTCTAAAAGGCCATTGCACTCTTTGACATGCATACTGGGTGATACGTGGCATCATCCAGTGCTTGTCAAATACCACTGAAAGAAGACAGTTGTCTTAATTAAATTAGACTGATGTTTTTACAGCTTCGTATATTTTAGTTTCTGCCAAGACAACTGACAACAAGAAATGAGGAATTTATGAAGAAATCATGAAAAATTTATGCTAACATATGGGATTTATTCATCCAGCATATCAAACGTATCTTGAATTCCAACATCAGATCTGCTAATAAGAAATGTGAAAATAGACTAAAACTGTTGATCATTTTGTATGAATATGCAGACTGCACACTAGATTTTCATCCTTTACTGTGCCTCATATTTCACTGAATTAAGTCAACGTAGGTTTTAGACATTCAGCACTTCTAACTTAAAAGAGTTTGTTTCATTGTTAGTCAGGATTTCAAACTAATTATTTGTGTTAGAAAAAAACCACATGGAATAAAAGCCCTTAGGAGAAAACTAGAATATTGCCAGTGACAAATTTACACCAAATCCTTCCATGTTACATCTTCAAAAAAACCAAAACAATACCAAAACCACAAACCCCTAACCCAACACTGCAAGTGCATCCCTGAAAAAAAAAAAAAAATATTATTTTAGATATTTTTTTTTTTAAGCTTTTCTGAGCAGTTTCTGGATATTATCTTCACAAAGCAGAACTCGGTGTGTGGACGTATGCATCCACAGGGAAAATAATAGCATTTCACTCAGCCTTGTTTCAGTTTGACTGTTGCATTAATTTCCTTTATAACTTGCGACATCTGTAGTCTGAATTGCTGATTTGTTTGTTCTGAAAGTTAGGGGGGGGAAATTACCCCACTGCTGAATTCAGCATTTTTTTCCATGGTTCCCCTGACAGCACCAACTCCTCCATTTTGTGCTTGACCTGGATTTGATTTAAATTTGCAAACTTTCCCTGTGCTGTACAAGGAGGTTTGTATCAGAGCACGCTGTTCTCTCTCCTGTAAAATATCTAATTCCTTTTACTTACATGTTTCTGTTAAAGCTGTTCTCTTGTTCTGACATGGAAATCCTACCTGCACAAGCGTGGTAGGTGAAATACGGCAGTTGCCTTGATTTAGCGTGAGGGCTGTGATAGTTTTGTAGGTAGGTTTTGTAGAAAGGTTTTGTATTAAGACACACTGGAGTGGGTTTTGGGCAGAGATGTAGGTGTGGGGCGAGCAGTACGGCTGCAAGACTGGGCGATCGTAGGAATTGATCTGTAGATCTATGAAAACTCTCTTTCCTGGCTGTCAAACTGTCTGGTGAGAGCTGTCTCAGAAAGCACGCAGCGTACGATAGCTATATACCACAATTAACCTGAGGTGGCTGGCTTGTGATGAGACAAGATTTACTGGCACACACTGTTGCCCCAAGTTTTTTCCAGCTAATTCAATGGAAAATCTGGAAGGGCTGAATTGCGTTTTGTGGAGAGATATGTCAGATAGCAAATAACTACTGTTAAAATTTGGCTGGTGCCGACGGTGGGTTCTTGTGCAGTAGAAGAGATTCGCTGGGTCAAGGGAGAGCTAAATGTCCTCCTCTCTCCGTCCGAATCGTGGGAGAGGTCCGTGTGGCTGTAAAGATGGCAGTTGTTCATCAAATGGCACGGTCAGAAAGGATGAATTGCAGGTACTCAAAGAGTTACCACCAAATCGTTTCCAGCTGTGTTATTACATGAAATTGCAATGATATTGAACCAGCTTGGTTTAGAGGTTTTTTCGCCTGCTCCCTAGTGCTATTTATTAATAATTCAGTTCTCTCCGTGCAGTGAGTAACCCTGTTTGGGATGGTAAGTACTATAAGACACCTTGCAGAGCCAGAGCTGGATTTGGGAATGCTGCAGAATCTACTAGGAGCTTTAGGCTGAAAAGGAGCAATCCTGAAAAGCCTTTTCTAAAATAAATAAGGGAGATCTACATGTTTTGGTTTTCTTATGCTTAGAGAGGAAAATCACCATTTAAAGGTTTTCTCTTGTGTTACTCTAGCATTGTATCACTAAATTTGATACATTAATTAGAAAGTTCAGTGTGAAAGATCTTTGGGCTGAAGATGCACGAAATGCGGAAGGGGTTTTCTGGTGCTGGACACCATCATGTTGGTCTTGTAAGAGCTAATAAGCACAAGGATTTAATCTTTCCTTTGCAAACTTTTTTTTTCAGAAGCTTGTCCATTGGAACACGTTAAACGTATTATTGAATTGGTTCTTATATAGATCTAAATTTCCCAACAAGAGTCTCCTTCAAATTTCCCTGGGGGAAAGAAAAAAAAAAAAGAAAAATTTGCATTTTTTTTCTGGCTGGGTTTTTTGTGGTTGGGTTTTTTTTCCCCCTCCCAACGTTTCCCATCACCGAGCAGCAGCTCAGCTGCCCGAAGTCCCGGCTGTGCCCACAGCACACGTGCACATCAGTTCCAGGAGCCACGTGCAGAAGTGCCGTGCGTTCAGGGCGCGTCGCGCTTGCTGTGCATTTGCTGAGGCCATCTGGGTGGCGCGGAACAAATCGCTCCTGGATCTGCCGGGCTTGCGGGACGTGTTCTCTACACCATATGCTCGGTATGCAAGCCGCAGGTGCAGCAAGCAGCTCTAGCCCCACGTCTAGCTGAACCTGTAAAGGAATAACTAATTTGAGCTGAGTACTGTTTGGGTTTAATAGTACTTCTTCGTTAGAAAAAAAGGTAATTGACTGTGGTTGGATTGATTGATTTATTTGTTGACTCTTAGAGCCCTACACTTTGGCTGTTGACTGCATGAGGAAGCTGCTCATGATACAGTGACCCTAAACTTTTCTCATCACTTTTATAAGCGGCTTTCCTTTTTCCTTTTTTGTTCGTTAGAAAATACACAGAAAAATAAATGTCAAGAGTTAAAACTTTGTCAGCCCTTTTTTCCCCCTTCATGCTAAACTTTTCTTAGGTTAGTCTGTATTTCTTGATGGTTACACATATTTAAAATTCAAACATAGATTTATAAGGTACTCTTATCCCACCGTGTAAGTCTCCTGATCTACAAATAACAGGATAATTATAAATGCATATTTATGAAAATTACTTTTTTTTTTTTTTTTTTGCTAGTACATTTTCCAATTCAATTAACAGAAGTGAGTCTTGGGTTCCAGATGTACTGTAGTATCCTTCAGCTCTCCTTGACTGCAGTAAGCAATTGCTTTGACCATTGTCAACTTACAAAATAGTTCCCTTAAACATTTCCTTCCTTCCCTGAATCATAAATTGCCTGGCTGCAGGAGTGCTGTCTGGTAGGGGGAAATGCAGAGGCTGCTGATCTGCCTCCGAGCGGAGCATGGTTAAACTGTATGGGGAGTCACAAAAAGTGCAACTCATTCTCATCGATCCAAAGGATAAGTACCTGGCATGTGTATTTTGGTTATTTATATCTTCTTCAAGACACTTCATATATTAAAAAGGAAGAGAAAATTAAACCCCAGGTTTTGAAAAGAGCATAGGCAATTTGTATGCAATGCATGACTCCATGTATTGTTGGAGGGGAAAAAAAATGTATTTTTTCCTTGCTCTCTGATAGACATCGCAGCAAAACCTGACCAAGGGGGTGGGAGAACTTTGCTGGCAGACTGCTGCAGGACTTCTTGCTTGCTGGTTCTTTGGCACTGACCCTAGCATGTCCCTGAACGTGACTGATCAGAAAGGAAATCTCTGCCGAGTGCAGCGGCATAAAAATACTGTGCCTAATCAAACTGGCTGACCTATATTAATTCTAGCTTCATTTTTTTTTAAAGTTAACATATTTGTGCTAAATGTTTATCTTACTTTAATCTAATTTAGCAAATATATAATTAAGATGGCGTGATTGAGTCATTTCAGTTTTCAGCTATTTTTTTTCTCTCGTGTCAGTAACTCAGTGTAAATCCTTTTCTTTTTTTGTAACTGTATTTTGGTGGGTTATATTGATGTGAAAGTAAGAGATTGAAAAAGTAGCACTAAGTGCCACTGAAAAAGTTTTTAAAAAAAGCAGCCAATGCGCAAAACCTGCTCAGCTCTGCAAAGATTTATGTGTGTATGTAACTGAGCCCATTTTGGGGGCCTTGCTTGAGGATGGGCAAGGAAGGCAATAGGGATGCAGGAAAATTACTAAAGGATGTGTATTCTGCCATGCAAATTCAATGAGTTAAGAAGGACGTAAGATTTGTGAAGGTTTTGAATTTTAGCCTGTATTTTGGAGTTCCTCAGTCCATTTTGGAGCCTGAATTATAGCAAATACAAGAAAATGACAGATTTAATGTCAAAATTCAGGTATTTCAAGACACCAACATACAGAATTTATAATCCAGGTGTCAGGAGGGATGCCAGCAGTGAAGTCACGGGTTCGTCAAGAAAGCAGCCTCCTTTTTAAATGCAATGCAGCTCATTTCTGAATGTGCTGAAGGCTCTAATAGACACAGGCTGCAAAATAACCTGCATAAATTGTACAGGCAGGTGATGGCCTTTAGGCCCAGGTGCTGTTGCAAGGGGATGCCCCATGGCATACATTGGAGAAGGGGTGCTGGTTTATAGCCTGCTTTGAGGGCTCACCCAGGAGAATTAGAGGTGTTTTCTTAACGGGTTAATAATCACTTCCCATCCTTGAGCAGGCAGGAGAGCAGTGAGGAATGCGTTAACGTACCAAGGCATCTATTTCAAGGTGTTATATCATCACATTGGGTTTTGCTGCGTTGTGTAGTCTTAGCAAGTGATGTAGGAGTAAACACCAGTACGGTATTTCCCAAAATTAGTAAGGATGCAATTTTGATTATTTTAAATTACCTTAAAATTTGACGTTCCTCTAGGCTTTGAACTGATTCCCAAGCCATGGCAGAGTGCTATGTCAGCTATGGTGTAAAATCAAACCCATTGTTTGTCTAAATCTTGTGCCAATCTAAGGTTCAAGAAAATGAATGTTTTATGTGTCAGGAATACAGTATGTTTTCCATTTTCTATAAATGCTAGTCTAAAAATATCCTAATGACCTTTTTTCAATAGTATCTTGTTATGGTACCTAGTTTGTCATAGTAAAGCATTTATTATTTTTTAAAGCATTTATTATTTTTTAATGTGATGTTAGAAGTTACATGCACTTTTGATCTTCCGTTCACAATCCACTTAACTATTTGATTTAAAGGTAGTTTTGGCTTGAATGCAATTAACTTAAAATATTTCTTGAGATAATTACAACACAAATATCATAGGCAAATGGGCCCAATTTAATCTTATATCCAAGTATCTACATATATTGTTGTGCTTACATTTTAATCTGAGAAATCATATTCTGGGTTTGTTACTCCAACAGTTGGGCATTATGCATAAATTGAAGTTTACGAACTTGTTCAGCTCCTCTTAGCTAAAGGAGTGCCGTTGTCAAAGATGCTTTCTTTGCCATAAAGTAAGATTGATGCTGACGGGTTTATATAGCAACAATAATATTAATTTGAAATATTTTTGTAAGACTCTCAGAGCATCTGGGGAAGATCATCTGTGTTATGTTGACCTTACAGATGTTCAAGTTGATTCATAGAGGAATTAAGTAATTTGCCTGTGCCCATGCAGTGAACAACCAACAGTGAAGAATAGAACTCAAGTCATATATTATTTTCATATGAAATGTTCTGCTTCATTTCGACAACTAGTATGTTTTGCATACGAGTATTAACCCATAACTCTAGCTGAGATAGCACAGTTCACATCTTGGTTGCCTCAGTGGAGAAATTATTCAAAATTTTATACAAAAATAAGGAAGGTCAGCGTAGTACTTAATTGTTAAGGTCAACATAGCTGTAGACAAATATTTACCCTGAACAACCCGTAAAGGTCTGTACTTCTGTGAAGTTTAACCTAGGTGGGCCTTCCAGATTGCCATCTTTCTGCTGGAGGTTATCCCTTCCAGAATATTGCTGCAAAGTAACACCTTGTGTAACCATTCCACCCACTGGATTCAGGCCGAAAGAGCTAGGATGGGTTTGTATGGCTTAAATAAACTGAGTTAACCTGGTTACTTTTGACTGACCCGGATGAGGGAGTGCTCTTGTGAACCGCTTTGCTGTGCGAGCTGCGAGGGCAACAAGCTCCGGCAGCAGGGGTGATGAGAAGGTGAAGGATGGGAGCCTCTTCTGTTTGTGTAGGTGAATCTCTTAAGACGACACCTTCTTTACAGCCTTGTTCAGCTTTAAATTTAGAACATAAAGCCTTTGGTGTATGGGTTATAGACTCAAGGATAATAAACAGCAGCAGCACCAAAACTTTCTGTAAAACTGTTATTACTCATAATTGAGATAGGTATACATTGACATATGAGAGCTGAATCATGATTGCGATGTTAGCACGTAGTTTTTTTTCACCTTTCTCATATAGAAAGATGGATCAGGCAACATGTATTGCATTATTGAATTATCCCGAGAATTGGAGTGTGCTGCATGTAAAGCTTCAGTTCTAATAACACCGTGCCAAATTAGCAGGAATGAATAGATGCTGAGTAAATAATCCTGTTTTGTTGTTAGTTTATAATGGATTTGTTGATGGGAAACAACTTTTCTATCTGTTTATATCATGATAATTTCATAACCCATTTGTATTATTTAAACTGCGTATTTTGTAAATGCTGAAGCAAAGTAATTTGTAACAGAAGCAGTATGCAGGAACTGCTCTCCTAAAGTGTTTTTTAAATTGCTTTGCTTGCAGCTACAGAGTTTGCTATAAAGAATGATTTCTCATTCCAAAATTTCAAAGCCGCAGGAGTGGTCATATAGCTGAGAAAGGGACAGCCTGATGATTTAAGGCTATTTAATGCCCCGCTTGTTGTGGAACAGAGTGCTGTAGACCTTACTGGTCTAGCAGAACATATCACTGCAGTTTCTTAATGCCCTAAACCAGGAAACTGATTTATCACCTATTAGGTCTTATTAGATCCCATTCAGAAGGAAAAATGAACTGCTGTAGCTGGATGGCAGAAAATTAATTTGAAATAAATGTTACATAGTCAGACTTCTTCAGTGCTTTTATCCAAGTCAATCTCTGTGGATGGAAAGGTGGTTTTCCAGGTTTGATATGGCTTCTTGCAGAGTGGCGTATGGTGCATGCACGCAGGAATACAAGGATGATATAAACCCACCTATTTTAGACAGGTGGAACCACGATGTGATTACTTTACACGTTTATAATCTAGATTTTTTTATTATTATTATTATTATTTTATTTTATTACTGTGCCATAACGTGCCCTCCTCACACGTTGTCTTTGGTGCATGCAGTGGTACAGGGGAGATGCTGGCAGCAGAAGGGCAGCTCTCAAGCTGCTGCTTTGTTCAGGGTATCACATCGTCTGGGGGGAGGTCTTAAGTGTAGGGGTTTATGTCTTCCGATAGCGCTTCTTCCCTAGGAGAAATTGTGGGGAGCCAGTGTAGACATTTTCCCACAGTTTCGGATTTTTATGAGTTTAATTCTGTTGTTTAAAACTTGAGTTGCCTGTATGAATGGTTGCCTGCTACACACTAGCGAAACGTGCGGAACAAAAGCAGACAGGGCACTTCATAGTTTTTACAAATGATATCCTGCTGAGTTCGCTTCAGCTGTTAAGAGCAGTGGTCTTGTTCTCTGTTTCTGTACTGTTTT
Source organism: Ibycter americanus (assembly GCA_035590275.1). Lineage (NCBI taxonomy): Eukaryota > Metazoa > Chordata > Aves > Falconiformes > Falconidae > Ibycter > Ibycter americanus. The sequence goes on from JAVJGI010000065.1 coordinate 50,760,814, forward strand.
TAAAACTGCTTAGAAACATGGGCTGATAACAACATGCTTTAGTAGCAGCAGAGCAGATTGTCTGGAGCGAGCAGCTTTAGCTGAGAGGCTGGGAGAAGGAATGTGGGGGAGAGATGATCTTTTCTTCTTCTCACCCCACTTCTCTTTCAGCTTTGCCTTTTACGGCAGTTATTTTTGGTTTAGATAAATATTCCTTGTAATGCAATGCAAGAGCTGTCCTTCAAGTCAAACAATATAATTGCCAACCACCAGTGATGTGCAGGGCTTTCACCCGTGTTTGCCTTCAGAAACAACACCCCGAATGCCCATGGGAAGATGTTATTCTTTGTTGTCCCATCTGAGGAGCCGGGTATAGACTAATGAATAGTTGCCCAGCTTTGAAAGCTGCCAAACCAGACTGGCTGTCGGACCTTCCCTGGGAGTCCCACAGAAACGCAGGGGCCATCAGACCTTGCACTGGCCTGCCAGCACCCACAAACTTCTCAGCCCGGGTCCACCAGGTTTTTGACTGTATTCCCCTTCAGTGAGGTCTTTCACACGTGTATGTCCCTGCCCTCTTACTGCCGAGTGGAGTAATCATATCTCAGTACATGGGCAGCGATGTGCCTATTGACGGCTCTTTAGAGAAAGGGAGAAAACATTGATTTCAGCTGGTGAGGTCGGGAAGCACAGGTTTGCATCTCACCCTGATCAGTCATGCTCTTCGGGGTGGTGAGACTTCTTAAAGAATGAGAAAGTGAGGTTTCTGTTATTGTCAGAGCCAGCAGCGAAGATTACCTTTGCAGTTCCAAATGAATGAATGAAGTTTTGCTTATTCTCTAACACCGAACAAAAGGTAAAATACTAATACCTTGTCTTTCATTTGTACATCATCATACCGGCATTTTCCTATTCCAAGATTAACATCGATTGTGCTTGGGTTTGTGATTTACAGGCTTCACCTGAGGGCAGATTGCCTTTATTGAGTAGGAAAGTCAAAAATTGGACTTGCACGGCGTACAGGGCAGGTCTCTTAAGATGGAAAGTCATTTGCTTCTCAGTAGCACCTTCTGATGTACAAAATGGAATCAGCACAAAAGGTTTGATATTTCAAAGAAATTCAACACTCGGTTAGCTCCAAACCAACCCGTCGTCTTCCCTTGCTTGCTGGGACTTCCCCCGACATTGATCTTTGCTGTGCATTTCCCTTGCTCCACGCAGTGCTGAAGCTCTATGTTAGAGTGCATGCTTTGGGGCTTGCAGTGTCTTGTTATCATGGGGATTGTTAGCTTATACAGCTGTCTTGCAAAGCAAAGGTCTCCATTCTGTTCAATCTTTGCTAATTCATGTAAAAAAAAGAGGTGTGTTTTCTCCAAATAACCATTATTTCTTCACGTATGCACTTTTTTTCTGATTTTGCTCAACATCTTTATTTATTGTCTGTCTGTGCACATCAATCTGCCCTTGTGAGATGAGTTACCCTTCCCTGCATCTTCAGGGCAGGATGTGCAGTGAAATTACCAATGACATTTTATTCCCTGTTCTGGAGTCACCCATCGCCATTGATTTGCAGTGCCCTCCATCCTTATCACACCAAATACAGCAACATGGGCAGGTGTAGTAAGTCAGAAATTATATATAGTTGGCCCAGTGCTGCTCCCATTGCAGTTCACATTAATTTAGGCAAAGCAACACGCTAAAACGTTCTTAGGATTTCCAGAGCTGGTTTTGTTTGGACCTGTCCCTAGAATAAATATGTTTTTAGGTAATTTTGAAAGAAACAAAGTGACACCCCAGCTTCCAGTGCTGTACAGAGCAACTTCAAAAAAAAACCCAACTCTGTGTTTACCTTAACTGAAAACTTAGCAGAACTGAATTTATACAGCTGTGATCAGCCAGTAATTATGATTTGTCACAGACTAATATTTACTTTTTTGACTAATTTAAAACCCATTATACTACATACAAATTAAGAACAAAGTGTTGTGTTGGGCTCTGAATGCATAATTGCAATTAAGATAGTCTCTTGCAGAAATACTACATGTAGGGTTAATTTGGACCACGAGCTGTTTTTTCTTCTGTCTTTGTGTTTCTGTACAATTAACTTATCCTACTGTGGCTGAGAGAAAATAACACTTATTTGTAGGTATTTTTAGTGGAAGTATATTTAATGAGATTGTGTAACAAGGACTTGTAGCGCAGCTCATTGACTAACAGTGGTTTAGTTACGTTTCCTCATTCCGTGAGAGGTGAGAGGCTCTAACCAGCATTTCGGGGCCCTGGTTGTGACCGAACAACTTTACTAAAGCAGCTTTGGTAATTTCTGATTAAAATGTCAACACCTGAAGGGTTAGAATCACAGGAGGTCCCTGCAGAAGTCTGCATTTCTCTCTCTTTAGTGGCATTTGGCTCTTAAACATTTAATGATGCCTTGGGAACAAAAATATTATGATTTTGTCATGAATTACAAATCTGAGTGAATGTAACGTAAATGAATATATTCACCATTATAGGAGCAGCATTTGGGTGATATCATCATCTAATGCTCTCTTATGTATTGAACTACATCACAGTTTGCAAGGATTGCTTGCACCTTTACATGCTATGTACAGGGGGTATAGGAAGTGCCTAACTTTTAAGTATGCATAAATTGAGAATTTTGCAATTGCAGCATAGCAGATTAAATAATGACGGTAGGTACAACTGAAAAAAGATACTAAAACCCCTTTCACTGTTTCCCCCAGTAAAATTTAAATTACCCAACCTAAACAGCAAGGAGGGGAGGCTATTCTTTCCAAGAAAGCCAGAGAAAAAGGAAAAGACTCTTAAAATACGGGAAAGAAATCTTTATCTCAGTTGGCATTTTTAAAGGAGAAAAATTGAATTGATTTTTGCTATAATTTATAAAACATTTGTTACATATTTACTTTTTAAATACTCTTTTCTACTGAAAACCAGAAAGAACTGAGGAAAGCTATACTAGCACACACATGCAGTTTTAACATCCCCTGTTTCTTCAGCAGTGATTCACAAATCTCTTTGGCCTGTCGCTGTGATCAAAACCAAACCCTTTCTGCAGGCTTTTGTGTTGATGCTGTAATGCTAAAGCTTTTGGCTAAAACCACTACAAATTATATCCTGCGTTTCCATGTCACTTGCAGCCACTTTTAGTATGTTTTGGATATGTTTTCAGCAATCATGGTGTGGGTATTGCTGATTTTAAAGCTGAAATCTGAACAACCTGTGCGTGGCTTTCTGCTTTTAATTTCATAGAAGCATAGAATCACAGACTGGTTTGGGTTGGAAGGGACCTTAAAGACCATCTCGTCCCAACCCCCTGCCACGGGCAGGGA
>JAVJGI010000065.1:50774061-50785525 GCA_035590275.1 Ibycter americanus
CCAGGCTGGATGGGGCTGGGAGCAGCCTGGGCTGGTGGGAGGTGTCCCTGCCCATGGCAGGGGGTTGGGACGAGGTGATCTTTAAGGTCCCTTCCAACCCAAACCAGTCTGTGATTCTATGGCTTGAATCAGCAGCATATTAATTGATGCATTTACTCTGGATTGAGAGCTGTAAATGGGGGGGAAATCACTGAAGAAATTAGTACTAATCTGTCCTTTGGCCTAAGGCATGATAAGGTGAATGGTCCAGATCACAACTGGATCAGAGATATTTGCTTAACCTGTTTTTTTGGTTAGTTTTTTTGAAAATTCTGCTTTTGATGACCCAAGAGCATCATAAAGTATTTCTTCATGCCTAACCTGTGCCATGGTTTTTTGCATCTCCTGTCCTCTTGCTTCTCTCACCTGAACTCTGCCATATTTTTGTGTCACTCTTGAAGTGTGGTGACTTCAAATGAACAATATTCCAGCTGAAGCCTTACCAGGGCCAAGTAGATGAGAAGAAATATTCCATGTCCCACAGTGGACCGTTATTCTAATGCAGCTGTGACTGAGCATTGTGCAACACAGAGGCACTTTGTGCTCAGCTGTTTTCCTGCCCACCGCCTGGCTAGCACACTTCTGCAGCCTTCCACTGTGTGTTCGTGCAAATCGTTACTCCTTTGGGCTTATGGTGGACTGATAAAGGTGTCTTATCAGGTAATACGTAAACAGGGATAAAATGCCAAGAAATCCTGATGATAGGGTAAGACCTCACTGTGATGGAAGTTATCTAAAGGCAGAATAAGAGGACAGTCCCTACCCCAAAGGACCTAACTACAACAGAAAGCTGCTGATACGCTGGAGAGCCGTCCCCAGCACCACTCATTCCCAGCTGCTCAGCACACATAAACCTCATCTGTCCAGGATGTTAATTTTGTGGTTTGTAAGATGCTTATGCCCTTTAGCAACAGTCATTCTTCCTTCCACGTATCCTGAAGTAGCTTCCTTCTGTAATCATATTCTTTTTATTCCAATCACATCATAGGAAATGTTAATTTCCTTCTTTTAATTGGGTTGATAAAGTCTTTTGTCTAACAAATCTTTTCCAATATGTTAGTGTTAGATTTTGTTGCTGTGTGTGACATTCTCGGTATTGCAGCTCAGTACATCGTGATCGGTTCCAGTCTCTGAACTTCTCTCTTTTTCAAGGTTTAACTTTTGTGGCTTTTCCTGACACAGATAATGTATTCTTTTGTTAATTGAAACGGAACTTCAAGAAAAGCGCTTCTTTTTATGCACATGCAACTGGAAGCTAATCTTCATTATTAATTACAGCAAGATAAGTTATGCCACTGCGGATTGATGTTCTCCATCTGAGCACAGGAGATAGTTTTGATTACTTGCCTGTTGGCCCAGTGATGTCCAAGTACACCTTCCTCCTGTGTGTTGGCAGCAGCCAGTGCATTCTTCACTACAGACTGATGTTTAATTCTGCCTGTTCTGAAGAGCCACATTTCCCTCAATTTTTCAGTTTCTCTTAACTTTGACAGCGAAGTTACTGCAGATTGTCAGTGCCTGCTTTGGAGGAGGAAGAGGATCAAACGAACACCTGGAGTGAATCATAAAATTTTTCTGCTTCCTTTTCTGAATTTTATTTGGGCATAAACCTGAGCTGGTTTTGCATTCATGAGTTGCAGCAGACTTCACAGGTGATAACACCATTTCGTAGATTATAGCCAAGAATTCAAGCAAAATTTTTTTCTATCCAAAGGATCTCTTCAGGATAGTAATCTTTCTGGCTGATTAACCATATGACTGTCGTATCAAAGTGGTGAAGCGATGCCAACCTAACCATCTTACTTTTGCACTGTAGCCCTGTGTCTGTTGTTATTTCTTCTGATTCTTTTTCTCCAAATTGCAGCTCATTCACAGGATGGGCTTTGAATACTCTAGGCAGAAACACTTGCCTTTTTTCTTAGCTGACACCTCTCCTCACTCTTGCGTGGGTAGGTAAGCGATTGCAAGGTGGTCGGGAGTACGTGGAGTGGTAGTCAGTGATTTCAGCCTGATAGAAAACTACATTTATCTAAATCCAGCCTTTCCTTGTTGGGTCCCGTAACAATAAGGTTTTACACCAAGGTGAAGAAGTAGTACTGTGATGAATCTCTCTACTCTTGCTGTCCCAGTATGCTATACAACTTGCTACATCTTACTGCCAATATTTTAATATATATTCTCAAAATTGACTTAATCAGATAAAAATCATCATAACTTTGCTGTTTTCTCTTGGCAGTGGAGGTACTAGACGATGCTAGAAAGCGCTGTGAGCTTAGCCATCACAGGGTCATTCTAGTGACTTCAGTTGTGCCAGGAGGTTGTAGCAGTTTAAACTGCTTGCTGATTAATCCACTTCATAACTTCCCTTTTCCTCAGCAAAATCTGGATTATTCAGGATGGATCTTATTCTTATTGTACTGTGCCAGTCATGTTTAGCTTTGCAGTACCATGATCCCGAACAGTCACATTCTGACTGTCCCCCACGTTGTAGTAAAGGGACTGTCCATATTTCCAGCAATCCTTTCAGTACTGGTCGAAACAGGCACAAAATCCTCATTGATTTACATTTGGTTTGCAACTAAAGATCTGTTATAATAATAACATTGTTCTGTTGACTTCCACTGGGAGAGAACTGGGCTCTCTTCACTGACATACATTAGGAAGTGTTTTATCCAGTAACAGAAGGATTTGAGTGTATCATCAGATTCAATCAAAATTAAAACGGGGTTTGAATAATTAAAAAATCGATACTTAAATCTCTGCATCTCTTCTTTTGATGTTCTTCTGTAGAAAGTCAGGAGCAATCCCTACCTTCCCAACGCAGCCTGATTACAGGGGTAGCACATGGTCTGTGAGAGGATGGTGGTGTTTAATTACAACTACAGTTTAACAGATGTGCTGTGCTCTGATCCTTTTGCAGTTGCAATCTACCGTAGATTCCGCATTATTTGTTCGTTATTGGTATTCACTAGAATTAATATAGGGGGAAAAAATTGAGAGCTACAATTTAAAGAAAAATAATGGTATATAAAGTAATGAGATTGTTCCAAAGCTTAATTAGATGGAGTAGATTGAATACATTACAGTGATGTCTTGAGGCAACATAATTAAATTGTAGGCATAATCCTCCCTGTATTGGAACGGATTTTATCTTCGTAAAGCAAGGAGCATTAGATGGCCCTTCCTACTATGTTAAATTACTAATTCTTCTAGGAAGACTTATGAATCTCATAGTATTATCAGACTTTAAAACCACAAAACAAAACAGGGTATAAGTCTACATATCAAACTGTTGATAGCCTGATTACAGGGATAACTTCAGTTTTAATCTTAGTATATGCTACAGCTCAGTAATTGAATCATAGATTTAAAATACATATATATGCCGTGTATTACTGTGTGTGCTGAATTAATCTCATTTATAAAATCTCTTAATGAAGTTCTTTCCAAATACATACACTGACAAAGATACTGGTGAATAATGCACATAAGTGCTGTTCCTGAAGTGCATCTCTGCGTATGCTGGAGGCAAGTGGAAAGATGCCTATGACATCTTGGCTATATAGAGAAATATTGTAAAATGTATGTATATTTATATTTGATGTATTTTTTCATCTTTTAACTTTTCTTTTGCATTTTCTTTTATAAATCTATTTTTTGTTTTCGCATTTGGATACATTCCTCCTTCTCCATTACACACTACTGTAGGGGCGATCTGGCTTTATAGAACAGATACATCCCAGTAACGTTGAAATTTTTGCCTTACTTTATTAATTTAGTATACCTAAATAATCTGCCTCAGCATCCTGATGCCAGTGTATTATCTGGAGGCTTTGTTTCTCTTGTGTTACCAGACATTTAACTAAAAACTAATTTTTTTTCAGGAGAGATCACTAGTGTCTTAAATTCAGTAAAAGACCTTTCTAACTGCCTCTTCTGGTTTGTTTTCAATAATTCTGACACGTGTTTGCCAGCCTGCAGAAAGATTAACTTTGTTATTTGCATTTGATAGTGAACTCTCTTTTTAAAGATTGCTATCGGGGGGAGGGGGGGGAAGCAGTACGTGTCGTGAGTGGTCTTTGTCGTTGCTGGTACTTTCAGGAGACATAAATCTCTACCACAGTCTGCTCAAAAGACAAGCTCATTTGTCTGGGCATTAGCTGGCAGTTTCATAGCAGAAATTTAAAGTATTCTGGAGGAATCTAATGTTTATTTTGAAAATGGAGATTAGGGTACCAAAGAATAATATGTTTACTTTTCAGCAGCATGAATATGTAGTGACCTACTTATACTATACCATTTGGTTTTATTTTTAAAGCTTGTCAAGCCAACTCCTATGGCAATTTAAGAAGCATTCTTTTTTGAAAGGCAATAAACTACACTGGGTACTAAATCAGCATTTTAGAAGTAGAACAGTGAACAATGTTTTGAAGATTGTCCTTCAACAGCATTTTGATGTGTGCCTGTGCCAGAAGTAGAAGAGTGCCTGCCTTGTGTGTTTAAAAACATGTTTTAAGATACAGCCAGTTGCAGGTCTAGGTTAGATTCAACACTACGATGCTGTAACTTTAAAAGTACATATACTTTTTTCTACTAAAATGAATTTTTAATGATCTCTTGATTATCATGAGATATTTTAAAGACAAGTGATTTTATCCAAAGCATTCCTTGTGTTGCTGCATATGCTAATTTGCTTGATTAATTTTGAGAACATCTGCATATAATTCTGTATACTTAACAGTGGTGAGATCACACTGCTTTTCAAGTAACAGCTACAAATTTCTCTTTCCAGACAGACTCAGATTTTTGTCTAATTGGGATGCCAAATGTACAAAGGTACCACAGAAGAGTGTGTAATTATGTAATTTTCTCTTGATCTTTCAGAGTCTTCCTGCGAGCAATTAATCAGTATGCAGATATGCTAAACAAAAAATTTCTTGATCAAGCCAACTTTGAGTTACAGGTAAGAAAAATACATCAGTGTCTTGGGGATTGATGTTAATGTTGTAATAAATTTCTGCCCTAAGTGTGTAATTTTGGAGTTATGCACATGTCGTTGTGAACCCCAGGTAACCAGTTCACCCAGTTAAATAATTTCAGGCTCAGCAGATAAGTACAACCCGTTCATGTCTTGTGGGTCTTGTTTGAGAAGAGCACCGAGTCTTACCCAGAGCATCTTAGAAAACTCCTGCTTTCCTTCAGGAACGGCAAAAAGGGGTGTCCTTAAAGCAGCAGATGCTTTAGCAGAATTATTGCCTCAAATGCAGAGTTTGAGACGTGGCGCCTGAGTGCCCTGCTGTGGGAAGCACGCCGGCTTAGGTCGCTTGTTCAGGATTTGTTTTTTTCCCCTTATATTTATGTCTTCACACTTAATTTTGCTTGGATCATCAAAACACAATTGATTAGGATTTGTAGATGGGAAATGTTTCATGGAAACATAAACACAACAAGGAGATGTACTAAGAATATATCAAGAAACACCGTCTCTGTGGTGTCTGTTATTTTTCTCCTTTAAATATTTATGTGCATAATTTAGATACTTCTAAGTTGTTTTGTAGATGTGCAGAAAAACATTTCAGAGAATTAATGGTATCTATTCTTGTCATTTTGGGGGCTTTCAGCTTTGGAACAACTACTTCCACCTGGCTGTTGCTTTTCTCACACAAGAGTCTTTACAACTGGAGAATTTTTCAAGTGCTAAAAGAGCAAAAATACTTAACAAGTAAGTCCTATTCATCATCTAAATCATGGACAAGAACTCGAGGTCTATTAACATAATTTTAGTTTAATTTCTTAGCTAAATCCATTCAAATTGAGATGCAATCATGGTATAATGAAAGGTTGGTTTTAAAAACATGAATCAAGTATTGCATGTGTTTCTACCCTTGAATCAAGATCTAAATTACATGATTCATTACTGATGAAGACAGTATTTTATACTGCAGGATGTTCATAAAGTCAAGACTTTTCAGAAGTATTAACATATTATAAAGCTGAATTTTTAAATCACTTTAGCTTTGTGCTTATTCTAATCTCATTTTACGTGCACTCTTTATTGCTTAATCCCTAACGGCCTTTTAGACTGAATTTTTGTAACTACAGCCAGTTTCACTGCGATATCCCTGAAGAATGGGTTTGTATGACTGCAGCCTTGTATGCTTTCCTGGTTAAAAGGGATTACATTGCCTAGGTCTGAACAGGGAGCTTGAACTACCCGATTGCTATTCTGAATCTCACAGCAAACGAAAGCTGTCAAAAGAAAAAAAGACTGGAAATAAGACTGGAGCCTCAATAGTTTGTTTAATGTCTATGTTTCTCTTAAATGTCACTGGGGTCCCGATGTGGTGGACTTTATCATTCATTACCTAAATGGTGAGCACTGAGAAAAAAAAAGCCAGTTACATGTTTTCAAACACAGTGCGTGGATTCTCTTTCTTTGTCGTAACATTTGTGAAGAGCACCTGCAAGGGCAGCTTGTTGCCCTGGCCGGTCGCGTTACCGCAGGTGATGCACAGAACGGGGGAGTTTCAAAGCTACGATTCCTTGAACAGGTACAGCTCAGACTCCTCATGTGTGCAATGTATATTTATCTATATACAGAAAGAAGATGCATTTTGTCTCACTTCAGCTTCTAAATTCAGGCCTTTTTGAATATTATTATGATGAGAGAGATCACGGTGAGAATGGGAAGAGTTTATCGCTGCTGCAGTGACGTGATTTTAAAGGCTTTTTGCTGTAACTGCGCGGGTTGCAGGCTTTGACCAGAACAGACAGGCTGCTGCGTCCCATCCTTTTTTCTTTTTTTTTTTTCTTTTCGCAGCCAAGTTTTGCCCTTCAAACTCATCCGCTCTGTCCTGAGTTTTGAGGCGCTTCCTTTGGAAGCTGCGCTTTACCTGAGCCTTGAAACAGAATTTTTGAGCACTGTGTGATCTAACAGATGTACCCGTAACTCATGGGGCTTCCTTGATGAAACAGGAATATTTACAAGTTCAGTAGAAAAGTGTTGTCGAGCAGAGCTCAGCTTTTTGCACTTGTGTGGTAAATATCATAAATAACATTATAGTTACAAGTTTGCAAAAGGAAAGCAAGATGGTTTTGTAGAGCCAGGTAAATTTTATTCCGTTAGATTTAGAATTTGTAGAACAAAATGGTTTTGTACAAGATGGGACCAATTATGGAAATTCTCTTTTGTAATTAAGAGTGTAAAGGATACTTGCAAAAGGCAAAGCGCTCCAATGACTTAGCAAGCAGGGGGATCAGAGCTGGGGCTGCTGGCAGTCTGCCCTTGCTCGCTCTGTCCGACGCTGGTGTGCAGCTACGTGAGCCTTTTCGTTCAGATCAGACTCCTGACCTCAACAAAAAACCAGCAGCTGAGCTAGAACGGGACTGGAAATTCCTGTCAAAGACATTTGTGGACTGATACTCCCTCTCTGTAAGGATGGGAGCCTTAAACGGAAATTCCCTTCAAGTGATATTTGTATCAAACTGAGCATTATATCTTGCTGAAGAAATTGAAGAAATCAACAGACATTTCTCACTGCTGATACAAGTAAATAGATTAAGTCATTTGGAGTGGTTACTTAATGAAGTTTGCTAAATTGTAAATCTCTGTTTATAATGATTTTACAAGTTGTTATTTTCAGTTTAATCATGTTTTGGAGACAAAAAGCAAGACCATAAATTCTTTGAGATGCAATAAATGCATAGTCTGGAAGCACTAACTTTTATTGCTATGTGAAACCACTACCAGTTCTGTGCCAAAGGGATATAATTAATCAGTTAATTCAATATCACACTCACCCATCTTTTAAAGGATGTATTTCAATTAATATGTCAAATATTTAATAATTAAAATTTAATTATTGTAATTTGTAGTTTTTGCTAAACATTGCATTTAAGCATTAGATAATAACAGATTCTTAATGATGCAGAAGAATCTCTTTAATCCGTATTAATGGCAGGGTATCTCCCTATTATCCCACAGAAATCCCACAAGTTGCCAGATGTTACCATTTTGCTCATCTTGTTATTCAAGTAATGATCTTTAACATACAAATATTCTGTGTAGCAAATACATTCTTGGAGCTCATTATGGTTCTGATCCCATCATTAATGAAGGCAACAGGATGTTTTCCATTCATTAAGCTTTCCTGGCATTGGAGTGGAGAGGGAATGGAATATCAACGCCACCCTGCCGGGAGGTGCGAGGTGTGTGTGGCCCCAGCCGGGCAGCGGGGCAGGCAGGGTCAGCAGGCAGGGTCAGCAGGCAGAGTTAGCAGGCAGGGTCAGCAGGCAGGGTCAGCAGGCAGGGTTAGCAGGCAGGGTCAGCAGGCAGGGTCAGCAGGCAGGGTTAGCAGGCAGGGTCAGCAGGCAGGGTCAGCAGGCAGGCTGCAGGGTGGCCTACCGCCTCCGCCTGCCTCCTTCACTGCCTGGGACCGCTCCTCTCGGCCTGCCCTGGGCAGGGCACAAAATCCCACTGGAAAATAGAAACCTTCTCTTTCTGACGCTGCGCGTCAAGGTGCAGGATGCCGTAAGATGGTCCTCGTTGGATTTTCTAGGATGGGGCTATTGCTCAGAGGGTGTATAAAAATAAAATACAGCCTTAGGTGGTGGAGCTCTCTGTTACCCATCCTCCGGCCATTACCATTCGAAAAACAGAAGGTGGTCACAAGCGATCTCCGTAGCCACCCATACATCCCAAAGGACGGTTAGGTAATCTGGAAATGTGGCAAAGAGAGGTTTTGCACAGGGGGGTGTTGGGTGTGTGTTCTCCCTTTGGTGAATATTGCTGCAGAAATTGGAATTTGGGGTCTTTCGAGGGAGCGTAAGTAACACCAGGTGAGGAGCAGGGGGTGCTGGCTGCTGGCTGAGGCTTTCAGCCTCTATCTCACTCCTTCGTGAAAGGGACGTTCTGCAAAGTTCCGTGTGTCCAGGGGCACTGCTGAGCTGCCGAGGGAGGCTGGGCAATCTTATTGCTGTGGGTTAAATTTGGAGAACCTGTTCTGTAATTTCAAATAGTTTTGAATGCTGATCAGATTCTGAAATTAGATGTTTCTGCTTATTGGTATTAGATTTTGTATTTTTTTGTGATGGTGGGTTTGTTTTCCTTTTTAAGGTACGGTGATATGAGAAGGCAGATTGGATTTGAAATCAGGGACATGTGGTATAATCTGGGTAAGTAGCCTGAGCACCTATTGCTTAATGCTTTCACTTAGTGTTTGTATAAACAGAGTTAGAGATGAAATGAACTTGCTTTCTCTGGAAATCATGGTTGGCTTCCAGAAGGCATGTAAAAAGCAGGTGATTTAAGCAATAAAGCTGCCTCTGCACGTATTTTGCTGTCTGAGAAGAAACATAGCTGTAGTTAATGTTTATATGTCTTCTGGTTTTCCATGGTATTCAACCTCATGATAAATAAAAAGAAACAGTTCTGGTGATACCTGTTGAATGGTGGTTTTCACCTTAAAATATACATATAAACACACACATATATGTGGCTACGGTAACTGGGACTGTAGCAAAATGAACGCATCCAAGGGTTATCAGTAGCTTAGCCTGGAAATTCTGCTTTAAATCTGATTTTCAGTCTTGTTTGGCTGCATCAGAGTGACTCAGGAAGATCAGTAAAGAATGGGAACTTGGGCATCCCTGGAGTTCAGAGGTAAATTAGGTATATCTGACTAGCTCAAGCCTGTGCCGTTCTGTGGGTATAACTTAGCTATATGGGGATTGAATTTCATGAGAAACTGAGTATTTACTGTGACCGGAGTGTACTCATCTGCCAGATTTAATTTTCCTGAGCTTAACAGCAAGACACTTTAGCTTTTCCAAGTTTTATCAAAAGTTCCTTAAATTATCAGAAATAAATGCATTTGCCACTTCACTTATATCTCTAGCTGAACTGTTGTTGCTGAAACTTGAAAAAAAATCCGCATATGTAAGAAAAGGGAATGCAGGGGTTCATAAGTATTTGAGTTTGCATCGGCTCAGCTGGAATGATGAGAAAAGGCTTCTGAGAGCAGCTGAGTTCACTTTTTATTAGAAGCATCTTTCATGAATTATGTGTCTGGAGAAGAGATTAAAGCACAGTACATACCTGATACGTGACTTGATAGACAGATAATAAAATCAGTATCATGCGCGATGCTGGGTCATCCAGCTCAGGATGCTGGCTGCCTCTTTGTAGTAATTTGCCAAATCCTACCCTGTTCCAGGCTTACAGCCCTGTATTCACCTGTTACCTTTATAATTTCTGCAGCATCTTTGGATTCTTGAACTTTTCCCGGAATTTACTGAACTAGAAGTAGAAAAGTTTGCATACATATTTCTGCATCTGGCTGTTTGTACATCAGGTTATTTTATTCTGGCTGGGGACTGTGGCGTGCATTGTGCTTTTAACTATGGCTGCTGATACTGGCTGCTCTTGGACAACTTATTTAGTTGCTGTAGGGTTCCGTTTTTCACCATTAACAGGGAGATGATAATAATTTCCCCTGGAGTTTTGTGAATCGATCGGCGTGAGGGGTGGCGTTTTCTTCAATATTTCTTTCTGCGCTGCCTTGAAAGCCTTTTATTTTTAATGGAGTTTTTATAAACCAAGATTATCCAGGTAGATGACTCCGTGACCTCCTCTAGCTCTAATGCCTGTGATTCTGTAAGAGGCTGGGATCATGAATGCCAAAATCTCACATTTTGAGGGAGTCAGTAAATTGCTGCTCTTCCCAACAAAAGCTGCAAGAGAAAGGTAAATTGGAGGCAGGACCCCAATCCAAGGGGGCCTTTGTACTTCTTATAATGAGCAGCTTGCTTTTTCTCATCTTCTTTGTAATACGGATAGTCCATGCTGATCATGTTCAACTTTTGGCTCTTCACCAATCTCGTGTATGTCGCAGCATCAATTAAGAAAGAATTCTGACTTACCACTGCAGGGGAATTGATTGGGGGTACTTGACACTTTTATCTTAGAAGTTGCACTACATTGGTCAAATTATTAATGTACATGTTCAGAAACAAAATCAGAAGCGAAAAGCTATAATTCTTGAATATGCTTGAGCATATAACTTTTATGACTATGCCATTGTGCATAGGATGTGATGGAACCAAACAATCCTGACTTTTGATTTATGTATTAAAGGGTATGGATAAGCCTCAAAAATTAATACTTTGTCTCACCAGTTTTTCTTCATAACTGTGATTAACATATAATGCCTGCTGAGTTAAAACTCCCCAGTCGGGAGCAAGACAGTCCTCTAGCTAGAATGCACATTTAAGAATGTAATTTATTTGCTGAAATCAAATAGTAAAATATAAATTCTCAAAGCTCTTTTTCTTGTCTATGTGTTTCTGATGCAGTAGTGGCTGCAATATTCATATCTTCCTACCTTTGGGGGGGGGGGGGGGGGGGGCGGGGTGGCATGTCTGGTGG
>JAVJGI010000065.1:50785535-50827305 GCA_035590275.1 Ibycter americanus
CCCCCCCCCCCCCCCCCCCCCCCCCCCCCCCCCCCCCCCCCCCCCCCCCCCCGGCATGTAGGGTGGAGAGCAACACTAGCTAACTGTGTGCACACACTTTAAATACGTGTCATTTAGGAATAAGATTTTTGTTTTAAACAGCGAACCATGTACAAGAGATCCAGCCTGACAGATTTTCTATGTAAATCCTAGTTGTAGCTGTCCTGTTTGATACCCTGCTGGATTTAATCATGAAGGCTTTAGATGCGAGTGCTGCGATGCAGCAGCAATGAGGATGACTTTGGGGAGCCTAGTCCCAGTGTGCAGAGCCCCTGCTGTGTTGCCTTTCCGAAAGCACTGCAAGGCTTTTATTTTCTTGCGTGCACCAAAACCAGTGTGTATTAGTCTTTATAGGCTTTTCTCCTTCCATATCACAACCTGAACTTTAAAATAATGTATTATTTTGAGTCACTGTGTGGTTGGAACTGGAGCTCCTTAGACCTTGGTGAGACAGCAAGTACCAGAGAAGCGTAAAGCAAGCCGTGGCCTCTGTCTTGAAAATGTAGGAGCTCAAAAATCATGTGCTTAAAAGCATTATGTGATGCAATTTAGCATATACCAAACACAGTTTGACAGTAGGTCATGTGTCCCAATTTTCAGTGGTTAAGGGTTTCAACAGTTTTATGTTAAAGAAACTGTAATGATATTTAAAATAATAATTGTGGTAAAATTGGTCAAGGAAAGCCAGCTCAGAAAACATTGCTTTTGTTGTTGGCGTCTGAACGAGCTAGAGCGAGATGGAAAAGTAAAATTCCTGAAGCTGAAGGGAAATGGTTGCTGCTGCTGTCCTGCAGCAAGCTGCCCACCTTCCCTCCAAGTGCTTGACGTCAGAAAAAGGTGTCTTGACAGAGATGTTAATGTCATTGGAGGGAAAGCCAGGGTTAAAAATAGACTTGAACTTTGAGCATTATATAAATAGAAGTCATTACAGATAACGCTTTCTGAGTTAGTCATGCATGTTCAGAGCTGACCAAGTGAGAGGTGAGGTCGCTGGCAAAATATTCAAGGTGTTTTGTGACCCAGATTTAAATTAGAAGAACCTGGGAAATGAAGATCACATGTTATCCAAGAAAGAAAGCACCTTGGGTTTGGTTTGCGTAATGAGGTCTGTTCGTGGTGTGTGAGCCATCTGCAGGAGAACATCTCACGCAAGGCAGACGCCACTGCGAGGGGAAGGTTTTGCATGTTCCAAAAGGGTACTTTTTTTGCATTCAGTTCTTAAAGCAGCTGCACAATTTGGTTTTCAGGAGAGAATCCTCAATTTTCTTCCAGACTTGTCACATTTTGAGTCTCTGCGTAGGAGTTCCTACACTCCCGGGGAAGAAAAAAAAAAAGGCAAATTCATTGTTGGGTTGTTGATCAGAAAGTGCTGCCTGTGACAGGCAGCTGGGATGGATGCTCTGGCATGCCAGGGGAAGATTGTTTCCTTTCGTGTTTCACTCTCATGCTTTCTTTCGTGGCACGACATCGCCCTGGATCACATCGTTATAGCAAACACGTGCATCACGATCACATCACCGATGTGTGTCGTAGCATCAGAAGGGTCACACAGGACCCTCAGCCCTCTCCTGTATCACCCAGCTGGTGGACAAACCCTTTCTCCATGTTACTTCTCACGTCTGCTTGAGGAAGAAAACCAACCAAGGTGGCTTCATGTTTTAATCTGTGCTGCCCTGCCTTCCTGTGCTCGCTGCCGGCCCCTGCTCCTGCCTGCCCGGCGCGGGTCTGCATCCAGAGCCTGCAGCACCAGCTCTGCCGCTCCCGCACGTCCTTCCCCTTGTTCTTCTCGGCAGCCAAGCTGCCTAAACGCTGGTGGGAGCCACCCACGGACACTCCAGACGGTGTGAAGAGCTAAGTGGGTTTCAAACAGCAGATGGGGGATTTTTTCACAGTACAATGTAGAAGTGATTTTAATACTTTCTGCTAATAACTCGCATGTTTCTATTCCCCCCCTGCCCCAAGTCCTTCTATATTCCATATTGGGAGAAGCTTTCCGTGCTCTTTGATTTAAAAATTCTGTGGAACACCGCTAATAAATGCAAACAGGCAGTGCACGGCAGGGGGTCGGGGTGCCCGTGCACAGCTTCATGGGCGGCAGGGCTGGGCGCTGCCGCCGGATCTGGCGGGCTTGGGAGCGAGTCCTGCAGCCGCCGCGGGCTCCCATTCACCTCGGTGGGGGTGCTGGTGGGTGCCCTGGGAGGTGGGGTCGGTGGCTCTCCATGCCTTTGTCCTCGGATCAGCTCTTCAGTGACTCCCTTTTTGAGCAAGAAGTTTCTATGCCCCTGGAGAACAGGAAAGGGGATCAAAACTTTTTTTAAAAGCCTTTTGTGAATTTGCTGGTTTTCATGTCCAAAGTCCAAAAGATGTTAGTTACTTTTCTGAGGGAATCCCTGTGCTTGAAGCAATGGAAGAACCCACCATGGCACACGGAGAACTTCATGACATTGAATTTATGCTTGACGAATAACTTTTGTCACTATTCCTTGTTTTCTGAAATATCGACCCTGACATTTTTCAGGCATAATACAAGAAAACTGCCACCTGAGAGGCCAAATGTAATAATACTTGCAAGCAAGACAGAGGAAAGCTTTACGCCTCTCACTTGATATTCCTCCCCGACAACCAGCGTTGCAGCATCATACAAAGTAGCAGTTTTATTTTAGTATTAATTTGCTTTAATAGGATTGCTAATGCTAATAGGATTCTGGAATTTGCCAAATCAAGTAACTTAAATTATATCTGCTAAAAATGTAGTGTGTTTTGTTAGTAAAGGATTTCTTCTTGATTATGTTTGTTGAAATTTATGTTAGTTCTGGTCAAAAGTAAAACTACTAATTAAAGACTTCCACTGTTACTGCCGTACTGGTGTAGTGCAGTGGCATGTAAGTGAGTTAAGTTCAGTTTCTGTCATGTACCGCTGGCAGCTTCAACGGGACACAAGTCTTAAAATGGAGGAAACTGAGGGCTCCTTAAATTAACTCAGCTCTGAAGAAGCTTGGTCCGAACCACAGCAGTAGGTGCATAAACAGTGTAGGAGCCTGACTGTATACATCCCTCAACGCTGCATTTGTGAGAAATGTCACCAGTTGTGTAGCGAGGTTTGAATGAATCTCAGCGTGTTGCTGAGAGGGGAATGTATCTGTATTTTCTATGTTTCTGCCATCAAGTCCTCTGCCCGGAGCTCTCTGGTGCTGTGCTACACTGCGCTACACCAGCATCTTTCCATGGAGCTGTTCAACAGATAATTTGCAGAACATACAATCTGCATTCTCTACACTTTAGCTAATCATATGAACAGGACCTAGATTTTTTAACTAGTCCAATATTTATTAGGTGCCAGGTTCCTCTTAAGGTTTAACTTCTGCTCCATGCGCGGAGAGCGTAGCAGGGAGGGTTGGGGGAGGTGCGGTTTTCTCTTGGGAAGGTGAATGTGAAATACAGTTTGCCAGTCAGATGAGCTCTCGAAGAAAGAAGACATAGTGTCAGCTTGGTAAGATGTAGTTTCATGTCTGGAGGCTGTGTAAGTATGCGCTTGTGGTGACGCTTTGATAGACTGACACAGGGAACATTTTGCACGCTGCCGAAGATACAGAAGTCTTAAAGTTAACACAAGTGATGTGCCTTTTAGCCTCCTTCCCTGCCAACCATAAGCTGTAGTTAACAAAACCCCTTGAAACGTAATGAGCGTGCAAATAAGGGTTCTTCATGGAAAATGTGGCAAGTTCCAGTTTGACTGCCGATTCAACAACTCTTGTTAATTTGTGTTTATATATACCACATCACCTCTTGTGGCATAAATAATGTGATTCAGTAGAGTCACTTCTTGAAAAATACTTTCTTATGCTATATGAGAATTTTTTGATACAGCTTTTATAACAATTATCTTCTACCAAAGTCAGTGGCTGTTCATTAACTCTGAAATGCATCTTTTCTCTTAAAGGTCAGCATAAAATCAAGTTCATCCCAGAAATGGTGGGACCTATCTTAGAAATGACGCTTATCCCCGAAACTGAACTTCGGAAAGCTACTATCCCAATCTTCTTTGATATGATGCAGTGTGAATTTCATTCTACTAGAAGCTTCCAGATGGTAAGCAGTAAGCTGCAGATATTTAAAATTTGTAAGAAAGATTTAATTGACAAAACATAAGAATTTGTGTTGTTTCTTATTTTTCTAAGGAATAATACAATTATGGATGTGTTTATTTTCTGTAACTCTTGAGCGGCTATAGAGTTTTCGTTGGTCAGTTTTAAATTCATACTGGAGGCAGAATTTGCATGAAGCAAATAAAACCTTTCGTTATGATATGAAAGGAGAGCAAAGACAGATGTCTTAAATTTTCACTGTGACTCAGAAAAGGAGTCAGCTTCTGAGTTAAATTGGACATAAAGCCTGATAATGTGGCAAAAGAAACTATAACCTATAAGAATTTATCATCTCTAGTATCTTACAATTTTGATACTCTTTACCTTTTTATGAAGAGGGAAAAAAGCTATCCAGTCAGTGTTTTTTTATGCTATACCAGCACTGCAAAATCTAAAATACTGACGTAGCATTTTTGTTCTATTTTATTTCAACATGCTGAGGAAAGTCATTGAATAAGCACACACGATCTTATCCTGATAGCACTGACTTTTGAGAGACAAGTGGAGTGAAAGGAAGTTTCCTGACATCATTCATTTGACCTTCTTTCCCTGGAAACTTTGCCTTATGGATTGAGTATGAGACTAGTTAGGCCAGGTAGTGTTACGGTGTAAGCCAGTATAGCTCCTTTACGCTGTGAAATTTCTGTCAGTTCAGGATATAACCATGTGAATTTTGCCATAAAGTTTGACGCGTGTTGTTTACTTTTTTCCCCTTTATATTGGCAGTTTTCTTTCCTGGATGAGAAATCTTACCCTTTTCCATACCTCTTTGTGAACTATTCATAACCAGCTCTTAATAAATCTGTAGCCAGAGTAGATGAATATCTGCGTGGAGAGACTTAAGCAAGGGAGATGGCATCAGCTTTATTACTTTGATTTGTTTTGTGCTGGATGGTGTGTGGAGAGGTGGTGAACTGTATTTTGGATCCATCCAATTACTGCATAATCAGTCTTATGTTTGACTCCAGTGATACTGTAAAGATTGAAATGCTCGCTGGGATGCCATTTAAACAGTTTCCTGTCAGATGCTGTCTTTTGTTGCTTGTCATTTTTTATTTGTACAATTATATGGATCATGAAAAGTCTGAGGGTAACTTTATAGCTAAATTTACGGCCCTATATTTTCTTGACAGAAGGAAACCAGCTTTGTGTAGAAGAGTTGGGTGATTTTAATAAATGAATGTCTTAAATATTTCACACAAATTCTTTTTGCCTTTTGAGAAGAAAAATGCCTCATGCTTAAGTCAGAGATGTCTTGGATTGTAGGTACTCGACATATATTTCTTATGTCAGTATAGCTTCTTGCTTTATGGACATAGCATTGATATGACAGGTACAGAGGCAGTAAACCTGTTTTCAGTGCATTTGGAGTGAACAGTTGTGTCTAATGGGGTATAATCAATATGTCCATTTACGGTTTTGCAGATAATGTAGTTGCAGACTTTGTTGAGTATCTCAGATTGGTCTTTGGGGAATGAAGATCACAGCTTGTAAAAAGTAGAGAATTATAGAGTGAGTCTAGGTTGGATGCAACCTATGGAAGTAATTTGGTCCAGACTGGGCCTTAGATTGGGTTATCTGGGGCCATCTGAAGCTCAGTATTTAGTATTTCCAGCGAGGGAGGTTTCAGCACTTCTGTGAGTGACCTGTTCCAATGTTTAAGACTTCTTTTCTTACATCCAGGTGGAATTGCCCCGAATCAACTTGTCCCTGTTGCTGCTAGTGTTGTCACCGTGCACCCTTGTAAATCGAGTCACTCCATCTCCTCTATAACCATCTTTTAGACGTTGGAAGGCTTGAGTCTGCTTTTCTCTAGGCTGAACAAACGCAGTTCCTTCCACCATTCTTCGAGCCAGGTTCTCCAATACTCTGCTCATCTTGGTGGCCCTCCATTAGACCACCTCCAATTTGTCAATGTCTCTCTCGAGCTGGGGGAACCAAAGCTGGACGCAGTATTCCAGCCATGGCCCAACAAGTGGAATAATCCTGTTGATCCTGTAGCTGTACTCTTGCTGGTGCAATCCAGGACACATTTTGCCTCCATTGAAGGGACATGCTGCTGCTTCACGTTCAGCTTGCAGTGCACCAGCCCCTTTCCAGCAGACCATCTTGTACTGCTACTTGCAACTATGCCATCCCAGAATCAGGACTTTTAAGTTCCTCTTCCTTAAATATTACACAATTTCTTCTTGGCTGTCTTTCAGACTGTCAAAGTCATTAAACCACCACCCGTTGAGATCAGGAATTTAGCCTCTTTTTCCACCCATCTCATAGTCTGTCTATCCAGTCCATATCTTACCAACTTGTCAATAAGTATGCTTCGGGAGACTGTACCAAAAGCATTGCTGAGATTGAGACAACCACAGCTCTTCATCCACTGTTCAAATAGTTTCATCATCACAGAAGGCAGCCAGGTTGGTCAGCTGTGATTTACCCTTGGTAAATCCATATTGGCTTTTCCCAGTCACCTCCTCGCCCTTTGTGTACCTGGGAATAGCTTCCATGAGGGCTTGCTCCATGCTTTCCTCAGGAACTGAAGTTGACCTGCCTGGCCTGTAGCTTCCCGGCTCATCTTTTTTATCTCTTTTGTGTTTAAGTGGTAGAAATAGATAGAAAATAAGTATTACCAGTGCCTCGGCAAGCTTTCTTACTTAATGTGTCAGTGTAATGTACTGCATTATGTAATCTATATGCAACCACCAGTTATCATTGTCCAGCATTGCTTTCACAGAGAACTTCAAAATTGTATGGCTGGCTGCTGTTAAACTAATCTGCCAGAAATCCAATTATCTAACCTTATTAGTCACATCAACAAGGGTTTAGATTGGCTCCACTTCTCCAGCAGATGTATAAACCTCATGATGTGTGGGGGAGGAATTTAAATTTTTTGCAGAACGCCAGTGCTGTGATGGCTCGTGTTATAAACAGACAGCTTTCCCCATGGCGGTCTTAATTTCAGTCTGAATTGGTTTGCCTGGTAAAACCAGTAACAGACAGAATGTGTTTTTTTTTTATTTTCCCAGTGTATATAGCCCTGAGGAAAACCAGAAGATAAATTCCTCTCATTTTTAGAGAACTAAATTAAAGGTCAACTGAATTAAAAGCTGGTGTTGACCATTTTTGTCCTCTCCGTCTTAAGGTGCTTTGAAGCCTATATAAGGCTTCAAAGTAGCCTGTACCTCAAAGCACGAATCTGATACTAAAGTCAGTGAGGGACTGAAGCTTCCCTATAGAAGAAAATGCCTCCTTCTCTGCTCTGCTTTTTTCCCTTTGCCTGTTTTACTAGCAAACCCTCCAGATCAAAGGGAATATGTCAGAGCCGCAGAAGCGATGAAAGAGAATTGGTTTGATTGTTCAAGGCCTGGTCAGGTGAATGCGATGGATCCCATGGTGACAGCAGGAGAGAAAGTTCATCATGAAACAATCAGTCAGCTGAAATGTGGAATTCAGAGCATAAAAAGCCCTGACCTCCTGGTTTCGCTGCCTGTTCCTCCCAGCTGGCACTTGCTCTGGCTCCATTTCCTATGAGCACTCCTGTCTATTTGCCTACCCAAAGCTTTTAACTTCCCTTTCCTGGACCCGTGTCATTGCTGATGTAAGGTTTTGCTTGTTTGGAGTTGAACCCATTCATAGAGAGGTGCCAGTGCAGGAACTGGTACAAAACAGCGCGGGGGAAGTGGGAGGAGGCAGGGGTAGGTGATGGGTAGGTTCTCCCTAGGCTTAAGGCACCGCATCATAACACGATTTCTTTTAACTGATCTAGTACAAATTAATTAGTAGAACTAGCTTACTCTAGGAGCCAAAAATCCCTATTAACAAAATAAGGTAAGGCATTCAGTTATAAACACTACCCCAGCCTGTCTTCCCCAACATAATTACATTTCTCGTCAAGTAGGAAGGCAGGAAGGACCCTTATCCTTCAAAGCAAAATCTGGGAGGTGTGCCCCCTACTCTGCAGTATGAGCAAGAAGAAATTAGAAGTGCCATATGTCTATAGTTTTCAGACTGAACCACATTACTGAAGAGAATCATCAGTGTCTGGTGGTGTTAGCATCAGCAACATAAGCATACAAGATCCAGCATGTGTTCTTACCCTGGCAGAGTAAGGAGTTGTGTAAAAGTAATAATCTGACGAAAGAGCCCCAAAAATGCAGCAACACATCTGTCCTATTTTCTGCAAATTGGACTGACGCTTGGCATAATGGGACCATAGCCGAAAAGATAGAAAAATGATATAGAAATGCATAAGCAATGAATGCATAATACAGAATCATATGGAAATGCATAATAAATTAATGCATAGTGCAAAATCATATAGAAATGCATAATAAATGAATGTGTAATGTGTATGATTACTAAAATAAAACCATGGGTGCAGCTAAAGTTCCTCTAGCCAGCATTCTGTTGTGAAGAGAATTAAATGAGTAAAGACCAGAAGAGATAAAGAGGAAACCCTTTTAGTTAATTTCTAACATTTAACAATAAATCTCAGTATCATCAACATGGTCATACTGGCATTTTTATTTGCAGTGTAATTTCATGTTGGTCATCAATGAATTTCAAATTGATATAATTCTCCTTAACAAGAAGTACCTGGTTTATCTGAATCTTTCTTGACTTTTAGAACCTATAAATCCTTACTAAGCCTTTTTGCCACTTCTGAGCCTGATGTTAACCTCCCTTTCCCTATGCTGTAGATTTGCAGGCAGAACGCAAGTTACTGACTTGTCCAAGTTTCTGTGATGCTGCAGATTCTCCTCTGTAATCCCACCGAATGTGCAAATTCAAATAAATCACCCCTCACAAAGGATTAATTTCAATAAGTAACATTTTTAGTTATCTGTGGTTGAAATGTAAATGTGTAAGTTTTTCTTTTTTTCTGCCCTTTTGGAGAATATCAGTATTCCTCCCTCACCCCACCTGAAGAGCAAGGGAGAAAGGTAATGCCGTAAGACTAGAGACCTCCAAAATCACCTAATATTAAATGGCCACCAGATCTCTTTGCCAACTAGAATGCTGTGGGAAAATAGGAAAGGGATTAGATGAAACTGTTGGGAGTTACCACCAACTTTCATAGCAGCCTTTAAACAAAGTTTTATAGCACCTGTGTACCATTTCTGCATTAGGACTAATTTCTAGTGGTGTTATCTGTCACTGAAATTTTATATGGCGAATTCATTATTATCCCATATCAAAACAAATTTATAGCAGCTTGGAGAATTGAAAGTCATCCTCATCTACAGCTAGATTAAATTGTCAGTCAGTGCTACGAATATAGCCTGACCACACTTTAGGTAAACCTAAAACCAAAAGTGATTAGTTGAGCTGACACTTGAAGACACTAGATAGCTTACATTGATTTATTTTCTCCAGGTGGGAGATTGTAACAGACAGATGAAGTAGTGGATATACTCTTTGCTCTAGTTCAAACACACATCCTAAAGAGAAGCCGAGAACTTGATCAACTACAAGGAAAAGTTGATAATAATTTCCCGTAATCTTCCTAACATCACCCCTCAAGCTTTCACTGTCAACAGAAGGATATGAATCCAACTCACTGGTTGTGCCATATATACCCCTAAGCCTCCAGAAAGAGCCTCAGCGAACATCGCTGGCTGTAATGTAAACATTGAAAACTGGGCGCTGCTTCATTTGGGAGTAAATTCCATCACAATAATTGCAGGCCTACTTTGTGTTATTCTATGCATTAAAAAAAAAAAAAAAAAAAAATAAAACAAGAAAAAAAAGGGAAAATCGAGAATTTATCAACAGATGCCAGGGGAAACATCCTGGAGCCATGAGCTTGGTCAACTCCAGGGCTGCGTTCTTACTCCCTTCATGGAAGACAATAGCTCCATAAACCTCAACTTGTGTTGATGAAACGTTCTTCTGTGGAAAGACCGCAGAAGGAATTTTAACTATGTTAAATAACATTTAGTCATCTAGCTTGCATTGACTGCATTGTATTGATTCCTTGAGAAGTATCAAGAATGATTGAAGA
The DNA here is from genome assembly GCA_035590275.1 of Ibycter americanus. Lineage (NCBI taxonomy): Eukaryota > Metazoa > Chordata > Aves > Falconiformes > Falconidae > Ibycter > Ibycter americanus. Next base: position 50,795,721 of record JAVJGI010000065.1, read on the forward strand.
GCAAAGATATTGCTAATAGTCCTTAAAACCCCAGAAATGCCACAAGACTAGTTCTGTTCAGCCCAAGAGGGCCATTAGGGAGATGGCCCAACAAAGCCTAGATTTACAGAAATTTAAGTAAAATTGATGTCAGGAAGATACTCAAGATCCTGTATGACAAGTGCAATTGCGCTTCTTTGTCTGAGTAATCTCTTGCTAAAAAATACACCACCTAAAGGGCTCACACTGACAGCAAGTGTCATTTTTCACATTGGTATGGAAAGTCAATTTCTTTCTGTTCTCATTAAAGAGCATGAATTTTGTGACTTCTCTGTTTCATCATTGTGTTGCTTCAGTGTTTTACTTGACACATCCTTGTACTATGGGAACGTGTTTCAGCTTGTGTTTGCTTCTTAGAGGGGGTGGATTGCATTATTCTTCCTTTTCTTATTTTCCTGTCATTTTTGAATAAGGGATTCATTGTACTAAAAACCTTATTTCACTTCGCTTTCCATGCAGTTCTTCACAAGGAAAGTGGTGAGTGGAACAGAGAGGCTGTGGACTCACCCAGCCATGGAGATGTTCAGTACTTGGCTAAGCAAGTCATGGATGGCCAGATCTAGTGTTGGCAATAATCCTGCATCACCTGGGAGGCTGGACGAAATGACCTTCAAGGTCTCTTCCAATCAGTGTTTCCATGATTCTGGGGATCACTGGGGGAAGAGAAGAGCACCTTTTTAATGTTTGAATCAGAGTTTTGGGGTTTCATCTTTAAAACGATCACACCTAATGATAAAAATTGTTCTAAGATGGAATATCTCTTGTTTGGGTACTTGGTTGGTTTTATCGCTATATGCATGATACAGCCTGTAGTTCAGCTTTCCTGACAGCTCACAGTTCGATTGACTTGTGCATGTTGTTAGTTGATGGCCTGAATTTGCTCTGAGCAGTAGGTGAGCAGGACTTTTTCTGCCGTTATTATCATGATAGTTTGTAGTCACTGAGCTCAGAGCAGATATATTTTTTTCCTCTGTTTGTAACACAGTTCTTGTAGGCTGCCAGGTGTGTAAAAATAAATTTCTCAACTCAAATGCACAGGACAAAATGTCTGGGCTTGCACATGAAGGTAGGAAATTACATGAACGTTACTGCAGTTAATGCTGACAAGAAGATGGAGATTTGGAAGGGAGACAAAAAGAGTGTCCTGGATCTGATGGTGAATTTTTGCATTACTGCTGTTGAGCCTGTTCAGATGCTCAGAGACTGAGTTGTCCTAACAAAGAGGAGTATTTTGGAATTGGCGCAATTTATCGAGCAAATCCTTCATACCAGTGTGTATTTCTCCCTCAAAAGGATTTTTCTTAGCAAAGCAGGAACTTCTCTACAATCCACGGCCACATTTCATACAGAGGTTCAACTTGGCCAGCATGTGTTTGTTCATGCTGCGGTGGGCTTCAGCAGAAGAGGTCCTTCCAGGAGAGCAGGCAGGTGCCTCCAGTTGTGGGGGTGGCTGAAATGCTTCTCCTTGCCCTCACTTGCTGCAGGCTTTTCTCTTGTTCTGCCCAGGTTTACCTTGCCCCACGCGTGCAGCGGTTATCTCAAGAGAAAGGGACTGTGGCACAACTAAGGGCATGTCTGTTTGGTGCTTGGTAGAGGCGTTATGATAAACGCTGTTGGCCAAGGTGGGACTCTGTGGGCAGAGCTTAAAATGCAGCGTACCTTGGCAGAAAGATTGGTGATGGACGTAGCTACTGTGCCTCCTCAAAGTGGTGTAAATTAAGGTGATGAAAAGCACTCTCTTAGAGTTCCATCATGATGTGAGTCTGCTGGTAAAGGTGATCTCACACTCCTCACTGAAATAAATATGCTGGCAGAATTTCACAGTATGGACTAAAAAAATCTGGTTTCTCTTCCTAGCTAAACTAATCTGAGCCCCGCTGCCGGCTGGAGATAACAGCTTGTCGTCCCCAGCTCCCCCACGGGGCTGACCATGTAGAAAATCCCTGTCCCCCATCGTCCCCCTTGCCCCTTGGCTGCTGCGCTGAGCGGTGGTGCTGCAGCCAGGGCAGTGGCACCAGTGGGGCGGCCACACGTGGCACCTGCTTGCAGTTCAGCCTGCCGCGGGTGGCACCGCAGCCGAGTTCACCCCCCAGCACTGGCATCTGGGTGCTCTGGGACGGTGGTCCCATTGCCCACGCGCCCATTATCAGCCCTCGGCAGAGGCTGCTGGGCTGGCAGGGCTCTCTGCGGGGATTTTTTTTTTTTCTTGGTACATAGATTTTGATTTTTGCCTTTCAGCAGAGATATCAGCTACATCTTTAGCACATGACCTGTACTGCAGTGCTCTTTGAGGTTGTCCTTGTTGCCTCCTTGCAGTTGTTCCTGCTGAAAGCAAAGTCTAATTTTGCTTCCAGACTTTCAGCAAAAGCCTGCCTTCTCCAGGTACAGAAAGCCCCTCTACTGATCGGGCAGCACTTGGCGGCTGTAACAGAGGAGCTAATACTGTTGTCACTAAAGTAGGTATTTTCATCAGTGGAAATCATTTATAAAAAGTAAGAAATGCCATTATGTGACTGGTACAGCTGAGAGGTGAGGAAGGGGAAGGAAGGCTCGTGGCTCGGACAGAGCTGCGAGATGGAATCCGTAGGCTGCTGCTGTGGTCGTGGAAATGCGTCCTTGGTCTGGAAGTATATCAAGCTGCAGACAGTCCATTCTTTTTTCATTTGTACATTATACGCCGTTAATATTAACTGCAGACGCAAAGTACATCTCTTGACATTTACAAAATGTTAGTACGCTCTGTTCTTGTGCAGGTGGCCCTTTGCTTCTCATCAGAATAGTTAGGGGTGGCTTAAGGAAGTCACAGGGAAAAAACTTGAAGACAACTCTTCTGTCAATAAACTCCACCTTAACGGGCTCCCATTCCCCTGCCACAGGCTCCCTTCTCACCCAGGCTCTGCTGCTGAGGTCTCTTGACAGTAGGTTGTGTCACTAATGGTGCAGATGTCTGTGCTTATTTAATGAAGAATTAGGAATTAGATGTCTAGACCAATTCATTGCATAGCAGCAGGCTCTGGAGTGAGCCTTCCTCCCCTACCAGTTTGCATTCTTTCCTAACCTGGGCCCTAGGGAATGTAGCAGCAACAGGTACAGCCCTCTGTAATCATTAAAAAGCCAGTGAATTACCCAGTTTGCATTTAAAATATATTCTAACGCCCACCTAAGTTTACTTTCTTGTATTATTGCCCAAATCAAAGTATTACCCTTGTTTGAGACAACTTTTTTCCTGTCTGCAGTGACTTATTAACGGGTTTATCAAGTCGTGCCCCACTGTGAGTCAGTATCTGTAGGCTAAAAAGGGATGTTAGTGATGCTGGGGTGTGCATCTGGCTGAGTTACCCAGCCTTAGTTGTTATATATCCTCACTCTTAGAGCTTTCAACGTTTTTGTATTTTACTTTTGTTGCTATTACCATTATTGCAGGGGGCATTCTGTGCCTGGCTTTGTGTCTTCTTTTTCCCTGCCCTCATTCTCGTCATTAATCTCCTTATTTGGTTTTCCGTAATGCAAATATTTACACTTCATTTAAGAACATGACCAATGATTTCCTCAACCAAAAAGTCCTTGTAGGGCAGGAGATCATTGTGAATAGTCTAATGCCAGAGACTGCAAACTCTTAAAGTCAATCAAGCTTTAAAATAGTGGCTAAGCATCTCACCAAGATACCCAACCAATCTGTGAACCATTGAGGCTACAGCAATAAAGTGAAATATTTGCCATCTGATTATTTACGCTTGCTTTGTTTAATTATAGTTTGAAAATGAGATCATCACGAAACTGGATCATGAAGTGGAAGGAGGCAGAGGAGATGAACAGTACAAAGTGTTATTTGACAAAATGTAAGTGTTGATCAGCAGCAAGATTTATGTCACAGCAAAGTCAGGAGAGAGAGCAATTAGACTACAATGAACTTTGTAGCCCAGAAATAATTAAAATCTGTTAATGATGCACAATATTTAAAATTACACACCTGAGTCGAGGTTTTTTTCTGCATGTGATTAACAAGGCAAATGTAATTGGGTTTTCAGTCTCTTGGAGCACTGCAGAAAACACAAATACCTTGCTAAGAGTGGAGAAACTTTCGTGAAACTTGTTGTCCGCTTAATGGAGAGGTTGTTGGACTACAGGACCATAATGCATGACGAGAACAAGGAGAACCGCATGAGCTGCACCGTCAACGTCCTGGTAAGCCAAGAGAAGTCACCAGCCTGAAATGACTACTGCATTCTTAATTTTACATCTTTAACATCTTTAACAATTTTGTGTAAAACAGAGTACCTGTTGGAATTCTTGTGAAAGTTTGAAATACTTTTAGGGTTTTTTCCATTTTTTAATGAAGGTGAATCTATGAGAAAATGGGTTATTAAGTCTCTAATTGATTCTAAGGAATGATTTAAGAAGACGTGTTTCAGGGCCTGATCTTTGAGGGCTGTTCATTGACTTACAATTGATGTATGAACGACTTTATGCAGAAAGACACTTTGACATACAGAATGTTGGAGTAACAGGCAGTTTGCTACTGACATTTTCATGCATTTGCAATCCCATTTGTATTCTGCTTACTGCTCAGCTTTCATATTCACAATTTTTGAAGAAATTTGAGTGTTACTATTTCATTCACAGTAGAAAAAGCTTGGGTTGTTTTTCTCACTGATGTGAAATTTCCTACTCTTAGTTCCAGAAATTCTGCGGTATCTATACTACAATACAAACCTTTGTCCATTTAGGCTAGAGCTGGAAGCAGTAGCAGTTGTCCCTGTAGCATGCACATCATGCTCTTCAGTGGAAGCATTAGAGTATGAGATTTTACTAGCACAATATCAACACATATGTAAAAATGTCAAAATAAATTTTAGAGACCCCCAAACACAGTACTAGCTAGATTTGATTTTTCCAATAGGAGTCAATACCAAACTGTTAGCCGCTAGGGATTCAGAGCTTTCATCCCTATATCATTATTAAAGCTTTTATTTTGCTGAAGTACATGGGGCACAGACAGCATTTACTGTTATGGGATATGGCTGATAGATTTCAGTCAGGCTGGTTTGGAAAGATCTGAGTAGTTTGTAGCTTTAGCACTTGCAAGTAATGCAAAATCCTCAGCCTGTGCATATACTCCTATGCTGCACTATCGCATAAGCTATAAATTAAGCAGTGCCCATTAGAATGGGAGAGAGGATAGAGGCATCACATCAGAAATTGGGATTTTATTTTTAGTTTGTTTTTCCTCTCTGTGGACATCAAAAAGCATCAGAATGTTTAGGAAATGGGAAAAGAGGAGGGGCTTGGAGAGTTGTCATCGGCTGTTGATCTAGCATGTGCCGTTAGGTTGCTGGCTGAAAAGTCATTGCATTCTCCCGAGCAGAATTTGCATTAGAAAAGCCAGCTAGTTCACACCAAGCAAATAGGAAATTAAAAAATCACATACACTGTACACTCTAAAACGTGACAACAATTTATAAAACTGGGATAATTGCCTTAGGAAGGTGAATTTATTTCTCTTTCCCTTTATCATAATACTCCTAGACTTACTCCTAGTAATTCTCACCATACCAACTGCAGGGGGACTGATGGCACACTTGGGGGTTGGTTTCGTTCTAAGTGTCTCTAACAGCATCTCATGATGCTGGGTTTTGTCATCTGAATTTTTCAAGTATTTGCAGATGATAAATTTTGTGGGTGATTTACTGCTGTCAAGTTAAATCACCGCGAGAGATCCACACACAACCCTGCTGCTGAAGTCTGCAAGTAAGGCAGGAAAGCATCGCGGGGCAGAACTTTCCTTTGGTTTCAGTAGGCGTGATTTAAAACTTCAGCTTGATTTTAAAGTACCATTTGCCCTCCCAGGGCCAGCTCAGTCTTTTCATCATTCTCCAGGGACCTGAAGTGAAATTTATGCCTTTGCGAAAATCCAACCCAGGGCTGATACTCAGCACAATTCCCACCTGAGTTCTGAAAAGAGTTCTTAATTGGGGCTTTAATGATGCAGAGGCTTTCATAGGATTAAGTTTGCCTGTATTGACTGTAGTTTAAGTCAGGGGTTTGATATGCATTTAAGCCAGTGCTGATGTTAAAAAGGAAAAAAAAAAAAAGCCCTATTTGTTGCCTTGGCTGCTTGTTCTCACCCCTGATAATTCTGGCAAAAGCAAGTGTGCCGCCCAGGTAGCAGAGCAGATCTGAGGAGGGATTTTGCTGAAAGCTCACGCTCTCCCAATCCGGTTATTTTCCATCCCCACCAGTTCCTTGGCCCCTTCGCTGCAGAGCCACGTGTGGGCCAGCACAGTGTGAGGGGGTGTGGGAACCTGCCCCAGGGATGGGGCAGGACCAGCAGCCGCTTTTTGGAGGGGAGGGAATTGTAGTAAATGCAACATGCGTTAGTGCCAACGTGCCGCCCAAGCCTCTTCCCGGTCTGGTTGATTTGGTGTTGCTTCTTGAGCTGCATCAGAAGGGCAGAATAGCTGGGAGCAATATTAGGAGAAAATGGCTTTACATTATTGATCCACCTAACTCAGAAGCCTCTTCTGCTTTACAAAAGCAAACAAAACACAAGTAAGAAAAAACAGCAGCATGTGGTTCAGTTTGTCTTTTGAGTTGAACTCAATACCAGTGAGCAGTTATGTCAAATATCCACTAAATAATCCATCGTTTCCAGCTGCGGTACGTAGATTCTGTCTTGTATTTTGGTTCTCTTTGAAGGGAACAGTTTTGTATTGGGCTGATGCATCTACTAGTACTGGGCTTGTGCATCTGTTAGTGGCTACTCAGACTGGTTTGATTTAGCATTGAAATATGTTTTAATTCAGTGAAGGAGAAATTTCTTTGTATTTTGTTTTCTTAGATACATTTTAACTTTTGAAGGCAAACTTTAAATTAGATGCAGAAATGCCTTCAATATCTCACCCGTTTTATCATATATTGCATTTACAGTATTTGTAGTGTTAACTAGTTTATCTCAAGACCGGAGGCATTCAGACATTTCTGAAGAGAGTGATGATAATGTGTGGAATATGAAACCAGATAAATAACACTAATCTAACTTTTTATTTCCAAAGAAACTATTAGAATTCAAGAGCAGATGATATATTGCTCAACTAAGGTTTGGAGTTTTAAATCCATAGAACAACTGTTGCTTAAAAATTATGGGTTTGTATATTACAAAATTTCAACTGAAAATGGTTAATGATGTGTGACTTGCAAATGCCTGAAGCAAATTTCTAGCATTACTATTCTTGCAAATTCTTAACCTTTGCAATGAGACATAAGCCCTTATACAGTACATCAGGAAACATCACAGCATTAGACTTCATAAGTTAAGTAACTTGTGTTCTATCACTAGAGGCAAATTTCATTTTGCAGTTTTCAGGTTGATGTTATGCAATTATGAATTTTTTATTTAGAGCATGATCTGTATACATTCCAGACTGTGAAATCAAATACTTTGTAACAGAATTATGTTGTTTTTCAGAATTTCTACAAGGAGATTGAGAGAGAAGAAATGTACATAAGGTTTGTAAACATGACCAGTGACAAACTCTGCTTGACTTACTGTAGTGTAATTGGAGAAAATTAAGTTCATATTAAGCAGTCACTTGGGGGCTGGAGGGAAAGAAGTAATGAAAAACACCTTAACTGAACCTTAAGTACATTCAAAAGCTTATCTTCACTGAGAACAGTGTTCATCAGAAATTAGTCATGAGATATTTTTTTTTTGTCCCCTTTCTCCAGCTCCTTCGGTTATATTATGGTGAACACTGAAATACTTAGAAGCATTGTCACATGAAGAAAATAAATAAGTCAAAAGAAAGCTGAGCAATGAAATAATTTTGCCTCCTGGCGTGGTACAAAATACGTGACTTGTGGTAAAAAGGACTATTAAATAGTATCATGGCTGATACTTATTTTAAATTTAAAGCTTTTAGGAACCTTTCAAAATCTATTTTCACACAAAGTAAAAATGGTAATATGCTGTTGTGGTTTTTGTAAACCTCAGGGGTCCTAGTCCTCTATTTGTACTTCAGCTTAAAATTGGCTAGACCGTTGTGCTAAAATGATGAAGCTTGTGTTTTTAATGCTATTTTAGGTATCTAAATATTATTCATGAATTCATTCTCAGGTGCTTGTTACCTTTAAGGAAGAATTTTCGCTTGTGAACTTGCTTCCTGTTGTTTAAATGGGTTTAATTAGTGCTTTATTAGTTTGCAAAAAGAAAATAAAATCTAACAAAAGGCAGGATTGGTAGCTGTGGAGAAACAGGTAAGGTTGTGAGTCGTAGATCTGCCCTGTTCAGCAACCGTATGAAGACAAATCATTTCTCACTGTCAAACCCTCACCCAAATTCTCTTCTGTTTCTGTTAACAGACTTATAACGTGTCATAATGAATATCAAAGTTCTGTATTTTCACTGGCTTTTTCAAAATACAATTTTAATAGTTTTGTGTTGGGGTTTTTTGTTTTTCTTTTTTTAAATTGTCACTAAAAAATCCCAACAAATGAAGAGAGCCCCCTTCCCACGGGCATGATGATATTGAAGTTGAGGAAGAAGGCATGTCTGTCTCCATAACTGAACAATTAGAGTGATACCCTTGCACAAAATCTGTATTGGATTCATTACTCATCACAAGTCATTTATATGCATTGGAAAAAGAACACAACAGAAATGCAAATGGTCCTAAAGGCTGTCTGCACATAGGAATATAAGCGTTAAATAATCCCACGTATATTTAGTTGACCGAAGATAGAGTTGAACCGTCTTCAAAATAAATTATTTTGTAACATTTAAGAACCAATCCATTGTAAGAACCATTGTTTTTATTCCTTGCAGGTATCTGTACAAGCTGTGTGACTTGCACAAAGAATGTGATAACTATACAGAAGCTGCCTACACGTTACTTCTGCATGCAAAGCTTCTTAAGGTAAACACCAAAATACCTTGCAAATTCTGAAAATCCTGTTTGCAGTAACTGATAGCAGTACTGTTTGTCACTCTTAGAAGATCTGCATTTTCAACTAATTAACAACTGCGTGCTGCTTCTTATGTCAGTTTTATCTTTTGCATGTGTATTTAATACATGCAGGAAAGCAGCCCTCAGCCGTTAGCGTATGTCGGAGCACACTTTACTCATCTTGATCTGAAATGAATGGAAGCACGGTCAAGTCAAGACCGCAAGTCATAGACTGCAAAGCTGTAATTTAAATTGCTCTTAAATATCAAAATTATGTAATGTGTGGAAGCATCTAAACACATTTTTGTAAATCAGCTCTCTGCAGAATATTTATTTTTTGCAAAGGCAATACAAGGAAGTACTAGAGACTGTTCTTAAGTACTCTTGGGTATCTATAGATTCGGGTTTGATTTTGAGAAATTAGAGAGAGATTCAAATGGTCTTCTTTCCAAGTTCATGCCTTTAAAAGGTACATATAATTTTAACACAATGTTACACGGTTCATAGCACATTTAAAGAGACATAACAATATTGCTGTTCTTCAAGGAATGTCTTGGTGTAACCTGAAATATATATCAATAAAATGTTATCGCTACAAAGCACATGTCAGTAAAGCATTTAAGTTTTTAACACCATATAGGGTCAGTCAGAAATGTAATGAAGCCCTATTTCATAATCAGTAATCACACTGAAAACTTTCTGGATAGATGGTGTTGTCCATAACAGGCACCTTGTTAACATTGTGTCACAAATGTCGCAGCACGTACCAACCATGTTCCCGGCATTATCATATAGGATGCTGCACTTAACAGCAGACACTTTTGTCATGAAATCACATGTTTAATATAGCCTAGTCATCACTAAGTTATTAGCAGGGAATTTGATGTTCTAATTTTAAAAAGCAGTCAATATAAAAAGTAAACATCTACATTTTATAAGAGTTAGGGTCTTCTGAAGCATTTGCTTTAGTCCCATTCTTCTTCCTTGCATCTCACCACCCACAGTGAAATCATTCTCTCTGCAGGGCGACCTGGATCTCTTTCTGCTTTCTTCAAGGATGGGGTAGTGCTCGCAGTCGTATGGAGCAGAGAGTCAGGGACAGAATAACTGAGAACTCCATTTTCCCCTTGATCTAGTTCTCATGCCAATGGCAAGCACATTGCTACCTTCTGTATTATTGCAAGCCTTCGGTACTACTACAGAAGCTATACTAATTGTACCCGACTTCATAAAGGAAATTCATCTCATTCTAAGCAGCGAACTGCTCTTAGCAATCTTTGATTTGATCTAAGCAATCCCAAGCAAAATGTGGGTGTTAAATACCTATTTTGAAAAGCTGAAAAATGGAAGGTGTTAAATACTCCTGACGGTTGCACTGGCAATTCTTCGTACCTCAAAACCCAGTAAACTGTATCCAAGCTATAATAAGACTAAATATGATGCAGAGCGTAGATGTGCAATTTAAATTAAGACACTTTGAAATGTATTTACTGTGTTTTAAAACAAATAGAGGGTTATTACATAAGAAAACATCAGTAAGATTCATCTGGAGTGCAAAAGCACTGTAGCAATAGCTTTATTCATTATTGAAAGCGTGGGCAATTGTTGCACACAGCCTGCTGGATCGTATAATCATAGAATCACAGACTGGTTTGGGTTGGAAGGGACCTTAAAGACCATCTCGTCCCAACCCCCTGCCACGGGCAGGGACCCTCCCACCAGCCCAGGCTGCTCCCAGCCCCATCCAGCCTGGCCTTGGGCACTGCCAGGGATGGGGCACCCACAGCTGCTCTGGGCAGCCTGGGCCAGCGCCTCGCCGCCCTCACAGGGAACAATTTCTTCCTGATATCTGATCTAAATCTCCCCTCATTCAGCTTAAAACCATTGCCCCTTGTCCTATCACACATGCCCTTGTAAAATGTTCCTCTCCACCTTCTTGTTGGCCCCTTTAGGTACTGGGAGCTGCTCTAAGGTCTCCCTGGAGCCTTCTCCAGCCCGAGCAACCCCAGCTCTCCCAGCCTGTCTCCACAGGAGAGGGGCTCCAGCCCCCTGGTCATCTTCGTGGCCTCCTCTGGACTTGCTCCAACAGGTCCATGATAAGGAAAATGATAAGGAAATATGATAAGGAAACAAAATGTTTTGGGTAGGAAGGGTCTCTGCCAATATACGCATTATTCTCCAGTTACGTTTTGTAAGTTCGGTTGCTCTTTAGGTTTAAAACATGCAGTATTATAAACTATGCAGAATTTTAATTTCCATTTAAATTTTGACATATTTGAGATGTCTTATTGGTGAAAAAAGTAGCAGAGTTGGAAAACTTTTACCTGTTTCAAGAGCATCACTTCAGACGTGTTTTAGAGAGATGCAGTCCCGTGGAAGTCCTTCGCATCAGCTTGCACAGCTGCCTACGGTGCCCTCAGGACCAGAGCTGCTTGGGGCTCCGGTCGCAGCCGTTGGAGCGATTCATGTCATGCGGACCACGCTGCTGGCTGCTGTAGGAGGTTGTGTTACGTATGAAATGTGTACGTAGCCAGCTCTTCCAAACCATAAAGCTGTAACAGCGAATCTGAAATAAATTAATATTGTTGAAATTAATGAACTGAGAAATTGAAGTTCACATCACTACATGAACAAATTTATTAATATCTGTTGTACATAAATTAATGAGAAATATCATTATGGCAAAAATTAAACAACACTAAAATTAAAGACTATCTAAATTATGTTTCTAACAAAGAGTTAACTGGGAGAAAAGCAGTAGTTGTTGGCATCTCAGTCTTTATCTTTTTCAAAAAAAGTGTTCGTATTTATTTAAAAAAAAAAAGAGATGACTGGTCAAGGGTATTAATTCCATGCCTTTTGATGGTGTTTGGTTGAGAGCTGAGAACAGGTGTAGGGTACTTGACTTTGGTCTTAGAGAGTCCTTGACTTGCTGAGCCCCACTGTTATTATAAAGTACAGTTGTGGAAGTGGAGGTTTTCTGCTCAGGTGTCAGGTCTGGGCATGAAGCGGTGGTTGGTGCGCTTCCGCCTGTGGGGACATCCCCGAGGGATGCCTGACACAACCAGGAGTGACCGTGTTGTTCCTCAGCTGTCAGGTCCCTGGCCCCCCTCCTTGCTCTCAGCCCCACTCTGGGAGCCACGCCGCAGGCGCTGAGGTCGGGATGCTGTGCGCACAAAAACCCGCTCAGAGCCTCCTTTCGCAATGTGAGGCCCTTGTGAAACATTGCACCGTGAAAAGTGCGTGTCCGTGGTCCCTTGGTCAGAAGATGCCGTGGCGTGGCATGGAGGAGCCCGGGTCTGCATCTGCCTGCCCCGTCCTGCTCTGGGCTGGTGCTGAGCATCGCGGTCGTTCTGAACCAGATGTGCCTTACACAAGCGTGCTAATAACGGCTGATTTTTCTTCTCTTTTTCTTTTAGCGATGTCTGGGCTTGTAGTCCCGCCAATGTAAAGTCACTTTTGTTTACCTACCGTAGCACCAAGCTTCAGAGGATGGGCTTAGGGGACAAGTTTAGTATATTAAGACATGCTGATGGAAACAGTATCTTCACACAGAATCAGCAACAAATCGAAATGCTACAAAAAAAAAAAAAAAAAAAAAAAGACTTTTTTTAAAGATTTTATTTAAACTATTAAGAATCTACATGCAAACAACCTACTTCTTCATGAACAATTCCATTTTATTGACTGAATTTTTCTCATATTTTCACATTTCTCAGTCCTGAAGAATAAGGAAAAAGCGACGCCTATTTTGTATAAAGTTTCTGATTACGTCTTGGCTATGTCTAGTACTTGCTATGTGTTGGGAGAAACTTTGTGGATGCACCATTTTGATTATCATGAAACACTGATGAAAAATGCCTCCGAACATTTTTCTGTACTCATAACTAGATTCACAATGGTTGTGTATCTCTATAATGTGAAATATTTTTTTGTGGTGGAAAAAAAGGGGGCCAAGGAGGTTATGAGCCATCAAACTGGAAAAAAAAAAAAAAAAAAAAAGAAAGGATGAATATATGATTAGAAAAACAAAAACCTGGGCGTGGGGGTGGGCACGGGAGGGTTTATCGTTGCTTAACTTCATCTTAATGAAATGGAACTTTGTAACTTATTGTAGTTAGAAATTGTAACTTTGATATTGAATTCTCTTGCCTTCAACAAGCACACTGACAGAGAAAAAAATTGCTACTGTCTGTTGGTAAAAAAAAAAAATATACTTCCACTGCTAGAGCTTCCTGTTAAGCAAGTGTGATCTGCAACATTTTTTCAACTTTTGCTAGCACTGTATACTATTGCATTCTTAGGCTACTGTGAAGTCTATGTTTCTTGTACCAGAAAATTGTCCTTTTGACTTCTAGATCCTTCTTCCCTAATGTGTTTTGTATGTGGTTATAAAATTGTAGACTTTTGTGATTTTGCCAAAGTTGTAGCTAAATATTTATACACTTGTCTTGAATTTTTTTCAGATCCACTTAAATATTTAGAAAAGCAAATTTTATTCCTTATGAAGCCTATAAGGAATAAAATAGTCTTATTCATTGCAACACTTTCTTTCACATAAACACTTGCAGTCACTAAGGGAATTTATTTTGTAACATATCAACTATAAATATTGTATTTATCTTTGAAATTTTGTATATTGCTTTTCATCTTTTTTTTTTTTTTTTTTCTTGTATGTGTTGATTTTTGTCATGGCCTGGTATTGTGATGCTGAGAATAGCATTAAGCCAAGAACCGTTGCCTTCATGTTTTCCTTTTAAATAAATTAGTGTCCGTACATTTCATTTGTACTTCATAAAGTTGCTATTATTTAGACTTTCCATCCTTTTTTTTTTATTATTTTTGAGGAAAAGTCAAATTCATTGTTTATTTTTATATTATTTTTAAGTTATCAGAACAAATAATTTTGAAAAAAACTTGTTTGTTGTATAGTCAAATCAAAATTGTGCCACATGGCTGTAATGAATACTAGTAGAATATGTGCATGTGATACAGCCACAGGAAAGAGGAATCTATTTTGTGGTTGCATTTTTTTTTTCTTCCTCTTTTTTTCTTTTTTAAAATTTTTTAATTTTTTTTTTTTTAAAGATTGTAAAAAGTCATTTTTAGCTGCCACCCATGACTTTGCCACATAGCTGAACTGTGTTTACTGGAAAAATTCAGAGGCCTAAAGTTTAAAATAAATTCACTTCTGATATTTTAATTAAAATGTTTGCCACATTAACTTCTCTGATGCCTTAAAAGTGAACTTCTTTGAAGAACTTTTGTGCTGTTTTATCACAGGCTTACACCACAATTGTTAATCACTACTTCATTTGGATGATTTCTGGTGTAAAAAAAAAAAAAAAAAAAAAAAAGCACAAACCTGGTGTACAATTATATCACTCCTTTATGTGTCTATTTTCTGCTGCACTCTGCATTCTCCCAAACCCTGCACTGTTTAAAAAAGATTAAGGTTTCATGTGAAATCAGGATCATACATAATTTTTAAATGTTTGGGGTTTGTTTATTTAGGTTTATTGGTTTTTTTATGGAACCTTTTGTAATAGACCCATAGATGACTGTACTTTTTAAACTGGAATTACCTCCATCATCTATCGTGGCTTTTAGTGCCAAATCCATAAAAAGAAATGTGGAATTTTTTATTTTTTTTTTTTTTTTTTTTTACTTTGCACTAAATAGTTTGCAAATGCAGCACTGCAAAACATGTTGCAAACTGCAGCAGAATTAAAGTTTTAACCAAAAAGGAGGGATCTTATTTTTTTCTTTTTTTCTTTCTGGGCAAAAATGCACATTTTAGTAAAGCGTTTATTAAAGGGTTTAGAAGAACGATACAGCGTATCACAGCTGATAAATGCCACATGCATTTCCTTTGTGATAACGAATAAGGCTTAGCTAAGTGGAAAAGCCTGAGAAGTCACTTTGGAACTGAATTGCCTCCGTTATATTTTGTCTAAGTAAGGTTTTGCTCTAAGGAAGAGGTCACGTGTACATGTTAAGAAAGTCTGCAAGTTTCTTCATAAATGCAATCTGTTTGTGTTTTAGATTACTTAGTCAATGCACTCATTGCTTCATTGTCTCCAGACGGAAAGCTTCACTAAATGGTAGATTTTACTGTTAAAGACCCTACAATAAGATTGTTTTATCTGTACATTTTTTCATATATTTAACTGTATAAAAAAATGTTCATTTTACACAATATTTAATTAAAGTATTTCTTGTCTGTGAATTTCATTTTTAGTAATTTTATCTGGTTTGATTATTAAAAAAGTGACTAAACACAAAACAAAAAAATGCAACACTGGGGGTTTCATTTCTAAATGGTAGAATTCGAAGTTTTGTTGGTTAAGAAAAAGCACAGTCCTTGACGTGGGCTTTTCGGTGCCCCAGGATAGCCAGCCCAGGCAGCCCCGAGGATGATGAGGAAGGAGACCTCTGCTCTGCAGCCCGGCAATGACTTGTTGCTCAGCCTTGGTGAAGTATTTAACCAAAACTGTGCTTCAGACACCCTTTTTGTAAAGTGAAGGTAACAGTAATTATCTTTTTTTCTTCTTCTACTTTAATTTCGTATTGTAAAAGTCTGTAAACAGGAAATGTTATTTTAAACATTAGCACAACCCAAATTTTCCATGCAGCAGTTTGACACCGAAGGTCGACGTACTCATCTTCTAAATGCTGATAAGGAATAGCAAATGCTTTTGCTAATTATAATACTGAACACAAATACTTCATCTCTGACTTTAGTACGTACGATGTACATAGAATGTACTTGAAATAGAGATATACCGAGGTGGGCATGACTCAGCCTCCTAATCAGAGGGTGTTCTTGTGGGAGACAGCTCCAGCCTGAAGTAGAGGTGTGAGTTCCCTACCCCAAATGCCAAGTGTGTGCCTGCATCATTGTGCGTGACCACAGCCACCAGCAAAAGGGTATTTGTACAGGAATATGGGTCCAGCTGCATGCACAGCAGGCAGAGCAACGCAAGTGCCTACGCGGGTAAAGCGGGGGAGTTTGTTATGTGAGTTTTATCCTGTCATTAATCAGAGGGCTGCTGACAACTTCGAGAGGGCACTGAGAAACTCCGAGCTCCAAAGTAAATGTATGTACTTGTGTATGCGTATATACTGCCAAACGACACGCCGTATGCCTGAGTCTCTCCTTCGTCACTCCGTGTTCCAGCTGTTAAATGATGGAGTGTGGCGAGAAGGTGAGCTTACCGTAGTCACAATGTACAAAGAAGGAAAACTGGGGTATTTAACTATGTTTCCTTTATTCTCCAATATTTCCATAGTTTTCATGTTTGATGAAAACAGATGTTAAAAATACAGAGCACGTGGATTATTATTATTATTATTATTATGCATTGAAAATTGTTCCACTTTGCGTATGTATCTGTGTATGATGTTTAAATGGTTGCATAATCAGATGCATCCCACTAAAAAATAAGATGGTTTATACGGATGAAAGTCTCCATGATGCCTACTGGCACTTTTCCGTTTAGGTTTATTTCAAAGGTTTGAATAATGAGCATCTAAATGGTTCGTCTAACTTTCAATGCACAGAAAATACAAAAGAAGAAAACCCATACATTTTGTGCTAGGAATGACAAGTCCTAGAGCAATCCGCCACCTATGACACATCCCTATCTGTATCTTGGTAATAGCCCTGGTGAGAAAATATGTTGTGTCAGCCTATAGTGAGTTTAGACATAGGAAGATGATAAAAATTCCTTAATCAAAATGAAGGAATAGAGTCTCTAAAAGTATATGCCAATTATTGCAGAGCAGCTTTTAAAAGTCTTTCAAGCTTTTAAAGATTATTCAAAGCACTTGAAATAGGCTTCAATCTAATGCCTCATTTCATTGCATTAAACAGCCTAGTTAATAAAGAATCAATATATTCAAAGGGCAAGGTTATCTTTTGTCTATAAGGGGTGGTGTCATTCTGAACCTTTTATAGTTCAAATGCTGAAAAAGACCTCATGAAATCCATACTCATCAAGTGGGTCAACTAGAGCAATAAAGAGGCCTCTGAAAGAATGGCTGCACTCCTTTAAAACAACTATGTCTTATCTCCCCACATAGTGCTCGCCAGGCTCCACCAGAAAATGTCAATTTCTCATCAAGACAAGAGGCCCAACGATAATTTTTTTCTAGAGAATACACACAATTAGGAGAATGCAGAAAGGCCCCATCAGTGATTTGTAGCTTATTATGTCACCAGCAAGCTGCGATCCGCCGCTAAGCAGATAATAAGGGCTGTTGATAACTAAAGTGTCAATACGCCAAAGAATGATTTTTGAATGTGAGCCCTTGTGCTTTTTTTCCCCTCCTCGTTCAGATCACGGGGCCGATAACAGTGCATCTGCCAACCGACACCGCCCGTTGGACCTCACAATTAATGCCGTGAATAAATAGCACAAAAGAGTTTAGATTCTTTATACTCTTTGAGACAATTCCCTGTTTTACCCTTCAAGGAGTTCTTTTATGTTCGAATAAGGTTGCTTTTAATGAAATTTAAACTCATCAGAGGAAATCAAAACCCTCAAATCAGATTACAAATTGATTTTTTTTGGTCACTTGTCATTATACAATGTACTGCCCTAAGTTTTACAGGAAAAGGAAGAGAAAGCACCCAGTGTGGAGTCAGAGTATGCAAACAATCTCCACAAAAGCATACAAAGGAGGAATGTTCCTAAAGTCCCACAAGTAATAAAAACTTTTAAAAAGTTGGTGTGTATCATTTAAAAAGTGATCATTATCTTTACTCAGATACTTCATAAAATACTAAAGTTTTAAATAAAATGAGCTGTACTGGAACTTTAAATTGTATGCATTAAATAATTAAACCCAAGATATCTCTTTTTTTCTCATCTAGAATGCTGAATTTCATTGTTACATACAAGAAAACAAATATTATTTCTCAGGTCAGAATTGACCAATGGAGGGTTTGAGACCTCCTGGTCTGGTACCCCATTTCAGCCGGTGACATTGCTAGTCCAGTTTGGCCAGCTGAAATACGATGCTAGCGATAGAGGCTATATAGTCAGGATTTTTTGATTTCTTACACGTTCAAATAAAGTAACCGTTGTACTGTAATGGTTTTGTTTCCTCTTTATCGACTTTGTACTAGTACTGAAAGGGCATTGTGAAAAAAAGGGTGCAGTTAATTGGTCACAAAATGGTGCATTTTTGGTGCCCATAAAGTTTTTAGAGGATTTCAGTTGTTATGTGACTTTTTTTGCATTTACCTTGAGATAAATTAAAACATTTGAGAAACAACTTTGTAGCAGAGGCAGCAGCTACCCCAGAACAGTCTGAGTGGGGGTCGGGAGGGTGCAAGGAAATTATCTGAAACCTACTCTGCTCCAACCAGACTAAAACCACAGGTTGCTTACTGTGTCAAATCTAAAAAAGAAAAATTCAACTGCAAAAAGGAAACTGAGGCTGGAATTCGTCTGGGTAAAGCAGCCAACAAATTTTAAAGTTGCCTTGTGTTCAGGATGAAACATAGGATGGAGATACCAAGGGGAACACGGAGAGGAGAAAGGAAGAAGATGTGGAAAAAAATTTGTATGATGAAACCCAATAAAGTTGTATTTAATGACCTCTTTCCTTGTGCTGTGGAGTTCTGTTGTGGGAGCAAGTGCTCAGAGACAGCTTTGCCTCTGCATTGGCTGGGTGCTGGCAGGCAGCATGATGCTGCAGCCGTGGTGCAGGGCACAGGAGCTGGGGACAAGCTGCTGCAGCTCAGCGCTGCTCTCCCAGGCAGTTTTAGGCTCTGGCCACCACAGCTCAGACCCATAGGTCAGTCCTCACCAGGTGAAGGACAGCACCGGGACGGGGAGTCACCTCCGAAGCCAGCCTCAGTGCCTCCGGCCAGTGGGGTGGGAGGTGCTGGATAACCACAGAGGTTTGCAAGGTGGGTCCCTGTGTACTGGTTCTGCTGCAGTCACCACCTTCCTCCATACTACAGCTCTAGTCCCAAGGTTACACAAAAAAAAAAAAAGAAAAGAAAAAAAAAAAGAAAAGAAAAAAAAAGAAAAAAGAAAAAGAAGCAATTGCTGTGGACTTAGCTTCACAGACACAAAACTACTTTGAAACTGCAATGAGTAGAAATAATAATAATAAACAAACAACCTCTAATAACCATCTCACAAGGCTGACTCCGTGTAGTGTCAGACTCCGTGTAGTGAGAAGAAAAAAGGAAAATAAAGGAAAATAAAAAGGCAGGAGCCAAGCCGTAGAGCGTAAATTCATTGCACGGTGCTTCTTCACCTTTCTGGTTTATCAGTGGGTCTCATTTTAGAGCAAGTCATGAATCCAACAAGCACTGTAGTATCCAAAGTATCTCTAAAAGAACTTCCAAGATTTCTTCCCAACTACCCCCTCACTTACTCCATCCCTTAAGACACAGCCTGGACAAATTAATAAAGGCCAAGCAGTGGGTAGGGACCAGACAGATGCTCTGATGGACCAAGGGGTAAAGCTTGGGTGAGGGCCATTGACTGCAGTCACCGTACAATCACCTGAACCGTGTCACTCTCCAGGTTAAAGCCAGAAAGGGGGGGGGGCACGGGAGCAGTAGGGGCCCAAAGCAAAGTGACTTCATAGATTTAGACACTTATTTAAACAAATAAATTCTCTGTGTGAGGAAAACACTGAGCATAACTTAATTTGGAAGAAAAGTTTCCAAAATTTACCTAGCATGTAGCATGGCATAAAATGGAAACAGCAGTTGGGTACCTCTTCAGATAAATGTTAGAACAAGACCGTGGGGACACAGTGTATCACATTGTGCTCGTGCTACACAGGTAGAGCAGTTTTGAATGGGCTCAGGGTTTTTTTTCTTCTGAAATCAGGGAAACAGAAATCATAGGCATTTTGTAAAATAAATAATTCCTGATTACCACCTTTCTTTCCAAGTTTTAAGGAAGCCAATGAGGCATCAACTCAAAACAGAACCCAGAAGGTCCATACTGCCAATGTCCTGCTCCTGCTGAGGAGGATGAAGAACTCGGTAGTGGAAGATTTGCAATAAAACCTGTGTCCTCCCATGCTAAAGATTTTGAAGACAGGCAACTAGGTACAAAAACCATTGGTTAAATCACCTGAGGGGAATACGAAAGGAAGAAAGTCTGCAGAAAAGGGTAAAACAGAGTTATCAGGAGAACTGGGTGTTAGGGCACAGACATGAAGGTTGTTCTACATCAGAAAAAAGAATGGGGTGGAAGAAGCGTGGTGGGCATGAGTGTTGAGGCTGTCTGCAAGGAGGCCACAGCCCCACAGCAGCTCCTTGTCCCCACAGCACCATTGTTTGTCTCAACACTGTCCCGTAACACAACTCATCACTTCTCAGCCACATCATGGCAGGATGAGTGAGAAGTGCTTGCTGAAGCAATAGAATTCAGTCTTTCTTATTGAATGAGGGGAGAGGAAAACAGAAGAAACTTACTATTGATCTTTTTAAACGTCAGATTGACTGACAAAATCTTCATAAAACACTCTAATAAGAGAAGGATGTCAGATAAAAATAGTTTGGGTTTTCTTGCAAGGACAGAGGTCTTCAACCATTGGTAAGTGTCTGTGTTTCTCATTCAGTTCTGCTTTATTTTTGGTCCGCAATGCCATGGTCGCATGACTTGGGGACCAGGTACTTGTTTTGGTGCTTTTGCCACCTTGCATCCCAAATCAGGGTGAGCCGCTGAAAGGCTGTGCTGCTGCCTGGGTGCTGTTTCGTGGGATGGTTCCTGTTGGCTTTATGCTTCCATTGAGTGAGAAGTCAAGGCCATTGCCATGGGTCAGCAAATCGAGCAGTGACATCTACAAGCAAGAGCTACTATTCTCTTCTGCAGGAGAAAGGAGATAGATCCCAGGCAGGACGGAGAGGAAGCTTGGCAGAGACATGCTTTACCCTCTCTGTGCTGTATTTGTTTCTGCCAACCCCTACGCTGTGGATTGTGGTGGGCATCATGCAGAGACAGTGCACATGGGAGACCCTCAAGAAGCTGCTGTGCAGGAGCCTTTCAGAAAGTCCTACTATTTATCAAAACATAAAAAGAAACTAACATTGATTTTTGTGGGGAAAGTACTCATAGGCCTTTTAGTTTTCAGCTCTAAACCAGTATTTACTGGCTCAAGCCTGCTGAAATAATGCTGAAGACTCGCTGTTCTACAGAGGTCTAAGCCAAGCCCTCCTTGCCCACCTCAGTCCCTGCTCCAGAGCTGCACGTCCCCAGCCAAGGACTTGCCAAGACTCTTCATCAGCTCAGCCCTGAGGAGGGACCTATCCTGGGCACAGGGAAAATAAAGACTGAGAGCAGCATTTGTAACAGATAAATGGTGTCCTGGAAAACCTTCTTTATGGTGTTACACATAAAGATGTCCAAAATGCTCTGCTTTTGATAATTGTAAAATGCCGTGACCAAGAAACTGTGTTGGCTCAAAAAAGTAATAAATATATATAGTAGAGCAATTACTGATGTAAATGCAGAAATCTGCAATAAACCATTTTAAACTTTTTTTTTTCTTTTTTTTTTTAATTTGCCTGGCAAGCAGTTAACAGAAACAAGTCATCTTCTCATGCTCTCCAGGTGCTGCCCCCAGATATTATAGAAATAACCTGTGGGAGTGTTATCAGAAGGAGAGTTTTTTCTCCCAAGCAGTGTGATGGGAAGGGAGGTGCCCTTTGAACGGCCTCATCTGCCACCAGTCAATACAGAAGATGATGGACTTTCAGGCCAGTTTACCAGAATTGGCAAAGCAAGAGCGAGAACTCGGCAGTTTCTTGCTATAGGGATGCCGCATTTTGGGTCAAAGATAAGAAAATAAAGATTTTTGGTTTGTTTCTGTGCTGAAATTTTCCTTTCTTAATGGAAGTTGACATGAATAATTCTGCTTTGTGTGAACTGCCTGTACTTTGTACTCCTATAGTAATTTCAAATACAAGCAACAGCAGAAAGAGTAGGTTTGGATGCTAAAATAAACATTTCAGCAGTCAGAACTGGGTGTCGTCCAGGTCAAATTTACATTGTTTTCTATCATTGCTTTCAATTTTCTCTTTACCTTATCAAAAAAATACCTTGTCCTACATTCTTCTGACATACTGATCAAAAGAGAATGCCTTTTCATTGTCAGACCCTAATGGCTATTCTGCCCCACATTTTTAATGTGAAGATTAAATATTTATGAATTGCAGGTCTATAATATCCCCTAACCGGGAAAGCTTTGCTGCTGGTGAGACAGGAGAAAATCATGGTGGTGGGCTGAGACAGGGGGATGCCAGTGGAGACTGACATCTGCAGGTATGGACCACTGTGCACATGGCTGTCTCGTGGCCCTCTGACTTCACACCATGATGAATAAAATCGATAAAAGACGCTAACTGCAAAAATAAGGTAGTTCTGGGATATTCTGCACTCATTAATGATCGCATCGCAGTGCTGGTGGCTGTCACCAAAGGCCCATTAGAGGTGGGCATGGCTTGGCCAGGGTGCATGGACCTACCACGGGCTGAGGTTGGCATCTCACCCCTGAGTTGGATCAGCACGGAGGGGTGCCATCGGAAGGAGACCAAGGTCATTTATAACTTAAATAGTTCAGATTAAATGCAAAACAGTCTTAGGCAGAAGATACTTTTTGAGAGCATTTTGAAGTGGTTCAGATGACCGAGCTGGCAGAAGCCACCAGCTCAGCTCTTGGATTCAGACTTTGTTGCAGTGATAAACTTGGTGACAATGATTTCAGCAATGCCAGAGAAATGTTTTTTCTTTTTTTTCCTTTTTTCCCCCACTCCATTTCAATGCATTCAGCTGGTTCAGGTCAATGACTAATTCACTCAAAACTGAAAACATGATTGGGAGTTGGAAGAGCAGAAAATGTGTTTTCGTCTCCCTATCTATGAATAAAAAAATAGCTTTGAAAGGATAAGATCTGCTGGATTTTAGTATCTTGAAGGACATGATGATCAGAAACAATCTATTCCATTTTTTGACTATAGATAATAATACCTTTGCATATTAACTTTATTAATGTAATTCATTTGCTTCAGGTGCAGAACATGTATAGAGAAATATGCTCTTTCCTTTTGCATCCAGCACTATTTTGGTAGGTCTCTTTAGCTGATAAAATTAATGCAGTTCCCACCACAGTATTACCGAACTCTTATTTCCATCCAAAAAAGAACTTGACAACTCATACAATAAAAAAGAAATGCAACATTCAGCATTTTCATCTGAATAAAGATATGAAACACATAATCAGATTATGAAATATAATTGCATACATGAACGTAAATAGATTAAATAATGCTGGGTAGCTCCCTGATTAGCCAAAGGAAGTGCATATTCAGTAAAACCCTCAGATCTGAACAATAATGGTTAAGATTTTTTTGATAATGAGAATAATTTCTCTTTAGGAGAACGAGTAGACATTCTAAGTGGAAAAAAAATAATCAGATAGCACATTTTCCCTTATTTTTAGTGAAAATCATACTTGAAAGCCATCCTGAAAGGGTTTTAGATTGAATTTACTTTAAATTTTGAAGGAAACACTTGTAGTTTTCTCAAAAAAAATTTTTTTTGCCCTCCTAGTAAAGTTTTGGGTTCCTTTTTTCCCGTGTTTTTTCTTTTTTCCTTCTTTTTTCCCCCTTGCTGTCGCCCTGAAGGAGGGTTTGGGCTGGGAGCCCTGGGAGCAGGGGTGGTGAGCAGCCGGATGCTGGGGGAGCGAAGGGAGAAGGAAACTGCAAATCTGAATGTATTCAGAAATCAAGTTGTCCTACGAGCCTCAGCCTTTTGACTTTTCCTCTCCTTCCACAGAAATCCACCCTTCTTTTTCCTTCACTTGACCCATATCTTCCTTAATTGAGATTTAGCAATTACACTTCTTACACTACTTATTAAAAACGTTTTGCATATGTCTGCTTTCCCAGCAGACCCCTCCTGCTGCTTCACCCTGTCACCGGCTCTGTTGTTTGATCTGGCGATGAATACGGAAACAATAAAATTTGGGATCAATACAGCCATCTTCTGCAGTTCATCTGAGGAGCCAGGACTCTCCCAAAGTTGCTATAGGAAAAAGCAATGATGGCCAGCTTTGTCCTGCAGTGGGGATACCTCTTTCTGTAACACGTCTCCAGTACCAGGTGACGTAAAGGAGATGCAATATCATCCTTCTTTACTATGCATACACATGTGCAAGCATCTGTGTGCTGCAAGCTGCAGTAACTTATCTAATGCTGCTTTTTTTTTTTTTCTCCTCTTAGTTCAATCTTTAAAAAAAATTCCGACTTTTTGGTGGTTGTCTTGCAATAAAGCGGAGCATGGCTGCTTGGTGCTGCTGCCAGGACGATTCGGTTTCAGCCTGGGATGGCTAGGCTTTAAAATGACGTTGGCTGATCTCCTGGAATTCTGCTTTTGAGGCTGCATTTTGCTGTTTTGCTAAAGCTAACCTGCACCTACAACAGCCCGGCCTTTATTTGCAGCGAAAGGCTGAGACTGAGCACTCTTCCTTGGCTGATCGCAGGAGCATCTGGAGCATCACGTTGCCGAAGGGTGGCAGATGATGTTTGATGTTTCAAACAAGGCAAAGCCACTCACCTTTCACCACCCCCTGCCCACAGCCCCCACTCGGCAGCACGCAGCTCAGCCCGGGTTAGCACGCCGTGGTGGGGGATGACCCAGCCCAGCCCGGGCTTGGTGATCTGAAATACCTGAAGTGGGTCATGCAAAGCCGCCTCAGATACTGCCACAGCAAGGTACAGGCACGGCAATTAGTAAAATCAAGGTGTATTTCCTACATCATGCAGCTGGGGGCATTTTGCAACTCATTTTGCCGGAGAAAACTTGTTATCTAATTGCCTTTGCTGCTGCTGGATCAGATTCAAAATGAGTGGGAATATCAGGTCCTGCCAGATATATTCAATCATATTACTGCTTTTTTCCCTGAATGGATTCAATGTGCCAGTAAGCAGTGAAGCAGTTAAATATGGACATGTGAATGCCAGCAACACTGTGATTTCAAAGTTAACGCCCCACTAAGATGAATGAGGAAAATGTACATCTCCCTCGACATTTCCCTCTGTCCCTGCGGCGAGTTTAAGGGGAAGATAATTCACGATGGTTTGGCCAATTGCTAGAAGTAGGATATCTCCTATTCATTCTGATAAAACAAGAATAACATCGTATGCAGCCTCAAAATAAATAAATAATAATAAAAAAGACTTCTGGAATTCAGAATTACGGGTGAGACGAGGCCAAGCCTTGCAGCACGGCA
Source organism: Ibycter americanus (assembly GCA_035590275.1). NCBI lineage: Eukaryota > Metazoa > Chordata > Aves > Falconiformes > Falconidae > Ibycter > Ibycter americanus. The sequence goes on from JAVJGI010000065.1 coordinate 50,820,974, forward strand.
AGAGGCCAGAGCTGGTGGGGGTGGTGGAGATGGGGCACAGGTGGTGCCATCACACCAGCCCTGTCCCCTCTGGAGGGGACGGGGCATTTCCAGCCACCGCATCCTCATGTCCAAGTAAAATTGGGTGGAGAAGGAAAAAAAGATATGTCTAAATGAGTCCAATACTGATTATTAAGTTCCTAAGAGGCAATCTAATTTAGCTATATAAAATCATGAAAGGGAAAGAATTAATTGATACTAATGAGTTATACGAGATAGCATCATAATTAATTCCTAAATAGAAAGAGGACATAGGCTGGAGTGAGGGGGGGAAATAAGACTGGCCTATATATCATAATAGATTACAGAGTGTATTTGAAATGAGAAACAAACTGCCAAAGTCAGAGCGGGACGGAGTTATGAAATCTTTTCCAATGCAAATAAAAGCCTTTTCCGCATCGTCCGGACAGTACCGAAAGCTAGGAACCTCGTGTACCACTTTGCTACATGAGCCGTCCCAGGACTATTGGGGACCACGTTGGATGCAAGTGTTTACACCAGGAATGCCCTGGCCCGACCTGTCTATCAGGGAGCACAAACACAAGACACTTTGGTGGTTGCTAAGGTAACTACACAGATTTGATTTGATTTCCCCCCCCCCAAATAACACTGCTGCGTAAATTGGTGCATAATCCCATGGCAACTTTGTGGTGCGTTACCTTACGGCTTCAATATTGCTGCAGCAACTTAGACCAAGAGTTTGGAGTGATACTCCAAGCAAAGCTGCTTTTTTTTCTACCCCATTTTGGCCCTACTTACTCCTTTGGTGCATAAATCACAGGTGACCACTCATACACTGGAGGACAAAAAGCTTTGATGAATCACCGAAATGATAAATTATATAAGGAAAGGGCATTCTTTTTTTGGAGTCGCGTAAAATCACCATCACACATTGATTCCACTTTCACAAATACAAATCAGAGACCTCTGCAGCCTTCCTCCTGAAAACTGACCTTAAAAGTTTTGTTCTTTTTGTGTTCTCCATCTTGAGTTTGCTTTTAAAACAAATTCGGTTGGCAGAAATTAAATTTCAGTTACATTACTGCATGGTAAAGCCCAATGTATGCACGTTTATCAATGCTGATCACTTTTCTAGAGGGGAAATCATGGATAACTGGGAATTAATAGTTGCATTCACTGAGAGAAGAAAATAGTTAATAGCCAGGGCTCCTGGTTAAGAACATTTCTAAGGGCATTTTATCCAAAGGCAGCTTGACACAAGCTGGTTTACAGTGAGGCAGGACATGCTGAGCATCTCCTTCTGGAAACAGGAGAAGCATCGAGTGTTGATGTCCTCCTTACGTGAACCAGCACAATTACTAAATATCTGCACATCCTGGGGAAAACGGGATCCAGCTTGTGCCTTTGAAACAGCAGGAATTTTGGGTGGAGTTTGGCAGCAGTGAAGCTGAAATAATTAAATAAGGGGATGGGGAAGACATAGGAGTATCCCTGAGCCTGGCAGAGAGGAGGGCGGAGCTCAGACGCTGTCGTGGCCGCCCTCACTCTGCCCTGCAAAAGTCACTGCGCCTTGCCCAAAATCCCTGCACTTTCTGGCCATTTGCAATGTCAGTGCTTTAAACGCAGGAAAGGAGTCAGTGCTGGGGGTGGCAGAGGCAGCGGGACCAGCCAGCGCTGCAGCTGATGGATGCTCTGGCGCATTGGCTTGCGTTCAGTTGGGGTGAACTGGTCATTTTTGTGCTCAGAAGATGTTCCATATAATCTTTTCCGTATCCAAGACTCTTCCCCACTGAGCAGCCCACACCCTGATAAGTGGCAAAGAAAGATTAGTTTGTAAGGTAATTTTTTTATGCTATTGTGAAAAGTCATGGGCTTTGGCATACAGTGAGTATCTCATGTCAACTTGAGCCCAACACCTTGTGTTACAAGTGTAAACCAAGTAGTGGCAATCAGAAGCCAAACCCATTTGATCCTCAGCGTCAAGGCCATTCACATAAATAGTAATTATTCCAGTTCAATGGGAAATAACTGTTTGGAATCAAATGATTTTCTGTAGTGGACAGGCCAGCTGGGGAACAAGCAATCTTTTAATAAAATACAGTCTCCTAATGCAGTGTGGGGCTGTATGTACAACGAGGCAGTAAGGCGCGAGGCAGCACTACAAAAAGATGGGAAAATAGAGAAGTGTTTTGGCCAACAGCTTCAAACCCCTTCTGCTGGGGTCCATGCACATATCCCTCTGCAACCCCCTTCTCTGTAAAAGACCCTCATCGTGCACATTGGCTTGGACAATGCCATGCTCAAACATAAAGCAAAAAAAGGGGAGAAAAGGAAGGAAGAAGAAGTCCCTGCGTTGGCTGCCTCGCCCCCGTTTGTGGGGTCTGGGGCTGCCTCTGCACTCAGACAGTGCCGTGCCAACAGCGAGGCGAGGGTGACATTTCCCTCTCTCTCAATTACACAGGAGCTGTTCACGCCAGTATAAAACACACACTGCGCTCTTGCAAGATTCATTGTCCTGAGGTCAGCTGGAACTTATTGTCCTTGTTGCCTTGGAACAAGACAAATCTGACATCTGTAAGATTTGCTGTTAAATAATCCAAACCAGGAGTGGGACTGAGCCACACAGAGAAATGGAAATGTTTGGGCTCCGTGGTAGAAAATCAGTAATTTAGATACAAGGTGCTGACGCTCACCAGGCTGGCGCACCCTTAGTTTGCCATTGATGGCTTCTCCTAACATTTAACTTCATCCTTTAAATACTGCATATACTGGAAGTTTCAAAATCAGTGGTCGCCTTCTAATCTTTCCCCGGTATAAATAAATGAAACATTAAATGGAAATAATCTTTGGATTTCCAGCTGTTTTTCTTTGGGTTTTCTTCCTGGTTTAGTGCTGCCACCATTACTTCTTCGCCATCAAAATGCATTCGCAGTGACGTATGTACTGAACATGTCCGAGCTGTAAAACCATTTTTAAAAATCGCACCTTAAATTTGTCAAACACCCAAGGCAGTACGTTAAAAACAATTTGAACAAGAAAAGTATTTGGGGATGAAGAAAAGCTTACGCGTTTCACAGCCAGAGCCAACCCAACAGGCTCCCCTCTGGATCCTGCTCGCAGGTGGAAAAGCTGCTCGGATGCACGCATAGAGCTGTCCCCGAATGAGCTGCTGATAAATCTAATCCTGAAGGATTGGAAATGAGGTAAAAGAAATTTTGATGAAAATTATGTACATGTACTTTGACAAGCTCATAAACACTGCAGCCATGATAAGTTTTCTTATTTTTTTTTTTAAGACCTGACACAACTGTATAAGCCCAAACTCTAATTTTTACAGCCCTGGGTTTGGAGATCTGTCATTGGGAGATATAATGGAAAGAATAATTGCTTGGTGGCTGCACAAACAGGAGATGTGTTGTCAGGCTGCAGTTTGGAGGCTACATCTGGCTTCGGAAATGATTGATGCTGTCTCTGTGTGTGATTTGGGAAACCATTTTTTTTTTCCCCCCGCTAATACAACCGCCATGCTGAACCTTTGTGCAGGCGCAGCAATTAAATCATTATTAATGAAAACTTTTTATTTATTCCTTTCGCATCTTGGCGGTGCGGCTAGGCAACATGCAGCCCTCGCGGCAAAGGTAAGCATGTGATTTCAATTTGAAATTAAAAGTCATGTCTGAATAACAGAACAGCATTCTCATTTCCTAATACTCTGCTTTTTACTACTTTGCATTCAACTGTGAAAAGTCTTTTAAAACTCTGAACAGCAGTAAAACTTGAATGAATTTTTGACCCATTATTGCATAGCGGGTGCGCTTTCCAAGTTGGAGAGACTGCCAAGTTCTCCCCACCTAATATTTCCACTTTAATTGTGCCACTTGAGAAATTTACGTGCCTCAAAATATGGCATGAATCTTACGCTTATTGCAGTATCATTAGCAGCAACATTTAAGCAACATCTGTGTGCTATAGAACTAATTGAAGTAGCAGAAGTGGCAGCTGTAAATCCACAGGAAGATGGCAGTTTGCACCCAGCACTGCTGAGTTAGCGGGTAACTGTCAGCCTGTTCCTGCAATCTGCTCTCGAGGACTACGGTACAGGCACACAATGTCCAAAAAAATACAGCGAGTAGGCTAATGATCCTATTAACCACTTTGCTGCACCAATTTGGCTGTTTTTCCAGTTTCCTTGTTGAATTTCATTATATATTTCACCGTTCCAGTAAAAAGTCCAGTATGAGACATGTTCGCTTTTAAGCTGCTTACTTAAGGGAGTGAAGCTCCTTCGTGGTTGAATTAACGTGCAAATGATTTTTTTTTTTTCTCTTTTAAATTCTGTATATTTCTCTGTCTTTTCCATTGTTTAATTTTTCTTCATCACACGCGCCTCGGTGAAAAAGAACTTTTATCAACTGTTAATGCTGGTATTTAAAGCAATGACATTTTCCTCCCCGGGATGTAACATTTTCAATAATCAATAAAGCTGGGGGGAGGAGGGAAGGCTGAAGTCTTTTTTAGGTGTGCGGGTTAAAACACATCTTCATCGGAGCTGGGGATGCTGCGTGCATGGCCTGCAGCACATCAGCCCGGACACCATTCCTGATTTAACTAATTGGTGATCACAAAAGGAGGAAGGTGTTTAAAGTAGCATGTCCTGGTATTACCACATAATCCAGACACCAGGGTTCAGAGCATCTTGGAGCATCACCACTATTTCCATCTTCATTTGCTTCTTGGGCGGGGAAAAGCAGGTTCAGAAGCCTTACAACCCTCAACTTAACATGGGGAATATAATTAAACATTAAATGGAAATGCTTTGGTGTGAAGGCAGTGGTTTGTGCAGAGACCTCGCATTAGCACCCGCCATGCTCAGGCTCCCACGGACTGCACAGCGCATCCGCTCGTGCCTCTGGCTGCCTCTGCCCCGTGCTGGTCCCCGGCCATGGCACAGCCCTTGGGATTCGGGAAGGGGCAGGGGGAAACCCCTCGCTGTGGTCTGTTTGCCAACGGCCCACATTCATTAGAAACCCGGCACGTCCACTGGGCTGCCATGTGACAGGCTGGGAGCCGCCGGTATTTGTTGTCTTAATGCACAAGTACTCGGGGACTGAACTGATAAGGAAAAAACTGTTCTGAATCTGCTGAACTACACGCTTAGGGTGGCACGGACCCGCGCAATATTGAAAATCAATAGTCATGTGGCGGTTTAAAGGTTAGAGGTCTCCTGAATTAACTTTCTAGTACTAAATTACCAGCCCTTGGGTTTTTTGGTTTATTTATTTATTTATTTATTTCCCATTTTGTAATGACTGGAGAGATGCATTGACTTTAAAGATGCATAGCTTGCACCTAGTTTGTGCTCAGAGTGAAAAGGGGAAAACAGCAAAACCTTTTAATATTTGGTGTGATGATTTAAATGTTAAGGTATTTCTCATGAGCAAATTCAGAAAGAATTGAAAGGCATACAGCAATGTCAGATACGGTAACGGAGCCGTGAGCATTATTAGTGGCCTGAAAACACAGCTCTAGCCTTTTAACTCACATCTGTACAGTGCCTGTACTTGTACGATGTGTAATATTTAAATTAATGCATGATCTATTTTTAACAACATTTAGAAAACGTAGAGTAATGGTATTATTTGAAATATTTATTTATTAGGAGTGAACAAATAATATTGTCACAAATAAACTGAATCTGTCGAGTTGAAGCCTGTGAAGACTTACACGTTGCTTTTCACCCATGAGCACAGTGCACTCCCAAAGGCTGCTCCAGCGTGTAGCTACTCACACATGGAAGTACCTTCACGACTGGTCTTTAGCTCCTCTGCTTGCAGCTACTGCAAAAACCAAATCATTTTTTATTTTGCTGAATGGATTTCTTATTTAAATTTATTCCAACATTTCCCTTCCCCTTGTTTCCATTCCCCTAGGTACACTGGCAGCTTGAATTTCAACATCGAATGGTTGCAACCTGGGTTAGTCTTCATCAGAACAGCTAACAGGGAGTGGGGGCCCAGCAGCCCACTGGAGTCAACACTGTGGCTGTGGGAGCTTTGGGCACTTTGCAAATACCGCGGGGGACAATCTGGTGCATTGACCATTAACTGTCTTGGCATGAACCAGCTCTGGTGGGGCAATTAGCTGCAGCGTCAGGCAGCTGCAGGTGGTGGCAGTGAGCTGGGGCTCCCCGGGATGCTTCACACCCTCCTCACCAGGGGAATGTCCTGATGGGCAGGGGCAGCCTCGAGTTTTGGCCACAGAATCCCATCATGGCGGGGGCTGGAAGGGACCTCTGGAGCCCACCCCGTCCCACCCCCTGCTAGAGCAGGGTC
>JAVJGI010000065.1:50850900-50878183 GCA_035590275.1 Ibycter americanus
TACACGGGTATCTATTCAAGGCTAATATTAACAAGCTTGCATTCCGATCTCTCGGAGCAGCCGTGTTTTCCCACACACAAGTGGTTTCAGGGGAAAAATTTGCTGAGGCCAGCCAGTGACTTAGAAACTGGATTTTGAATTGCACTCGGTTTTATAAAGTACAAAGGCTAATCTTTCTTCTGGTTTAATGTTTCATTTTTTAGTGTTCCAAATGTATATCATTTCTGTTTGCCCTGAATAGATGGTGTAGTGTCCGGAGTTAGCAAGCTACTTGGAACAAGGCTCATGATTTACAAGTACAGATATTTTTAATAAATAGCTTTCAGTAAGTTCCAAGGCACAGTTTCTAGTAGTAGGATGGGAACTGCAATTCTCCATCTGCTTTTTAAAAATTAGAGGGAGGATTGTAAGAGTAGTAAAAGAAAGGAGAATAAGAAAGAAAGCTGTGATTGCTGATACACAAAAGTCAAAAAAGATGTCTGTCAGCTCAATGAGTGCTAATTTCTGTAGATATTCAAGAGCTTTAAAAGCAATGGTTCATCAACAAATTATTGCATAGTTATAAGCCCATTAATACAAATGACAGAATCCTAAATTTAGCTTACAATGTTCGCAACACTTCTTGCAGAATCAGCCGTTGAATATGATCTTGCTTTCCCAGCCCAGATTTCCCTGGTAGCACGCTGCGCTCTGACCTGCAGACGTCGTCTGTCCGAGGGGACCCGGGCTGCTCCACAGCCACAGCCGAACACCGGGCTGGCTGCCTGCCTTCCAGAATAATTCACCAGGCAGACTTTTAAAAATGCTAATTAAAACATTCTAGATGTAATCAGATGGCAGGTGTAAGAGTAACAACTAAAGAGATTTGATTATAAGTGGTTCTCAGAAACATGGTAAGCAACTGATAGCCAGGTAGAAGTGCTTCTTTGTTTATGTAGCATTTATGTAAATTAGGGTGTAATCAAATATACACTTGCATTTTCCTCACAGGCCTCGATTAACCTTCCTTTTCTGTTCCTGCCACATCATTTTTTTTAATTTAAGTCGGTTCTGTCTTCCAGTGAGGACTGTCTACACTCTGGATCACTGCAAGTTAGCAGTTTTTAGCCCATTCACTCAATGTATATATTTTAGCAATATTTAAAATATTTCAATACTGCGTTTTCAACATGAGCAACTGACATTCTGAAAAACAGTATCTGATCATAAATAATAGTTGGAGATCAGTCAATTAAAATAAAGTAAGTTCTACACAGTATAAGAGCTAATCCACCCCATGAAGACATCTGAGGAGCTCCCCTCATTCAAGTCCAAGCTACGTGAGGAAGAAAATTCCTTACTTCAGGTTATCGACTTTCAGACGAAGAAAATGCAACGTTGTGGGAAAAAGCACAGCAGATAGCTTAAAAGTCATCTCTTCAACATATTAAACTTGATTTCCTTGGAAATACGCCAAAATAATCACTGCAAAAATATCTTCTTGATTTTTGAGCTCCTTAGGATTACATTTTCCATCAGAAAATCCACATTAAGTTATCATTTCTTTCTTACTGTTACATTAAGCTGGATCTTCTTTGTACTGCTAAAACTCACTGACTCGTAATCTCTGATGTTCTCCATAATCCTCCAAAAACCTCACGTGATTCCTGTCAGAGCCTTTCTAAATGTTTTACTGTTGTGCTGAGATGTAATCTGTCCTACAGCAGCAAAATGTGTTTAACTTTCTCCGCTGATATTGATTATCGTATCAGTTCCTGTCGTGTATAGATACCAAAAATCTAAACGCCTGCAACCACCCTTTCTGTTAATTATTGGTTAAAATATCTTTTGTTCTGAAATTCCTGGAATGTTTCTAATAGTGGTGGTTTGGTGGACAGCCAGTTCTGTGGCAGGTTAAAAACTCTGCTCCTTGATTAAAACTTCCTTTTGTTTTTATTTTAGGTTGAAATTAGTCCAGTTAAAAACTCTGCTCCTTGATTAAAACTTCCTTTTGTTTTTCTTTTAGGTTGAAATTAGTCCACTGGAAAATGCAATAGAAACCATGCAGCTAACAAACGATAAGATCAATAATATGGTTCAACAGCATTTAAATGATCCAAATCTACCCATTAATCCTCTGTCGATGCTACTGAACGGCATTGTGGATCCTGCAGTCATGGGAGGGTTCACAAACTATGAGAAGGTAGCGTCAAAATTCTCTCTCCTGCAGTTCTTCACCTCTTCGAGCCTGCACTCCCCTGGAGTGCTGCCGGGCGGGCGAGTGTGTGTCTGTATTCGTATATAAATAGCATGTGTGTCTCCCCTCATGTGGGCTTTGTAGAGCCTTGCTTAAAACTTAAAATTTTTAATGTCTTTCTGATATTTATGGATACGTTTGTGTCTTTCTACCTTTGAAGTAAGAGGTCATTGAATCGTAGAATCACAGGATGGTTTGGGTTGGAAGGGACCTTAAAGACCATCTCGTTCCAACCCCCTGCCATGGGCAGGGACACCTCCCACCAGCCCAGGCTGCTCCCAGCCCCATCCAGCCTGGCTTAGTTGGTTGATACGTTTATCAGCAAGAGTTATTATGTAGGGATGTGGTGGACAATTACTGACTAGACACTGAGACTGATGACATTCCCAGTGTGTGCTCTTACGTGCTTGGACATCGGAGCTGAAGCAGGAATTTCTGGCTGAACTTCAGTGACCGAAGTAACCGATTGCAATTCTCTCCTTTGCTTTCAAATGCAGTTGTTTTTAAAGGGTGAATCAAATGGTAGAGACTTCTGAGATACCAGTCAGTTGCAAATACGTCTATATAATCTTAGCTGCATGTTTACAACATTAGCTTTAAAGTTATACAGGATAAGATACTAACACTGGGAAACCATAAACACTGTATCTATTATTTATGTTGTGAATATTAATCATATTAAGCTAGCATGCACAAACAACATGTACGTTGTAACATAAGTGGAGAAGGTACATGCTGATGGACTTGTTGCTGCATCCATCCCTTTACGTCCTTCTCTCACCCATTTCATCTACTAAAAGTTCTTGTGCCCTGGGAACTGCTAGAAAGACATCTCAGAGAGCACAGAGACTGGGCCAAGTCCTCTGCAGGGTTCCCCATGAGATTTGATCTCAATCACCACGTGCTCATCTGCCTACTTTACTGATTGCAAGAGATGATTGTCTTAATCTCAAAACATTGTTACATTCTATGTCTCTTTCCAAGATTTTCACTTTGTATTTGTAGCTGTTGTTGCTATTTTGCACAACTTTTTGTTTGATTCATTTATCGTTGCTCTAGGTAATTCTTCCATGGTAGTACAGGTTGATTCATTTTCTGCAGTAACTGCTCATTTCTCTCTCTTGACTAGGCCTTTTTTACTGAAAAATATATGCACGAGCATCCAGAAGATCATGACAAGATTGAAAAACTGAAGGACCTGATCGCTTGGCAGGTAAAGAAACCTTAAGTCAGATTGGTCTGGGCCAACTCCTGTACAAAGGCAATTTAGTGTAACTTTTGAGAAAATTCTTTGCCATTTAAAACTGCCTTGGAACTGGAGCTGAAGTTCATCTTTTCAAATCTGACATCATTTGTCATTTGATAAACCCACAAGGAACAGACATGATCAACCTCTTTTATTTTCTGTTGTTTGGTTTTTTTTAATTTGTAATCATAATACAGTGAAAATGTCCCATCTATATCAAATTTGAAAATATTCTGTACTAATGTTGGTTGGTATTACTGGCAGTTTAGGTTTGCATTTTAATTTTATAAGGCTGATGTCAGAAATTCTTCTCAGACAGTAAGCTGAAATGCCCAACCCTGAATCCCTCCTCCCGCTTGCATGCACTGGGATGGTTTTTACTCACGTATTCACTTCTTTCTTCAAACAACATATTTTCCATTTAATAAGTACTTTCTAAGTACACTTACAGTTCCTTTTAGCACAGAACACTAAATGTGAGAGCTGCAAAAATTAATTTGCATGCAAAATTCATCTAGATGTTCTTATAGCTTCATTTGCTGTGTAATTTAACATGGTACGAAAACATTAATGATTCACAACGCATGTGAATTCCCTGGTATTTTTATGACAATGTTGTAGAGTAGAAATCATTCAAATGTGGGGTCACACAGGTAGTAATTCCTGAACTGGGACTGGAACCCAGGTTTCCAGGCCTCTCCCTGAGACAAAGCAGGAGCCCTCTTGTATGAAGAACTGCATTTACGCCTACCAAAAGGTATTTTTCGGGACAAACAAGAAACAATTCCAGTTTTGTTCCATAGTTGTATACCGGGCATTTTCCAGTGGTCTCAAGATAATTTTATGGTAACGAAAAAAATACCAATGACTGGAAATGTTTTTCCCACAGAAGAAGAAAGTGCATAATTGTCTTTTTATATTCAATTCTCTCTTTATAAAAGGGAATAATTTACATTTCTATAGGTTTCAATCTTAGAGGTAGTAGAACCAAAGATACAGAATCCAAAAAACCCATCCACCACCAAACCACTGAAGACCATAAAACTATCACTCTTTTGGTCTGCAAAAAAAATATGTATTTATTTATTTATTTTCTTGTGAGCTGTTACAGAAGATTAGATTTTAGGAACTTTCAGTTTTATAGAGGAAGATAATTTGATCCCAGAAGACTTAACTTCATGTCAGCTCTCTGTCTTTGCCTCTGATAGCGATACTTCAAATGAATTACAAACACACTTTTCCTCAGCAAAGATTCACTTTGGTGACATTTGTGTATTAGAATAATATTACTATTTGAAAATATGTATGAGAGCTAATCACATTGTATTTTAATTATTCAGTGGTTTTAAATACATAATTTCCCATCAGTATTGATAGCAACAGAAAAAAAAGAGAGAGAAAGAAAAGGTAGGAAAAGATAGAAAAACTATTTTTATATCTGAAGAATCTTTTTACTAAAAGGTCTAACCCTTTCGCGGTGGAAGCCAGTGCTTTTAAATTACCTTAGATGTTTCATATACATTTAGTCTCGCCTCAAATTGTTTCAGTTTTCAGAACGGAGGTAGCGTAAGTAGATGGGAGCAGGGTGGGGAGCTGACTGCCGAGTATCAGCTGGTGTCAGGAGAGGGAGTTGTTATGGAAACTTCCCGAAGTGAGGCAGTGGTCTGAATTCATCATGGGCTTGACAGTGATTGAAAGCGAAAATGAGTTTTCATTTTTCAATAATGTGGGGCTTGGAGTTTTGTAATCACGCAGAGATTTTCTTTATGCTGTATAAATCAATCTGGATATATGAAATAGTAGCCTGACAATCGTATTATCACCTGACTAGTTAAATTTAGGGGGGTTTCTATCTCCTTATCTTCCCTTTTTCTCCATTGTGCTATGGAATTCATGCTCTTCAGGATATTATCATTTTATAATTCCTGTGAACTTTACGTATATGTTTCTTTCTATTATATTTTCAGATAAATATCATTAGTAGAGCAATGTCCATTTTTGTCCATCTTAGTGCTTTTCCAACTTCGAAAAAAATGCTTCCATGCAACTACATCATTTCAAATGGATCTTTCATTTTAACATGAAGATAATTAAATGATTGATTGAAATTATGGTAATGACATGAATAGTCAATGGTGTTAATCGGTCTGCATTTAGCTTATGTATTTACAGCATACCAAAACTAGTATGTCACATAAAAATCTTGTGCTACTTCTACATAGCTGAAAGAATTTTAGCATAGATTTTACAATCATATTTTATGATACCATTATTATGAAAGATTTTCTGTTTAAGATTTAAGATTAATAATTCATATCTATGTAGCTTTTTGGTTCTTTTCAGCCAAGTGGATCAAGATCTTTAAAAAAAAAAGAAAAAAATCAGGGAATAATTTTAAGTTGCAGTGGAACTGTCTAAAATTTTAGTGTCAACAAAGATTACAGTTACAAAAGAAGTGCTATCTGGAGCTGGTTTCCTTTCTCATTCAGCTCATTCATTTCTAGCTCAGCTACTTACGTTACCTTTACTTTTTTTGTTCACCTCTCCAAAGGTGAGGACGCCCTGTAGGGTTTTTTGAAATAGGGCCATAAGCAACCCCTCCCATTGCTTCAAAGCCAAATGAACTTATATATAGTGAATATAGTGTGTGTGTATATATATATATATACACTTATATATAGGCAATATAGTGAATGTGGGACAATTCTGCCTCTGTCTCCGCATCTGACAAAGATTCCTATAGGTTTAAATTCAATGTCACTCGTCACCAGATTTCCCTGTGTGAATGTCTGGAAAAGAGATGTCAGAAGAGTTTGGAATTTAGTAGAGGAAGGTGAAGCAGAAATGGTATAACAGTATGAAGGTACTTTCTTTCTGTACTTGATAAATATTTAAAGGATTAAGTGGTCTTGGACAGGGAGACCAAATGTCGTGACTCAGAAATCTCAGAAGTTCTGTAGCAAAGCCACGGGAAGTTTATTAAATTCAGCTTCTGTAAAGGAATAGCAAGCCTTTTCTTCTTCTTCTTCTTCTGTGGTTTCTGGTCTTCTTTCATTCCCTTCTAGCTGGTGCCTCCTCTTGCCAGTTCCTCAATCTCCTAACAGTTCCTGTACAAGGAGGCCACCAGCCGTTAGGTGCTCATGTTCTCCCAGCCCAGCCGGCGCTCCCAGCAGACCTGCCCGTCAGCCCTCCTGTTATTTTATTTCTCCAAGTGCCAGAAGCTCTCCACGGCTGGTGGTGTACGCCTGGTGCATACCAACAGTTGAAACCCTCCTTAGCACCTTCAATTTGGGGCACAGAAGGAAGCACCTACTTTTTTTTTTTTCCTGACTGGGACATTTCCCTACAAAAAATGTCATTTACTTCATATTGCTTGATTTTCTAAATTGGAGATGGCTGATCCCTAGGACAGGCTCATTAGTGCATTTTCTGCTTGTAAAAATTATCTCAGAGCCAAAGCTTCAGACCCCACATGTACTTCATCTTGGTAATTTGATTTTTTTTCAAAGAATCCATTTAAAAAGTCAGCAGGTTCTTTTAAATAAATGAGCCAAGTGACCACTGACGTCTGCAAAATAGGAGGGTCACAGTGTGGCCTGATAATGATGAAAATTTGGAAATTCTTTTATTTATTCTGAGCAGGGAAGTTTTCTGCTTTTGATGTTTAATTTTTGGAGAGCACAAATCCATATGGCTGTCAATAGAAGTGACTACAATAATATTTTTTTTCATTATTCTTGCTTCTTTTTGTAGTCTTTCGGGAGAAGAAACTGTGTCCATTTAAATAGTGCCAAATCACAGAGAATCATCTGGATAAGATTTCTTGAGTTTTTTCATCTGTAATTCATCTGTGTATTTATTATTCTCCTTACTAATAAAGCTACTCCTTCTGATTGCTGCTCAGTCTTATTAGAAAAATCTGTTTTTAATCAGTATTATGATTTAATTATGAATTATTAAGCAGAAGCCTCTTAGCTTGATTGCTGCAGAGAATATCTAACTTAGAATCAGAGCACTGTGTGGGCTGAAATGGACCTGGAAGAGGAAATATTTTTCCTAAGCTGGAGGTAGAAAACTTTAATGGTATGTCTGGATAGCTGTGGGAATGAAAATGTCTCCCTTAAAACATTTTAAAAGGTCAGCTACACCTCCACACTATGAAGTAATTATATAATCCTGTGTTGGCATGGGTATTTTGTGACAGAAGCCCTGAAGATAAATGATTATTTTCAGTTACAAAAGAGAATTAATTTGATTTTTTTCTCTTCTGTTTTGTTCCCAAAGAAAATAAAATAATTTTTCGAAGGAGAAATGTATGGTATATGAAGCTGTATGTTTTATTAATAAATATTGCTCTGCAATAGATATGTGTCCAAGGATGTAGCTCATTTACAGTTTTAGAAATAGCATTTATTAAAGAAAGCATACAAGTATTTTCTCCTTCAAGGTTTTATTCTCATGAAATTAGGAGAGGACTGATATTAATAACTTGGCGTGAGAGTCATCACTCATCAGTTTGCCATTTTAAAGTACAGCGTGTATGGGGGCCTGTGAATATAACATCAAAGGAATATTTGTGCTATCCGATAAATTCAGCTGTGCCTCCAGTATATGGTTACTGGGCAGAACTATGGGTGTATTAATTTTAAAGGACTTTGTTTAACAGAGAAGAAAGGAAATAATGTATCACAGATTTTTAGGTCCTTTTTTGCTCTGTTGTGCTTTATATACAATAAATGATGATTATGATGATGATAAGTATTATTATTGTTGTTGTTATTATTGCGAGTTTTATTATGGTTGTTGCTGCTGTTGTTGTTATTATTATCAATTTTATTGTTATTACGGCTGCTACTACTACTATTACTATTCCATGAGGCCTTTCACGCCTCTTGCAACATCTGTGGGAGCCTTGCCGTAAGTTTTCACTTAGGAAGGACTGGGCAGACTGAAGCAACATAACTCTGCTTTCCAGATCCCGTTCCTGGCGGAAGGCATCCGGATTCATGGGGAGAAGGTGACGGAGGCACTGCGGCCATTCCATGAGCGGATGGAGGCTTGCTTCAGGCAGCTGAAAGACAAAGTGGAAAAACAGTACGGGGTCCGCGCTGTTGTAAGTTACCTGCTAACTTTATGTTTCCTAAATATGTGGAATTTCTTTAAATTATGGGCAACTGTGTAATTCTGTATTATAATTCCCACTGATTAAAAAAGCAGTGTTGATGCAGCATTGCCTGGTGGTTCTCAGTGGTCATCTAATTATTAAATACTAAGCAGATGCTATAAGACATGTTCAGATGGTACTATCATGTTCTAGTATGGGAACAGTTTCTAAATTGCCTGAATCCGTTCCTTGAAAGTCAGCGTCATTCTCCAGTATTCCATTTTTAAGGAATTGGGTTTAAAATTAAAAAATAAAATTGCCACTATAGCGTGATTCTTCTAGAGCTGAATGTCACCTTTCCGCAGACGTAATTATTTTTGAGATGTGAGGGCTGTGCTGCTCTACAGTAGTGTGCAGTCTTACGTACTGTAACATCACCCTAAATGTAGGCAGGCAATAAAAAGATAGCTGCTACTTAATGAGATTTAGTAGTGCTGAAGTTCATGCTTTTCTCATTCCAACAAGCTATTTTCAGTTGCTGCTTCAGATTTAATGTACGGCCAAGAATTCGGTGGTGTTTCCGGTGGGCTTTTGTTCTGCTTTTAATTTGAGTGTCACCCCTCGGGGAGGAAAGTCAAAAGCCACGTGGATTGGGTGCTATTATATGATCAGGTTTTAAAATTATTTAAAAAACCAAGATGCAAGTGGTTAGAATTACTCTAGGACTGACTATGCAGAGCTGATGTCCTAATAACATATTGAAGGCTGCCGGGGTGAGCTTTATCTCTGTCTGCTGGTAGTCCTGACAGCGGTGTTGTAAACACGCTATAATTTTTAGGTTTATTTGTGAAATGACAGCAGTACGTGAAACTTGGATATCCAGTACATACCTTCTCACTGCTCCAGAAAATAAAGCACATCTATTTACCAGAAAAGACACATTTGTCCTCTAACATAGAGGTAGCCAGCGTATCGTGCATGGGCTACCAAGATGACCTGGTACGCCGTCAGCTCCCTGCCGCCGGCACCCCATGCACCCCAGTCCTGGGGGGAGGAGGATGGCATCCCAGGGTGCCAGTAGCCTGTCCTTGGCATCTTGGAAGTGCCAGGAAATTCTGAGGTTCCCCCTTTTGCTGCAAAGGCTTCTAGCTGAACTTGGAATCGTCAGATCTACTTGCTGTTGAGTTGCTTTGTTATTTTTTGGTTCAGGATATGTAAGTGGGCTTTAAGCTATAGCACTTATCTGATTTTTAGGGAAAATTTTACCTTCCAAAGAGCAAACAGTGTGGTATCGTTTAGAACAATATGCATTTTCCCCAAACTGGTCTCAAGAATATCCTATATGAGAAACTATTTCCCACAAAAAGGACTGGTATTTAAACCAAATGATCTGGAAAAGCAGTGAGTTATTTTTAAGATTGCACAGATCCACCTTCTGTCAAGAAAAGCTGTCTAAAAGTGAGGGAAATCACCAGTACACCATTAATTACTGGGCCATGGCACAGGAAAGCCAGCTTGCCAGCCTGCATTTTGCCATCTCATCTCCATTCCTGGCTTTCCCTGGTACCTGGAAGCAGATAAGGAGCTTGCACTGTAATCCCATTAACTGCTTTTTAATAAGAAAGCCAGTTAGCAGGTCCCAGCAGGCGAAGGACATGGTATCAAATGGTAGGTGCTTCTCTGCAAGTGAGTTCTGGCTTCCTTAGGAAAATGCTAATTTGCATGGTTGCCCTAGTTGGGGTTCAGTCATCATTTTTGGAGGTGCTGCATCAATTCACCTGTGTGCTGAGGCAGATATAACTTCATGGCCTCAGGTTTTCAAGGTTATCTCTGCAGCCACAAGGCTAAAAACATCTGCAGTTGTGGTTTTCGCCTTGTACCTGAAAACTTAGTGTCTAAAGCACATTGCACAGAGAGGAGATCACAGAGAAAATTGTGCCCTCTTCATACCCTTCCTGCCTTCCCATCTTTAAACCCTCCAAGGCAAGAGTGGGAGCTCCATCACAATCTAGCCCTTAATAAATTAAGACAGAAAAGACTGAGAAATAGAAAAAAAGAAATTGTTAACATTTACAAGTTCTCCAATTTTACTTCTACCCCTAAATGAGCAGCAGTCGCTAAACTGATTCTAAAAACAGTGAAGCAACCAAGATCCACCTGAACAGCCCTAAACCAGCACCCTTTTCGTCCAGTTCTGATTGTGGTCACTAATGAGTGCATGCCACTGAGTTTATGGATGTTATGCCAATCGCATCAATATAAACAGGGTGTGAATTTGGTTCCATATTATTTCTGGAAAATCCCACAGAGATTTATTCTGAAGAGTGGGTGATGCGGGATATGGTAAGGAAGAGAGCTTCAGCTTTCTGCTCAGTGGGATGCAGATCATCCTGGACTAAGGAGGCAGAAAGAAAGATGGTGCAGCAGGCAGAGCAGCAAAAAAGTGCCAAGTGATGTTTTTCTCTGAGCGCCTAAAATCTTGGTGGAATAGGACGTGCCAGTGAAGTATGGTGTTGTATTTTATGACAGGCCTTCCTTCAGAGGTTAATTTTCACTTTTTTCACTTTTGTATATAGCAATTACTTTTTTTTTTTTTTTTTTCTTTCAAATGGGGCCACTGAGATCTTATGGGGAGCATGCCAGCCTTTATGGTATCCTTCTAAGTAGTGTTCTATTTGTAGTCCTTCAAATCCATTCTTGCTAATATATTTAGGAAGAGAAAAGTTCAAATAGTAATTTATTCCCAAGGAGAACAGGAATAATTGACATTAATGATACTTGCATGTCAGTCACTTCAATAACGTACATTTACATCATCAGGGAGAATGACTAGAAAGTCATACTCAGGTGGTGTTATCTTTCTAATTTCACTCTACCCACCAGTAAAAATTGTCAGGATTCATGGGGTTTTATCACTTCTGTCTTCCTTGTACAAGGCCAATTTGCCAGTAGTTGTCAGGGTGGAAAATATACCTGTAATTAAACAGCATGAGGTTCTTATTTGTTGACTGAAAGAGTTCAATTATTTTATGCATATATCAGTTATTAATGACTAACAAAGCTTGTATAAATATTCAGAACTCTGAAATTTTCTGAAACCAAAAAAAAAAAAATAGTTTTCATATGTTTTCTTCTTAACCTAGATGTCACTCTTTAAATTGGCTCTCTTGACATAAAGTTCCTTTTACTGAGTTTTTTCTTGTTTTGTTTCATTTCTGTTTGTTTTCTTTTTTTAACTCCATTTCACTTAAATATACTGACGGGACAGTCACTTCAATTGCAGAGGTGAATTAAGAAAAAAAAAGTGATTTGTAGAAAGCTCCTTTTTTAAAGCCCAGGTGTAAAAAAACATGTAAATACCACTGAAACAAATGAATTACTGGAACATGTTTAAAATTATATATTTGCCTATGAGGGCCTAAATATTTCTTCCTAGTCCTTTAAATGGATTTTCTTCAGAATTTGTTTCTTTATTGTTACACACAATGTATAATTAAATAATATAAAACTCTACGTGGAAGGAAAAACATTGACCCTTTCCACATTACTTTTGGTAAACAGATCTTGGCTATTTTGTTATTATATTGTGTTATTATATTATATTTCTTTATTGCAGCTTTCAAGTCTGGATGATAGACGAGGCAGTCGGCCACGATCTATGGTGAGATCCTTCACGATGCCGTCATCTTCAAGACCCCTCTCCGTTGCATCAGTGTCTTCCATCTCCTCTGACAGCACACCTTCTCGACCTGGCTCAGATGGGTGCGTAAGAAAGAGTCATTCAGGGCTTATCTCTGTAAAGCCTGATCTGGTGCGCGCATCTATAGGCTTTGAGGATTGTCACCACCCTGCTTCAGATCTCAGTGCTATCACGGTGTTACTCCTTCCGATCCTACTGACTCCTCCTGTGTGGCAGCATGACGTCTGTTTGATCTCATAAGGAACTGTGGGGTTTTTTGGTTGAGTCTTTTCTCAGTATGTTTTATTCCAGATTTGGTTCATCATAATACTCCACAAACATTAATGTGATGCAACAGTGTGAGTTACTAGTGCGGGGTGGGGATAGCGCTTTTAAGATACAGCCTAATACTGGCTAAAAGCCCCAACCTATATAGACATTAATCTCAAGGTATATTCGTTGTCCTTTTATTTTTTAACCAAGATAAATATAATGCTCTTCTTAGTCCTCTTTAAAACAAAGTTAAACAAAACCCCCTAAGCGTTCAAACAAAAAACCCCAAACAAACAGGAGACAAATTATGCCCTTTGAAAGTATTGCAAGTGTAATGGTTCAGAAGTGATCTTTAGCAAAGTCGATGATGAGACGTGTGTTCACCCAGCCCTGTCACGGTAAACAGGTGGAAGCTGGGAGAAGGAAGGGATTAGCTAACTGCTCAATCATTTCTTCTCGCTTTTGCTGCCAGAGGAAAAGCTGCTTATGGCAAGATTGTACTTCAAGACTTATCAAGATATTTCACATGAGAACTGGGAATTCTGTTGATAAGCCCTGTCTCACAGTTGCATCCCTCAAAAGAACAAAATAATCCGTTTTCTTTCTGGGGTTTCTATGCAGCCTCAGAAGTCCCTTCTCCCTCTTCCTCCCCTCAGGCATTCCCATAATCCAGAAACTCAATATTTGACCAAGGCGGCAGTTTTTTAAAGCCTCCTGAAGGGTTGCTAACTTGCAGAGATGTGTTAGTTAGAAATGTTCATGTTCCCTGTGCACCTTCACAGGGAGTTACTACCTGACTGGAGAGTAAAAGCATCAAGTAAAATTAAAGACAGCACCTAAAGACCAACGTGATACTTACCTTGATTACAAACAGTTTATTTACCCATTGGGAAGAACTGCAAACAGAGCGCAATTCAGCTCTCATTACGTTACCCTCTATAACGTATACGCAGTGAGTCATGCTGATATAAATGCAGGACAGCAGAGACGATAATGTGTTTTGAGTGATTCATCCACAAAAGTTGTCTTGCTGGAACCTGAGGATAACTACCATCCCATGTTATTGTGCAACTTTATTTTATATTGGAAGGAAAATATTCTTTTCCTGCTTGCTTCTACCTCTCTTTCTTTTTCCTATGTCTTTTTCTTTTTCATTGGATGCTATTTTCTTAAATTTCACCTCTCCACCCCAGCTTTGTTGTAGTAGGTGTCACTTAGCAGTTTTGGAGGATCTCATGAGTCTACTCTGTATATTAAAAAAAACCAACCAAACTCACAAAGATCACGGTGCAGCTCAGCTGGTGTTCCGAGCCGAGGGCAATACAGCTGGTACACCTGTGAGGAAAATACAACGAACAACTGTCATCACTGAGAAGACCTAAAAAAAATGCTCATTTGTTTGAACAGCGGAGCAGGAGAAGAAAAATCATCAGATGTAAATAACATAATGAAAGACCTCGAAAATTCAAATGACTGTAAAAATCATGTGGGTGGTTTGTCAGTGCTAACTTGGAAGAAGTTCACCCATGTACCTGCTATAGTTGATTTGGTTTATGGTCAGTTGTCCTCTCCTGCTTTCCATTTCCCCCCTCTTCATATGTTAATTTTGAGATGAGAGATGAAGCTAAGAAAAACAACTAAAAATGGAGCTGACAGATTGTCTTGCCCAGATAATCCAATTTATATTTTATGCCATCTCCAGCTTCTCCTGCTTTGGAGCTTTTAAGCAGTAAAAACTCAAAGCAGATGTTGACATAGTGTGTGTTTTACAACTCCCAACTCTGTATAAATAAAACTCTGACTTTAAAAAAGGACCTTGGGTTTATTCACTGCTTAAAATGGGACTTGGAAGTACAAATCTGAGCACTTACAAGCGGTGGTTGGACGTGGGGAAGTCCCAGTGTGCCCGTGTGATTTGCCATCTGTTGAAAGTCCTAATGTACTAGTAGGAGCATGGCATGCTAGCCCATTCTATCCCCGATACATTGCGTACAAATAATTAATAGTACTAATAATAGTAATGCCTGGAAGGGAAGCAATTAATCATTGTCTGAAGAATGGCAATTCCTCTTGTAAACTTGCAATCAGCCTGCGAGGCAGCTGTCGCTGCCCTCCAGCCCAGCGGAGCCCGGCAGAAGCTGCTGAAGTATGCAATTCAGGTGGCTAAAACACACGATGCCAGGAGAGCTGTCTTCTGCTCTGGGCTTTGTCACTGATGCGCTTTGTGGCCCTCAGCAAGTCGTTGCCCTCCTTTTTCGCTATCTGCGAAATGGGATGAAAAAATCTTGCCGTTTTGTCCCCCAACCCCTGTGATTTTGGCTGTGGTTCTGAGGGTAATGGCTCGGGAGCCGTTGCTGCAGATACTGGTTTGAGCATCTTTCCATCAAATGAGCTCACTTAGGCTGAAAACTGAAGGGCCTTTAGTGCTTCAAGCAACAACAAAAAAATAATAATATTGGATATTGCTGCTGGATATTGCTGCTAGTGGACATAATTAGGATAACTTCAGTGCAAATTGTCTGAAATATGAATCCCCCAGTATTTCACAGCAAAGATTGTGGCCTCTACGTGCATGCATCCCCGTGGCATAGTAAATACTTTCCCAGTGTTAAAAAGTAAGCTGGTTTTGTTTGGGGATTTTGGGTTTGGTTTTGGTTTTGTAGTGTGATGATTTGAGACATCCTCTTAAAATCTGTCAGTGTAATTTTGACTAGGGTGTGCTTTTAGTAGTTTGTTTAGTTTTTAATATAAAACAAATTATAAAATACTTTGTCTTGCCACAAATATTTTAGCTCCTTAAGAGCAAAATATCTGCTTAACTTTTATTTAAACTAGGCATTAAAAGAAGGTGAGATGAGAGATTCCTTTAAATTACTGTGAAATTAGTGAA
The DNA here is from genome assembly GCA_035590275.1 of Ibycter americanus. Taxonomy (NCBI): domain Eukaryota; kingdom Metazoa; phylum Chordata; class Aves; order Falconiformes; family Falconidae; genus Ibycter; species Ibycter americanus. The sequence continues at coordinate 50,866,329 of JAVJGI010000065.1, forward strand.
AATTAGCTGAAAAGAGCTCCAGTATTGCTTAGAATAGTGCTTTCCCTACAAAAGAGAAATTCTTTAAAAACCTGAAGTTTTCCTTTAAAAGTCCATTGAACCCCTAAAGATTTTTCCTTTGTAGCCGGAAACAAATAGTCATGGACTGTAAAAATTGCAGAGTTGATGGTAGTAGTAAATTAGCCTTGCCTATATTCACACACTTGAAGCGTTCCAAGTGGGAAAATACATCTGCTTTTTGGAAACTAACCTTGCCCTTTGTTATTATCTGACTGATTTTTCTTTCTTTGGTTTATCTGTAATATCAGAACAACGAAGCTCAGCCCTCCTGGCTCCCCCTCACCAGGGCTTGCTGTAGGTGAGCAGAGGTGTGGATCTGTGAGTGCACACTCGTGGATATATATCCTCAGGCACGCATGCAAAACCAAACGTACGCACAGAGGGTGTTATTACAGACAGGAATGGTGCTTGTGTCTGTGGTTAAACCTCTGTAGCCTCATGCTTTTGTGCAACATATAGGTGTTTCCTTTGCATTAAGGGCGATATTGTTTGTTTTTCCATGAAAAAGTGCTGTAATTTTGATGGGTTAATTTTGATGGGTTACAAGGATTAGAAAGCGGTTTATGTTGTGCATGTTCAACAGAATATCACTACACCTCTGCAAAACAATTTCTCAGCTGTTATTGCTTCTCTAGGGAATAAATACCACATCTTTCCCCACCAAAAAAAAAAGTCCAGGAGGAATTTGGGGATTTGGCTATTTTTTAAAGAAATTCTTAAAATCATTGGTAGACATACAGCATGCCTCCAAAGTGCAGGGGATACAGACGTGACATTCCTTTAATGCGTTGTAGAATTCCCTGCACCTGTATAGTGCTGATTTCCCCTGGAGTTTCCAGGGGTCTGCTGGCACACCTGCCTGCCGCGGTGCCACGGCATATACAGTGGGAGTGCTGAATGGCAAACTCATTTTTATGTAAACCACATACAGTGAAACTCAGGAGTTTGTGTAGCTGTAAACCAGTAAATTTACTACAGGGCAGGGAAATATGCAGTACTGGTTCTTCAGCAGTTCTGCAGTAAATTTTATTGTAAGACAATTATGATCGTTATAACCTTCTGCCCCCTCCTTTTCTCTTTAATGAGTTTTCCTGGATCAGCAAGGCATTGTTAACTCGAGTGAGAATTTGGGAAATATGTAAATGAAAATTAGGTGTTTTGAAAATACTATTTTATTGATCTAAGCAACAAAAATTTTCCTTAGGTTTGTGCTGGAGCCCCTTCTGCCAAAAAAGATGCATTCTAGGTCTCAAGATAAATTGGACAAGGATGACCTAGATAAAGATAAGAAAGAAAAGAAGAAGGAGAAAAGGAACAGCAAGCATCAAGAGATATTTGATAAAGAATTTAAATCTACTGATATTTCTCTGCAGCAGTCTGAAGCAGTGATCCTTTCAGAAACGGTAACTTTATTAACAAGTAATGCTTTATCTAATTCTGAGCAGTGTCCTTTTAAATAAAAGTGTTGATTTTTACGATTTGGTTTCTTTTTAGACCAAAAATAACTCTAAGGGAATATGCTACAATGTTAATATATGTGATAATGAATCAAAACCACAGATTTTATTTGCAGTGTAAAAAAATCATGGTATCTTCTATGAAAATCTTAACCAAAAGCTATATATGACTATTTGATAGAAGGAACAGATGGCATATCCTAAGTAAAATAAATGCTACTGTTTTAGCAGCCTTTTGAATTTATGGTTCCCAATAGACCGTGATGGGTTTTCTCATATTTCAGCTGACTACTGCAAGACACTTTTTGGTGGAAATGTTACAAGGTCATTTTGTGCATGGCAATTACGTATTCTTGAAAGGCTATTTTGAGCAGAAAAACGTAAGCAGTTCCACTGGTGGCTGTGTGTAAGAATATTAACTACAGAGCATATCTCTTTTAAGCCCTCTCTTCCTGGCGTATATTTAATTCACTGAAACTGTCCTAAAGGCTTTGGTAACTTGAGAAGTTTTAGCTCTGAAATTGAAAGCAAGGCCATTTTAAGCTGGAGCAGGGAGTGTGTGAACTAACTGTAACCTCCAAATCTCTGCCTGGACACCTGTTTTGAGGCCAATAGTTTAAAACTTGCTCTCCAGAAATAAATGTAGTGTCCTTTTAAAGATCTGCACAAGCACTTACAGAGCCAGCCTTTAACTCATCAGTCTTTCATTGGTAGCTGTGTCATTTACATTGGACTTTTGAAATGATTTCTCTCTGACCTGTGATTACTACATCCTTTAAATCTTGCTGTTTGGTATTCAGAGCAGAATATTACTTAGATATTCAGCCATAGTTCCTCTGTTTTCTGGATTTGCTCCTCCTTTTCCATCCAGAGATGAGCTAATCTCTCAGATGTGTCTTCTGACACCTTGGAAGATCAGAGTTCTTTTGCCTGATGTGGCCATAGGCCCAGCATTAGCACAGCAAAAAATTCAGATAAAATCCCTTTTGTGCATCTCAGGCTTTTCATCCAAACTCCTTTGAAGCCAGGGAGTTTTTCCACTGACTTCAGTAAATTTTGGATCAGCCCTGGTTTGTTTAAATGGAGGTTTCTCCTGCCAAAGCCAGCCAGGTGAGCATCATGTGTTTTCAAACAGAAAATACATTTTGCATAGATTGCCATATGTCTCATCTTTTTGATGCAATGCATTCAACTTTGCACATTGGGACGGTTGTGTTTTGACTAAGCCTGAACATTGCAGTGGCACTCACATCTCCCAGGTCCCCAAAGGGACCAGCAGAGTTTGTGGGAGAGGAGCATTTAACCACAGAAGAAGAAAATTATATTTCAGGGCAGCTCAGTCAAGTTGAACTCGCACACATCCATGAGACCAGATGGGAGGTGTCCTAGGATGCTGGAGAGCTGGTTGGTGTCACTGCAAGGTCACTGTCATCCCTGAGAGGTCTTGGACATTGGAGAAGATTGCTTATGACTGGAAAAATGCAAATGCTGCCTGGAAAGGAGGACATGATAACCCTTCAAGGCATATTGTCATTTGTCATCTGAGGAACAAAAATGAGCAAAGCCCAACATGCTTTGACTTAAGTTTTCCACTCTTCCCAGTCAAGAGGTTTCAGTGCGTGACTGGTATGACTAATATTCCCCTGGTTATAGAGAGGGAGGGAAATTAAAAGTCAGAATCAGTTACTTTGACCTTCTTGAAAGCCACAGATCAATGATATGAGAAGGACTTTACTGGTGAGAGAAAACCTCTCCTTTTCCACTACCTGCAAACTACTCCAAAATGACCAAGTCAATTTTTAATGCTTGGTGTTAGCCTGGTTCATTATCTCTTGTAGGTGAAACAGAGGAAACACTCTTCTGAGATTAGTTTACAAGAGTGGTTGCATGATTCCCACTGCTGCCTTCAGGAATTTTGTACAGATAATGTCAAGCAGTTTAAAGATAAAATGTGTCTTAAAATTTTTGCGCTCTGGAGACATGTCCCCTGTTAATGATATAAAAGGGAAATTGTTAACTTTTGTGGGTGAGAATTCAGCTTTGCCATTGTGCTACTTTTGTGGGCTGCACTGTGTTCAAGTTCCCTTTTTAGGTTGAAATTACTCCCAAAGTACTGTTACTGCTGTGTTTTATGAAGAATAAGGCATTTTGATTTATCTTGCATTAGGAACTTGGAAACAGAAAGCTTGCTAGCTTAAAAAAAGATGGTGATGAAATGAAGGGGTGAAAAATTAAGGATTTTTTCTTTCCAAAAGAGTTGAAATCCAGATTTGACTAGAAATGGAAATTAAAAATAAATATTTAAAGAGCTTTAAAAGTGAGATTTTAGTAATGAACTACTATTAGTTACTAGATGCTGTATTATAGATACTGGATTCGTTCTGTTGAGAATTTTAGAATCCACTCATACCATTGCTAGTTCACTTACAAGATTTCAGGTATTTGGGAAATTTTCTAATGGATTCTTAGTTCTGACTTCTAAAATACTTGGGAGCTTTACAGCAGAAGGCATGCTTTTCTTTAGTATGATGACAATTTGTAATTGCCTTCAAGAAAACAGATGAAAGAATAAAACCCAGCATGGATTTGTCACCAGCAGAGCAGTCAAGCCCTTCTTTCTTCTTTCTGCGGTAGAGGAGGAGGCTCTGTGGGTAGGAATGATGTGGCAGACCCCCGCTGTGCTGACTTCAGTATGGCTTTTGGCACATCTCACACGATGTTCTCATGAGCAAGACTGGGCGATGAAGTCTGGTCTGAGGTGATGCTGAAGGATACACAGCAGCCTGGAAAAACTGGGCTCAAAATTGTCATGGGTGAGACGGAGTAAATGAGAGCCTGTGATGGATTCGGATAGTGAGATATGTCAAAATAATGTCTGTGCAGAAGCACACTGCGTGGTCAGCCTCTTAATCGCTGGCTCGGTCTCATGTCTGTTTATTAACAGGAGGGTTCGGTGTGTGTCACTTCTGTTTCACTCGGTTGTCATCACAGTTTACAACCAGCCCATGCCAGTTGTAGCTGGCAGATAGCAGGCTTCTGCTTGATGGCTCGAAAGTCCAATTTCAGATATTCACCCCACACCCACATGCTCACACACAACTGTCTGTTGCCTGACAACACTCGCATTCTAAATTGTTCCTCGCCCACCACAAATAGGTAGTTATCAGTGGTTTGCTTTCAGGAGGAAATGATGCATCAATAACCTTATATATGAATCTGTTGTGGATCCTGTGTTATTCACTACTAATTGGTTTGTGCAGCATAATTGCAAGCATGACACCAAATTTACAGAGAATATCAAGTGAGAGGCGCAGCAGGCATGTCAGACAGTGGTCATTCCCATTTCTGCAGAGCTTCGGCTACTCTTTTCAAAGATGATATTGTCTAATGAAATGAGTGCTTCCATCACTGCGGTGGACTTCCTTAAATAGGAGTGTCTTTTTTTCCAATCGAATGAATCGTCCTGAAGAACGTGCGAGGATTATAAACTGCAAAATTACTTTATGGAGCTTTTATATTTTCTTTAAGAAGGAGAATTCAGAGGCCGTTTTGTCTAGTTGTATGACTTAAATACTTTTCTCCAGTCTTAACTCTACTCGTAATGAATTTATTGACTGATCGAAACCAAAGCCCTAATTACAGAAATCTTGTAACTGTGATCTTATCAGAAGATAAATTAAGCACTTTGGTGTGTGAAGATGATCAGTAATGTCTTCATCGTTTTCTAGTGATTCATATCTTGTTTTAAGTGTCACATAACCTTCTTTAACAAAAATTCTTACTGTTAGTTCTTTGATTCCATGAGCTGATAACAAACATAACACTGAAGCCAGGTAGTTAACAGACCACTCGAAAGCTTGTGTTAGAAATCAGAATAACAGGTTGTACATTTTCTTGATTTAGTGGCACCTGACATCACTCACTATTGATCTTGCTTTCATTAGACCAAAAAAAATCAGCAATGGTTTCATTATGGATTAGTGGCCTCCGAAGAGTTCATATTCCATAGCAGAACTGTGATTTAAAAAGAGGACCAAGCCTGTCAATCACAAACGATGCTAAAATTTATTTGAGATAAGTAGCTACAGACCAGGGTAACTTGGGAACTTGATTCTCGCTGTTGGGTTTTTGATTCTGGCATTGCAGCTTTCCTAATCAATTAGTATGTTTTCCTTAGTTGCTTTTCCTTAGTTGCTTTTTTATAATTATATGCCTCTGAGAAAGTGATTACTTTGCTTATCCATTCTACTAAAAATATGCTTTAAAAGATCTTGAAAGAAGAAACCTTTGGAGTCTTTAGGACCTGAATTTTAGTATCAGGCAAATTTCTGAAAGGTTGCCCTGAGGTCTTGATGAACTTTCAAAAAAAAGTTACATACATCATCATCATTCATTTCTCATACAAGGGTCTCAAAGATGCAGCCTTTTATGCAAACCCTTTTAGGGTATGTTTTCTGAAAATAAAAGGAAGCACTCATACTTCATTTTAGGTTTCTCCTTCACAACATACTTTTTAAAAAAACATTGTGAAATGACAAAATTTTTCAGAAAAGCATGAATTGCTGCTGGCATTTTCTGTTTTGTCCTAATGCAGCACCTTGGATGTAATTCCCCTAACTTCAGGCTGCTGCTTCATTTTCTGTGATCTCTTGGAAATAAAAAATTCTTCACTGCCATTACTAGAAATATGGGGGCTGGTGGATGGATGACAAACAGTAGAGCTCAGAATTATACTCAGTAGAAGGAATCACATTAACAAAAAACATTAGTTGCCCATCAGATTACAAGTACCAGTTCAGGGTTTCTGATGGAGAATTTAAATGGCCTATGATGCAACCACAGCAAAACGATATGGATATGTCAGTGAATTAAATGTAAGCACAAACAGGCACCATCAAGAAAGTGTTTCTGGACAGACGATGTCTTCCTCAGAAGAGAGTTTCACCGTGCAAACAAAGAGATAAATTTTAATGGGGAAGTAGAGCCACGTGAGAAGAAAGAAAAGGTTTTGAATGCTGTGTAATCCTGTGTAAGGATATAGACTTCCTTAGCTGTTATTAAGCAAGTGTTTGGGGAATTGGCTCATTGCTTCAGAAAAATATGCCAGGCTATGGGAAGGTGTGTGCGTTAAGTCTCACTGTGATTCCCGGGGAGAAGGGAAAAACATTTGGAGCTGTGAAATACTTCATTAAATCAGAAATACTCTGTTATTGTTGCTCTATTACTGTTTAGGAGGTAGTGGGGAAAATGTAGCAGTTGCAAGGTCTGCTGCTCAGGAGCAGCATGTATTCCTCTACTGTCTCACTGGTTTTGTCCCTGTGCAGATCAGCCCACTAAGACCACAGAGACCAAAAAGCCAAGTCATAAATGTTATTTCAAGTGAAAGACGTTTCTCCGTTTCTCCATCACCTCCCAGCTCCCAAGTGACGCCACCCCCAATAACTCCACGGACAAAACTTTCTTTCGGCATACAGTCCAGTAAGTCTTTAATTTTAACTAAGTTTTCTTTTCCTAGCAAATTTAATGCAAAATAACTTCTAGTGGGGAGATGTGTTTCCTGAGCATTGTATTACACCTTGGTTTGAGTTCGAGTTAATCTTTTTGCCATCACCATGGGATTGCTTGCAGGACAAGAACTTACCTCTTAACATCATGATCCTTGTATTTGCTAGCAAAAATCATTTGAACATTTTACAAAAGCAAGCAAAATTGTTGCATTGAAAAAGCTTCTTTTCCTTTTCAAGTAATCATTAGCAATTACTTAGGTATAGACTAACTGTCAAAAATCAGTGTTGTGCTTGATTCTATATTGGATTTAGGGTATTTGGAGCATAAAGGCTGAAAAAATAATCTTTTAATGTAATTGTACCTGAAAAGAGATTTTATTTGCTATGTAGTGAGTATAAGCCAGAAGGGAAAAAAAGAAGTCAGTCTTTTTGATGTATTTTTTGTTTGACGTTGACATCTCTCTGTTTTTCTGTAAAATGCTGTCTGTTTGCTTCAGTGTTCAGGAAAGCCTATTGCAAAACTGGGTGTAATACAACACCTATTTCTTTTTCAGGACTGTTAAAAACTGTTATTCAGAATTTTCAGTTGCTAGCATGTAACAAAAAAATAAAAAAGGTCTTTTTGGTACGTGTACCCAAATGCTAGTACAATAGTCAAGAGTTCAATGTTAGTAAAGAGGAGAAGAGATGATCAGTTTTAAGAAAAAAATCTTGTTTGATCAAGATCACTGTTTTTTTTCTTTTTTTGATCATTAAAACCTACTCCCTTAAATAGTGAGTGTTTTGGAAAGTTCTTGTTGCCAATCGCAGATATACGTCCTGTGAGCATGAATGTATTTATTCTACAAATCAATAGCAACAGAATTGTCTTCTAAAAGACATGTGCCTTTATTTTAATGATTCAAAATTGTTGGTTGCAAACACGTGGAAGCACATGCAAGTCAGTGCAGTGTTTCCTTTGCGTAGTCAGACACCTAAAACAAGTATTTTGATAACAGTCAAGTGTCTCCTTTCTTTACAGTTTTGATAGCCAAAAACTGCCAGTACGCTCAAAACTGGAAATACAGAGAAGTATATACACTCCTGCAAAAGATACTCTTTGAACTGGATTATTTCTTCCTGTGTACCTTTTCTTAATACTAATGTGATCTCTTTTTTAAAAAAGTATCTGAAGCTATCATGCATTTCTGAGAATATTTATGTCATAGGTCTTATGTAAACCAGGTTCAGCTTATTGCAAAATCCATGGGACTTGTCCACGACCATTTGAGGAATTGTAGTGATAAACTTTTTTAGGAATTCCAATGATAAAGAAGTTACTTCAGTGCACAGGCTGGCTAAAAGAAGTTAATGAGTTGCTAAGGAATATTGCTTGCTTGTTAGCTGGCAGTTTAGGAGAATGGAGTGTAAAATTTGATCATTAGGTTAAGATGAAAAAAGTCATCTAACTGATCCTTGCCAGCTCAAAGATATTCTCAGTGGCACATGTCCAGTAAGGAATAAATATTTAGAGCATACTAGTCTGATGAAACACCTTGAAAAATGATAGCAAACCAGAAATGTTGAGTAATTATTTGTATAGTGACTGAGTTACTGGATTATATAGTTCAGCTGAATTGAGCAGGAGAAAATTAATAGATCTGTAGCAAGTAGATCTTCTTGAAACAAGACTGAAAATTACTGAAGTTTGTGTTTGATACCTGTTTCTACAGTAGGGTAGGTGATTCCTGGATTTCATTAAGCTGTGTGAGATATTAGCTAGTCAGGGCAAATAAATTTTTTATTATAGAATATTGTCGTTGTACTAGTTTGCCAAACTGAATGCAAATATGTTGTTACTGTATATTATGAGCTATTCATGTGGATGGAAATGCTCTGTCCACATTTACAGGGTTTTATTGCTGTCTTGCAAAAGCATGAAGTTGTGAAGGTGCAGCGTACAGGCTGTAGGAACACAGTAGGGGCTGCAGAAAATGCAAGCTGTAACAGGAGCTGGGGAACATAGGGAAAGGGACAGAAGCAGAGCAGGATGCAGTTGAATGGGCAGTTGGTGACCATCCAGGTTGTTCAGAGCATTGCAGATATTAGAGTTGACTCCACACCTTGTTTCCTCTGCAACTCCAGTGAAAACATTGCTCACCTGCTTTTCCATGGATCTTTGAAATGTCAGCCTTAAAGAAACAAAGGGTTTGTGTAACTCCTAACAAAATTTCAAAATTTGTCTTACCATCTTCTTGGTAGCACTTGGTAGTCTACATGTAATGGCTTAGATGAAGTTAGTAGATACTGTAATGTCATGTAAGATACAAAGGTGAACTGTTCAGGGCAGTTAGATTTGCTTTCTCTTTGGGTAGTAGTATGTTATTATGCTCATTTTCAGTTTCCTCACTCAGAAGGAACGTATATCGTGAGACCTAAAAACATGGCTTGTTTACAGTAAATACCAAAAGAAGGTTTCCCTTTCTGAAGCAGGATTCAGGGTTCTGCTTAAGTTCTAGCTAAAGCTGCAACTCTAAAGAAAATGCCATTTTCCAAACATCTGCTAGTATTATCCTAAACTGCATAGGAAAAAAAAAATAGATATAGATATAGATAGATAGATGTAGTTGTGAATGAAATGTGCAGGATGTATCTCAAGGAGCTGTTTTGTGAGGTTTACAGTCTCAAATGCCTATGATCTTTAGATGTTCAATATGGCTGGGAAATTCATACAGAATGAACAGGGAAGCTCATTTGCAGAATCAATATTTAGTTAGAAATGCATAGCATTGCTTTCCAGTTACATGTTTAATGACATGAGCTTAGCAGAAGTAGATTGTGATGGAGATATTTAAAGAAAATTACTACGAATGTTTGGGGAATGGAGGAATTCTATATGTGTAGAAAAGGAAGGATGAAAAATAGGAGCAATGGAAAAAGCGATGAGAAATTCAGGTCCTTGAGGACAAACAACATATTCAGTCTGATGTAGAAAAAGCCACTGGAAGTTTGAGGTCCCCAGATGGAGAATAGTCTTCTTCCTGGCATAGTTGAAAGTTCAAGTGAAAGGATGAAGAGTGAAATTATAGGTTTCAGTGACAAATCAATACAGCCACCTGACAGTTAAATTGTGTTAGTGAGAGGCAGTTTTAGAGAACAATAAAAGGACACTTTTTGTAAGATATTGCTAGGAACCTTGCAATAAAAATATCTGCATAAACAAGTCCTCCACTTGTTTCACAATTCACCCCAGTAAAATAAAAATAACCTTTTTTTATTTCTTAAATGAAACCACTTTCCTAATTTATCAAAAACAAGTTTATTTTCTTGTAGAGCTCACAGTGGGTTTTGCCTGTGTTAAAATGACTGAATTACCCTGAAATACATCATGGGTGTATTTCCACACAAAAACCTAGGTATCACTCAGGCCTCAATAAACTTTATTATCCTTCAGGCTCTTTGCCTTTACAACACGTACTGGCTAGGATTTATCTGCTAAGAAAAGGGAACTTTCTGCCCAGCAAACAGTAATAATAAATGTTTTGTACTTTCTCTTCCGTGATTTTATTTACTCAACAACTGACTGCTCATTTATTATAGTTACCTGGAGTTTGAAAGTTTTTGAGAGAGATGTAGTTAATTATAGGCTTTCATTTGTGTATTTTATTAACAAGAAGCTTTTATTTTACTGGAGGAAAGTAAATAAAGCTTAGCTCGATTATATTTTCTTAGTGCTCTTACTAAAACTTCTGTTGTATATTAATGTACAAGGTGAAAATGCAGAGCTGAGAAGATTATATTTGCTAAGCTATGAATATTTTGGCATGAAATCTGAAGTAAAACTTATTTTCTATTAAAAAGAGGGGATCATTCAAGTATTTTGAGCGTATCCAAAAAATTAGTCCAATAAGACAGCCACAGTGCATATCCTGTTGATGCAGGGGTTGGTTCATTTGTTCCACTTCCCTTTAAAATCCCTCATTAGATGAGCTGCAGATAATTATAGAGGCAGTGAAGAGCAGACAAAGATATTGCATGTGCAGCATTATCGCAGTATCAACGCCGTAAGAGTTGGCATGGTCTAGATCTTTGGATTCGATTCAGTTCTTGAAAGAGTTAACTCAGTGTTGGTTTTACAGATCTGGAGCTGAATGGTATGTCCAGCTCCGACATCCCTGACATTCCTCCTCCTCTGCCTCTCAAAGGAAGCATGGCTGATTATGGGAACCTCATGGAAAGTCAAGACTTGATCAGCCCGACGACCTCCCCGCCTGCCCATCAAAGGGTGAGTCCCACTTTCGGCAGTTTGCTTTGCTTTTGTACTTTGAACAATCCACAGCAAGACGTTAGCCTGCTCGTGCACGTCAGCAGACCCAGAGATTTCTGCAGTTGCAAACAAGTGTCTGGAGTGTGAGGGAAGAGCTCACGGGGACCCACCTGACGGGAGGCTGGATTCATTCTGGTGGAGAAGACTAAGCAAAATATTGTTAGCTGTGTTGGTAATGGAACTTTAACCAACAGGATATAGTCTCAGCAGCAAATTAGATTTAATAGCCTTTCAATCCTGTCTCAGGAAAGGAAATAAGACATGTACCTGACATCTTTCCCTTCTGGAGCTCTGTTCTGTCGACATTCAATTGCCATTTGTTTCCTAGAGGCAAACACATGGGCCCCTTTGAGGGAAGGAGCTCAGAAACACTCCTCATCATCAACGGGGTTTTCAGCTTTCTGAAGAAAATACACTTTTTCAACTTTGGTTCCGGTATCCTGGAAGCTTTTAAAAATGATTTGGTACTTTTCTTTAAAGCAGCACCTTTGAGAAGGGCCATCTATTTTCTTTCGAAGAAAAAAA
>JAVJGI010000065.1:50878965-50892012 GCA_035590275.1 Ibycter americanus
CCCGCAGCCCCCGCTGCAAGACATTTTCTTTATCTTTGATACGTATAACATTGGCCAAGCTGTTATTTTGTGGGGAAACTCTCAGCAGTAATGATTCTTTCTTGTTTGCCGAGGTGTCTTCCAGGATTTCTCTGACGTTCATCACTGAAAGGAAATTCTGTTGAGTAATTTGCTTTTCAGTAAATTTCATGGTTAGAGAAAGCATTTCTAATCTCAGCAGAGAAAATGTCAGTCAGGAATTAAGTTTTGACTCTGGGAATAGTTTTGTTTAAGACAGACTACCACAATGCACAACAGCACAAAGTCTGGCCCTTTCCACGATGGAAATTGTAACTGTGTTGTGGCAGGAATTTAGCATTTTCAGGCTAAATGTGGGAAAAATAAAACAGATATAGAAGTAACTTCAGGAATGTGAGTAGCGTTATTCAAAACACCATGTTGTACTCATTATATGCATATATTGAACGCTTCTCTATTCCCACCCTCTCTTCCATAGTTCTTCCCCATGGCTGGATGGTTTTAGGAAATATTTTCAGTAAACTTTGTTGCAAACTCTTTTCCTTTCATTTCCATCAAAGTATACTAAGCTCTTACCCATTCCCCTGCCTTCTCTCAGGGGCCAGCTCTCGCTTGACCTGAATACTGACCTCTAAGTGGAAAATTACAGCATGTACAGGAGGGCTGCCGGGAGTTTTGTCTTAAAGAATCCATGAAGAAACCTGAGAAATTCAAATTAGGTTTCAAATTTCTTGAATTCCTTCCCTTGAGCTTGAATGAGCTCCTGAGTAGTAAATTCATTTTGTATGATATACTGTTAAGTTTTAGGTCATGGTAGTAGCTCAGGATTGGTAACATGAGTTCAATTTTTAGCTAAAAATGTTAAACAACAGGATGATAAAATACCTGGTGAGAAATACAATCCTGATGGCCGGGTTTCCTTTTCCCTTCCTTGTGAGGCTGTCCACTCAGTGGACAGATGCTAGATATTTACTGTACTACTTGCAAATGCCATCATGCTGTGATGGTTGGAGCCCAGACTTGAAGACGACTCAGATTCGAGCCTCAGTCTACGTTGCTGTTGAAGATGTGACCTTCTGCAGCTCCTGTACCTGTCATGAAGCATCATTAAATGGAAGCTCATAAAAATAGTAGCAATGTGCTCTCTTGGCCTTTTGCAAAGTTTTATTGAGGTCTTAATATTTTTTCTCTTTACAGTCTTCACTGCTCAAACTCCTTTATTTTTAATGTATTTTGTAATTGTAGAAGTGGACCCCATTGTTTAACATCCAGTGTTGAAGGGCCTCAGGATATAAGCATACCTTAGAAATGCAATCAAATATAGGCTATATCTCCTTAGCTAACTGTCCAAAATTTTCTTCAGCATCTGTATTTTTATAAACTTTCCAAGATGAAGGGATGTAGTTTCAAAATCTGGAAAACGGATCTAAAGCAAATTTGTCACAAAGCCACATGTATTAGCCTTAGAATTAATTTTAGGAAAGGCTTCTAGTCTTGTAACAATCACTCTGCGCATTTCATCAGGCTTATAGGAAGGAAGCTGTTAAAAGAACATAAAAAAAATGAGTAGTGCTGGGCATGAAAGATCAGATGGGTAAATTCTTATTACTGCTGTGATTAAATCCCACTCCACAGTTTTTAATGCCTTGTGTTTCATGGGTCAAATAGCTACATACTTCATAACTTTATAATTCGCTGCCTAGTAAACTGATCATCTTTTAAATTACACAGGCTCTGTATCAGTGAAGAAAAATCAGTAAAAAATATTATAGATAAGATTGTCTTAGCTTTTAAACTGGAAATATCTCCTTGTGTGATAAATTATTAATGTTGTTCACTCTGGCTGTCTTGCAGTCAGTTATGAAAACCAAAAAAAATGCTGTAGTGAACTGAAAAGCGTGCAGTGGTAAATGCGTCAAATACTTCAAATCAAATGGCAGGCGATAATGTCATTTAGTGTCTGAGACAGTAATCTTAGATTATTTGAAGTCCACTGTTAACTTGGTCTACCTTAAGTCTTTTATCCAAGTGATCATCTAATTATAATTTTCTGATTGCCCTCTCATTCGTTGTTAGCCGTGAGACCCTTATATATATTTTCTTGCACTGTATGATTTGTTCTGCTAAAAATGTTCTTAATAATATATGGGAACATAAAAAAAGAAGTCTACGACTCCTGCAAGGATTATTATTACATCAAGGAATTCCTTTAAGCACTTCTCATTCTTTATGGGTTCATCCATACCCTTGCATACAAATCAACTGCCTGCTTAGTATTCACAGCAAGAAGCGAAACTCAAAGAAAATAGACAAAGGAGCACTTACATTTATAATATCGGCTATAACACTTACTAAGCATCAAATAATGGTTTGGATGAGAACATCTCGATCAGTCCAGCATAGACAGAGAACTTGGCAAGGAGGGACAGCAAAGGCTGAAGCAGTGCGTAATGCAAGGACCAGAACGGTCTCACACGGCTGAAGGCGACGGTGCTTATTTTGACTCTCTGTTGCACGAGGAGCATTCAGACTGGTAATTTAGATGTAATGGAAGTGTTTACTCAGAAGGAAAAATCCAAGGGGATTTTTCATGTGTTGCAATGCATATACTGCAGTGCTGATCTTTGTCTCTTACATCAGCTGCAGCGAGCATAAAGTGACTAAAGGCTTCAGCAAATATATTGTCCCCATGTGGGCAGAGAAGAAGAGTAGAGGCTAGAAACCCAGCTGAAACTACAGAGGCAGCAGGTAATTAGGGAGCACTACTTCAGGGTTTGCAATTGTTCCTTCTCTGATGTTATTTCTCAGGAGAAATCCCCTTGTTCCCGAAGTGCCTCATGCAGCCCCCTGGCTCCATGCCCCAGAGCAGGGGCTGGTGGGGAAGCCTCTGAGCATCGTGGTGCCGGGACCCCACCGCTGGTTTGCTGCCCCAAGGCTTGCTACCGGCTTGCTTACCACAGCAGCAGGAGGGCAGTTGTTAGGAAAGTTATCCCGTGGAGCTGTTGGAAAAAGTGCATTATTAATCCGTTACATTAAACTAGAAAGTTGACTTTGTGGGCTGCATTTACGCACAAATGGAAATAAATGTCTCCTTTTCTGTCTGATACTCCAGATTGTCATAAAACAAGTTCTCTGACCAAAGGCTTTCCATGATGCATAGGTGTGTATAATGTGACCAAAAGGAAAAAAAAAAATCAAAATGTGTTTTTTATTTACCATCTGGTCATTATTTTTGCCTGCTGGAGATGGGGAGCATTGCAAGCCCTTCCTCCAGTGCAAAGTCTCCACCACCTCCTGCCTCGGCTGGGCTGGGGTTTGGTGGGTTAAGCTCTTGCTGAGCAAAGTTTCTAGAAAGCTCACAGTCACTTTTTAATAAGTCTTAAAATCAATGGACTGCCACTGCTTATTACAGGATTTTGAGTGAAAAATGTGTTGTTCTGCTGTCTGCCCGGAGACACAGAGCCCGAGATGTGTCCCTGAGCAGCACCCTTGATTTTGTTTTGGAATGGGCCATGTCGCTGCCCTCAGCGCGACACGGGATCGGGCTGTGGGTTTTGCTCTGGCCAGCTGCTAATGCATTTGTTTATTGCTCTCGCAGGCCTGGGCCTTCAGTAAGAAATACAGTTTCAGTCTGGAGTCTAAACCTAATTCTAAGGGTATTGCTCATAACTCTTGAGGTCTGTTTATATATGGACCAGAGCAGAAAAAACAGTGCTTTTGAAAGTCGAGTTAGCCAGTGCAGTCTGAAATACTGATAGTCTCCACGTGCAGATAGTCTCTGGTTCAACAGAAGGAAAACCGTGTTGGCCGTGCTTTAACGCAGCTGGCACGCACCATAAGCAAAGTCCTCCCCACATGAGGGGTGCAGACCTCTGCTAGGTCCAGCTTGCCCCTTTGCCCGCTGCCATCACCCCAGCAGGAGCATCCCTCTGGGGAATGCCCCACTGCTCCCCCAGCCAGGGTCCTTCCAAAAAACACCATGGGGAAAGTCTGAAATACTGATTTGAAGCAATTCAATGTTGCCCATTTTGAGGGATCTTTCATATTGCCCAAGGAGGGGATGCTTAGCACGCGACGGGTGGGAGCACGCAAAGTGCACCTCTGCAGAAGGACTCTTGAAATTACTTTCTCTTATCAAAGTACACTCCAGCAAGGGCAGCTAATGGCTGTGATACACAGTCAAATGGAACTCTTAACAGATGAAGTATGACGGCAGAGTTTAAACAGTCGTTTTACATTGGTTACCTGTGGTATTTTCCACATAACTTTGCTCCCTGGGTCGAACAGCCAATTAGTTTAAACTGTCTATAATTTGGTTCAGATTAGTGGAGTTGGGTTGATTCTCTCTGCTGACACATCATCGCTTTCAGAACGGGAGTGTTATTCTGCCAGGACCTCACATTATGTGTTATTTTTCATTGCAGTTATTAAATAAGCAAGTTGCTGCTTGTCAGGGTTCCCGGCTTCGTGTTAAAAACAACGATATAAGCGAGAAGCAGCAATTCAGAGCTCAGTATTTGAAAGCATTTACACAGGCCCGTGTAGCTGATAGCCTATTTACATCTCGTTTCTACTGCCTCTGACCTACTGCTTCTGATCTGTTAATCCTTCAAAGTGCTTTTGATTGGATGTCCATAGATTGTGATACTGATACCATTGAAATTAAAAAAAAAAATAGTTGCACAGGAAGATATCTCTGACAGTGTCACAAGGACCATTTTGGGGAGTCAAATTTTGTTTGATTTTTTGTGTGTGCTTTTTTTAGTAGTATTTTCTGATTGAAAAAAAAAAAATTATCGTATCTTGTTTTGCTTCTTCACCGAGTAGAAAAAAAATGCATTTTTTCCATCTTCTTTAATTGATTTTTACTGCATCCTGAACACGTATAGTGTAGTGTAGTTTATATCTGTAAGAGAATGGAGGCAAATGTTTTTAAACCTGACTCTTTTCTGTATCAGGAAAAAACAAACAAATGGGAGCAATTTCATGTCTGAAGCAGAAGGAACAGATTGCTTCTGTGTTGCAGATGTGCCTTTTACATAAGGTTTCTGCTTCCCCTGAGGTACCCGTGAGTCAAGGATTCTGCCTAAAATAGGTTTGAATGTGGACCAGCAGTCTCTATCATTTTGTCAGAAAGTAAAAACATGCTTCAAGATTCGGTGGGTTCACAATTAACCACTGAAATATAAACATGAACTTTGCAAAGCAGTTCTTAATTAAATGTAAAATCAAGCAAAACTCTGTTTTATATTTCAAAGTTTCTGAGGGGAAGTGTAGGTTAACCTCATAAGCCTGCTAATGATTTTCTGAGTATGATAATAAAGGGAGAGAGGAAGCGTGCTGGAGTTTCTTCCTGTGCTGGAATAAAAGGGAGTGAGTACTGGCCCTGGGAGTGATGGCTAGATTTGGAGTTGCACCAGTTCCATATTGGCACATTTTGTCGTGCTAATTTCTCAATAACGTTGCCCTGACGTCCTACTTAATATATTCATTGGTAGCTTATTATATAAATGAGCGTGTACTAAATTTATCCGACTTTCTAATGGAAATTGTAAATTCAATTATAATAATTATCTACCTATCTCTGTTATTTCTTTCTGCCTAATTTGCTTGCAGAATGTAAGCTCTGGTAGGTTTTGTGCTTGTTATTTATAGCATATATATTTAGCTTATTCTCATTGTATTTGCATTGTATATGTTTTTCAGAAGCGGGTTTTCAGGGATAATTTGATTGTTCTCTGATCAATATGAAGGGCTCATTTGTTTGAGAAATTCCTTTGATCTAATTGAATTGCAAATTATTGTCAATATACTGTTATTTAAATTCAAAATGGATTTTCACAAATGATGCTATCAGCAGAGTTATTTTTTTCTTGTAATAAATACAAAGTTAAAGATATCATCTGTGAGCAAAGCACTGAGGAAATTTTTATATTTTGCAATGTATTCTAAAGGGGCACCTGGTTTATTTACTTATGAAATTAATGTGCTCTCCTTGGGGAGTTCTTGCATGTTGTACACTGATATTCTGCAGACCACCAGCATTTCCCAAAGTTTGCCAGAGCCCTTGCCTGAATACAGGATTGTAACTAAGCAGTTTCTCAAAGATTTTGAAATCTGCAGATCACAACTGAATGTGTGAAGCTAAATAACATTGACTGTCCAGTTCTTACTCAGGTGCCGTAATAGAGATTCGGCAGCTAACTTAACATGCCAGGTTAAGAAAAGTATTTGGTCAGGTAGAGGAAATGTTTAATGGTTCTGACTGCAATACTTAGACAGATCAGCAATGGCATTTTAATGAAAAAAAAAAAAACCAAACAACCAAAAAACCCAAACACACACACACACACAAAAAAAAAGCCAAATCACAAAAATAATAAACCCCTTCAGTTTTGCATATATTAAAATAAAATTCTTATTTTATCTGCTTTTCCTATTAGTACATTGACTTGGTTTTCTGACTTGGAGATCATTGCGGTCCATTGTAAGTCAAGAATAAATAGTGCATGGGTTTGAGCCCGCTCTGGAAAATGAATGCTGCTTACTCAGCAGGGTTTTCTTGAAGGGTACATTTCAAGCAGCAGCACCCTTTCGAGACTCAAACCTTTCAGTAACCTGGTTTTTTCTTCAAAAGAACTAGGGTAAGCTTTAATCAGAATGCGAACACGAAAGTCTTCATTGCCAAGTATGTTCAAAATATGTTCAAATATGCTCACTGGTGAGCAGGAGGCTTCCCCTGGCAGAGATGGGAATGCAGCTTCCCAGACAGGGCACTCCCGCGCCCCGGTGCCTTGCTTTTGGTCCAGAGTTTCTCATTCACTAGCAAATTAAAACCAATTGTTTTCTGAGTTGCTAACTCAGAAAGTGTTTGGTAGCCGAGGAGGAAGTTGAGAGTGTGCACATCCCTGCTTTGGTGGTGCGGCTGGAGGGGCTGGGGGAATGGAGAGCGGACAGTCTTCACCATGGCAAATGGAGAGACAAGCTTAGGGCAGGGCTTACCTGATGATAGTTTGTGATCCCTGTTCATTTGCCATGGAGGAGAGCCAGGAGGGATGAGGGAAGTAGTAGAACAGACTGGAAAGTATTGCTTTCCAGTAAGGATGTTCCAGCAAAAATCCAGCCTTCCTGCCTCTGCCAGTATGCAGTCTTACCTTTCTGTTTAGTCTATTGTTAGTAAAACTGTCTGGCATCTGGGTTTATAACTTCATGCTGTCTTAAAACCTGCTTTGAAGAGGGCGTTCAGTTACCTTAAAGATAGTTTTCTCCTTCTACTCTTACACATCTCTGAAAACTCCCAGTCGCTAGATTGCGGGAGTGTTAGGAGGCTCTCCGGGCTTCTTCTGCCTCGCAGCAGAGGAAAGACTGAAATGTCCTGGCATCACCCTGAACTGCTCTTCTTTTTGAATAGCAGCTTTGGATATCTTTTAAAAGGAACTGTCTCATTTCTTAGGCACTTTCCCATGGTTTATCAGTTCCTTGTATACTGTTTTCTTACGGTGATGGAGGAATCATCAGTGATTTTGTCCAAGCAGTATGTGCAATGTAACACTGAGGCATTTCAGATGTTTGAGCTGTTCTTGTAGGGGTGATCAAGGGAGTTTGGCAGAGTCGCTGTGTCTTGTCGGGCTTTAAGTGTCAGCGCGTGGAGCCAGCGGTTTAGTATGGGGTGGGTAAGGCAGGACGGGTAGACTGAGATGCAAAGAAGTGAAAAAGAAAAAACATCAATATGCTTGGAGGAAAACAAAAGGCAGTAGCTGGCTGAGCAGGGGAAGAATCTAAGATAAAAACAAAACCAAAGCAGCATTTATGAGCTGTGACATAGCAGTACAGCCTCAGTGCAGTGATGGGGAAATGGGGGAATGGCTGCATGGCCAAAATGCTATAGAAAACGTGACTGCAAAGTGTCCCCGCAAACTGCACTGTTCTCAAGCTCTTTCTGGAACAGATTTTATCATATATATGATTGAACATTATGAAAAAAAGTCTTAATTTCCATAATGACTTTTTTAATTTCTCCAATTAGAGGGTGAATCTAACCGAGGTGATCTTGTTCTGTTGTATGATATATGAAGTGATTTAAAATATGTATATTTGAACAGTCTGGAATTCTGTTTTGAATATTTTAATTATAACTGAATGTGTAATAGTAAATTGCAAGTTACTTACCTCTTTAAATGGTTTCCTTTTTTTTTTAAATTACTTGTGTTCTAAATGTGCAGACTACAAAAATAATGGAAAAGCAATGAAGCTGTTGCTTCAACTTGGCTTTAAGCTCTGTAGTGCATAGAGGCTGAGGGCAATCGATACAGACCCAGAAATCAATATCCTATCATGATATAAAGTGGGGAATTATAAACTTCTCCAGTGCTTTCAAAAGATTTTTCCTGAAATACTGAGCTAATTAATCATGAACCCTTAAGAGACTTTTTCATTGTCAAAAGTAAAAGTTATATTATAAGCTAATGGCCAAGAGCATTCAGTATTCATGGTAGCACATTCTATGGAAAAGCTTTTACGAGTCAGAGGGCTACAGACTTACCTGCTGTCTCTCACAGTTATATATGAAACAGCAAATGTTTCAAAAATCCATTCATTGCTAACACAGTCTATCAAAATTGGTTTCTTCCAGCACCTGCCACCTCCGCTCCCCAGCAAGACTCCCCCGCCTCCGCCTCCAAAGACAACTCGGAAGCAAACATCTGTTGACTCTGGGATTGTCCAGTGAAGCAGGAAGCATTTTTTCCAAAGATAAAGCTGTAACAATTCATTTCCCTAAGTATTTTATGGTATAAAAAGTTTACCTCATTCAGGCGTGCAGTATCTAACATTTAGTGCAATGACTCTAACCCCGTAAGAAATCCATTTCTAGCCGTGTGTCGGAAACAACACTACATCACACCTCTCTGGGGTTATTCCCTCCCATAACGTGAAAGAAATGTAGATTTCTACCTGAGACTGGGAGGCGTTCATCAACTGACACTACCTTCTCCTTAAACCTTCTCCCTGCTTCTTCTGGATAACTTCAGGCACATAGGTAGCTGTGGAGATTAAAGTGAGAGTTGAATATTTTGTACCTAAAGCATTTAGATAGCTGTGGAGTTTAAAATGAGCTGAGTATTTTGTACCTAATCTCAGTGTATATAGGAATCGATGATGATATTCACATTGAATTCTGTGCACGTTGCAGTAGGCTTCACAGTAAGGAGAAGCTGCTGTAGGATTTCCCCAAACAACAGTTCTGCCCAGGGCTAAACATCAGACACAGCTTATTTGTGAGATGTGCCTTCTCTTTAATTGTTCTGTATTACAAATAAACTGATTGCTAATGGGCTTTGTAAAATTAGTCGTTGGTGATCAGTCATTTCCATTTTCATTCAGTTGGCCATTCTTCTGGGTGTTGATCAATGGGTAAAGCAAGGAAGCCTTTTAGCTGCTGACAGGCACGAGCATATAGGAAAAGAAACGGAGCAGGCAGATAGGAGACTCCTGGTCATTCTGAACCCAGCAGTTGAGTACAGGAATGGGAAGAGCTTTTTCTTTTCTTCTTTAATGTGTAATATTTCATGTGGATTAGGATGAACTGAATGGAGTCACTTTGTCCTTGTGCCATCATTCTGTACAGCGTTTGTATATATGATGGGGTTTAGAATGTTTTAATTTTTATGGTGCCTGCTTTTCATGTAATAATGAATTAATGTACCTGCAAAGAATGCCTTAGGTATTTTTAATTTCCTAATCGCTGAAAGTGTAAAAAAAAAAAAAAAGCAACTTGTTTTCCAGATACTAGGCTCTGAGAAATATTGGACAATGATGGGACGGGGTGTTGGGAGGGAGAAAGGAAACTAACTTTATATTTTAGTGTTTCTTATTGTCATCACATTTTTGTTTTTTACTGTCTACAATCTTTTTACTCTTAAGGTAGATTGTTCTGAAATATACCACTGACTCAAAAAATAAAACATTATTTAAAAAACTTGTCTAATAAAATGAATACATTTCCTTGGTATTTTTGATTCTTACTGCAGAAATTCATGAACTGTAGCACCCTATAGCAGGCTACATTTTTTTTTTTTTTTTTTTTTCTCTTCCTGAACAATTTTGAGGGACCCCATGATAAGACTGAAGTCTTTCATCGTACTGGTAAACTTGCTCCTGCATGTATGTAGTACTGAGATAAAACACAGGTCAGCACTAGAAACATCCATCTTTGTATGCTGCCAATATTCATAATGATAGCTTACTTATCTTTAAGTTATAAGTTATCTGTTGCTGTACACTTCAGAAAACAGATGAGTTTTGAGTAATATTTTCTACCTCAAGTAGCTACTACATGATGCAAGCAGCAGGCAGAAGCATGACTTACACAGCAGTAAAACAATAATGTTGTTACAAAGGCAGAAAGATTGCCGTTCTCATAAAAAGTGGCTCAAGTGGTCAATTATATATTCTCATAGTTTTACCTTAAAGCATTGTATTACTTTGGATCAAATGAACACACTTTTTCTTGCAATGTGAGATAACATCAGCTGCTAGAGTGTCTCAGAATTTACTGTTAGATATTGTCCTACAATTCCCTGTTTGTTTTGTTGCTAGTATAATCTCTGTTCAAGAGAAACAAGCTGGGAAGGATTTTTAGCTACACTCGATCAGATATTCTTTCCATTGACAATCAATGATGTTATTACAACTTTAATTCTGTAAGTCTTTCATTTAATTGAAAATTGCTGTAGAGACTGCTCTTGTTACTGCATGGGGGGTTACAGTGGGATGCTGGTGAGTTTTACTCTTTTCTGTTCCATTTACTTTCTAAAGGATAGAAGGATAGGAAGAGGCTTTCACATGGACCTTTAACTGGATGCTTGTAAATTGTATTTCTGATAATGTGTTTGTTTTCACACGTCCTTGTCAAATTCCTGTGCTCATGCAAGTGTTATAATTTGGCCTTGCAAGGATCCTCAAACAAGAGCTGCACTTTCAAATTGGTCTTGCATTACAAACTCTAAATCTCATCTCTATGTTTTGCAAATATGCAAGCTGAGACTGGGAATTGAAAAATCAGACTCTCAGATTCACTTTCAGACCCAAACTGTCACCATTTTTACAATCTAACAGCTTCTAGGCTGTAACTTGTCTAAAACCCAGCCAGAACGAATCATTACCCTCCTCAAAGTGTTGTAAAAACACACTTCAGCAAATCCAGAAACTAATTCAGTTACAGTCTCTAAACAGTGAACAATCCTGCAAAGGCTGTTATTTTTCCTATGGTATGCTCTCTCCCTTTGTACTCCAGTGCCGTTCTATCAGAGCATCCCAATGCTATATGAATTTCTTGTGACATTGTTTGCAGCAAAGCTGAGCTAATACAGAAGAGCTCAGTACAAGACGATACAGAAAAAAAAGTTTGTTTGATTGTAACCAAAGTGGTATCACTTACACTTATGCTGTCATTTTGACGTCTTCGCAAGGATCGAGGCACATGTATCCAAGTAATGGGTCCGGGGTTGCTTGCGGTCATGTAGAGGACAAGAGGTGCCTGCTCTGAAGTCTGCATCCCGTCTCCTGCGCTGCTCTGAGGTTGGTGAACACATGCTTCTTGTTGGATATCCCTTGGTTCCCTTTGGGAGCTGGTGGTGGCTATGACCTGGTGTCTCTTTAGTCTGTCCTGTTTCTGTAGGAATTCATTAGGCAGCAATCGATGTATTTGATGTCTGTTGTCTCTCTGCCTGGTGAGGATGCTGTACAATTCCAGTTCTGCTCTTCATCTTCCCACCGTCATCCCTTAATGGCCTCAATGAGCCTTTTGCTTTCCCCACCTCAATGGCTTGAGTAGCTGCCTGTGGGTATGGTGGGACTGGGATGACCTGGTCCAGCTGCCGCTGCTTTATCCTCCTGCCAGCTCTCCTGGTGCCTCCACAGCCAGACTTCATTCAAATCAATATTTCTGCTACAGCAGGATGCTGAAAGAAAGCTTCTAGGAAAGGTGACTGCTCCATGTCTTCCATAGTAGACCTTGTCCAGGGCATTAGCAGGATCCACAGGGGCCAGGTTTTCACCATTTAAGACAAGTGCTACTGTTCAGGGATTAACCTCCCCCCAGTGCCATCCCTTCACTCAGATGTGAGAGCACCACCACAAGGCTTTGCAACACGAATTTTCCTGAAAGAAGAAATTCAGAGGTGTCAAGTTTGTAGATAGTATGAGAAAACAGATTTTCAATGGCCAGTAATTTTCACTTCTTGAAAGTTAGCTTGAATTTATTAGTGAAAGTTAACTAACAGTGCCAGTATAAAAAGGAGAAGCCTTTAATACCATTTATCTGAGTCTTAGCTTGGGAGCGAGAGGGTAATTTTTGCAGGTGCACACGTCAATTCCCATCAGTCCCATGCAAAACCACAAAAGATTTGTTGGGCAGTGGTTGTTTGTTTTTTAATCAAATTTATTTTCAGTGGGAAGCTCAATTGCAAAGGTCAGTTCTTAAGCTTGTTTCCATAATTGACATTTACGATTACTGAAATGTCTCTGATGATATCAAAAAATCTGAGTGTAAAAATGTTTTTAAATTCAGTTTTGTCTTAAGATAGGTATTTTTCTTTACCATGGATGTCTGTGATGTGTGACTTTGCACAAAAAAATGTTAAGTTTGCAGTGCATATATATATGTTTAATTTATATGTATAAGAGATTTATGTGAGTGTACACACATGTATACATGCACACACATCTAAACGCATTTTTTATTGAAAAATATCTCACTTCATTAACTAGTTGAGATATCCACCATCTTCCTTCACATTAGGTATCTTCCTTGTTGATTCTTATGATCTCTTTGCGGACCATTCTATGGCAGAAGTTCGTTGTAACGTTGTTAATGCTTGTTGCCCTGTGGTGGATGTTCACAATTACCTATTTTTAGTAAAGGTTATTTGGATAAACTAGTGTCCTGGTTTCGGCTGGGATAGAGTTAATTTTCTTCTTAGTAGTTAGTACAGTGCTGTGTTTTGGCTGTGATGTGAGAACAATGTTGAT
>JAVJGI010000065.1:50892112-50971496 GCA_035590275.1 Ibycter americanus
GGGGACATTTGGCATTATGGCGTTTGTCTTCCCGAGTAACCGTTACGCGTGCTGGAGCCCTGCTGTCCTGGGGATGGCCGAACACCTGCCTGCCCGTGGGAAGTGGTGAATGAATTTCTTCCTTTGCTTTGCTTGCGCACGCAGCTTTTGCTTTACCTATTAAATTGTTCTTATCTCAACCCTTGAGTTTTGCATTCTTTTCCGATTCTCCTCCTCATCCCTCTGGGTGAGGGGCAGTGAGCAAGCGGCTGTGTGGTGCTTAGTTGCCGGCTGGGGTTAAACCACAATGACTAGTTGTTTCTTGTGTACGTATTTGGGACAATCAGGTGAAGTAAGCAAGTAGGCACAAAAATTTATTACAAAGGTTACAGCTGGTTTAACATTTAAATATATGTAGAACAGACTTAGCCAGTGGATGCTATAACAGGAGTCATTGTTTTCTTATCTGGCAATTACCATCCTGTATTGGGCTTTGGAATAGTTTTGTAACCCGTTTTGAACAAAATGGCAAGCGCTGGCACAGGCTGCCCAGGGAAGCGGTGGAGTCACCATCCCTGGAGGTGTTTAAAAGACATGTAGATGTGGCGCTTAGGGACATGGGTTAGCGGTGGGCTTGGCAGTGCTGGGTTAATGGTTGGACTTGATGATCTTCAAGGTCTTTTCCAACCTAAGCGATCCTATGATTCTAAAACAAAAGTATTTTATCCCCAAGCTGAAGGTAGAGGAAGGTAAGGCAGAAACTGTTTTTCCAGGGCCTGTTACGTTATGTGTGCGTTTGCTGTGTTTCACAGAGATGTTGCTGTTCACCATCTGTAACTGTCAGAAGCGCACACTGCTGGGAAACAGGTTGCTCTTTCCATTGTCACTGCTTTTCAGCCATTAGTGGAAACATGTACGATGCCTTGTCCAGCTTCTTCCTGTTGCCCCATCACGAGTCTCTTAAGTTCTTTGTGTTCTTTTGCAAGAAAAATGTTTCTTTTCTTTTCTTTTGTTTTCTTTTCCTTTTTTTATTAAAGTAAATGCAGCATGCCTTTCTGGTTGTTTGCTTACTGTTAATGCATCCTTTGAGATGCCACACTGATAAATTGCCTGCGCTTTGCTCAATGGGTTTAAATTCAGTGCAAGATGCTCAGGGTGCACCCATAGACTAGAGCTTGGGGGCAGCCTGAGTTGGAGCGGGTCTCCAGGGAGGATGGGTGGTGAAGGTGGCCACGTTTCATTCCTGCTTAGCCCCGAGCTACCACAGGGCAGGGGGCCAGGCTGCAGCTGCCTGCATCCCTCTGCACAAACTGAGTAAGGTGTTTTTCAGCTTGCATCTACACCTTACCTTGTGACGAAGCAATGAATTGTAGCGCGTGTGGAATATGCCCGTGAAAAAAAGACCAAGCACTTGAGTGATGGTGAACACTGAAATTCAGGGTTTTCCTTTATCCTCAGCTTTCAGTGTTAACACAGTAATGGGAAGCATGAGGTCCAGCTGCTCTGACATTTCAATTTCCTCTCATTCTCCTTTTGTACTTTTCATGGATCTAAACTGAATTTCAGGCTTGCAATTGCCTTCTTCTTGGTGATGCAGAAACGTGTGGATTGGTATAAATACTTGGTTATTGTAAGGGATCTAACCAGCTGCTCTCCAGTGAGGCTATTTATAGGATTTTTAATTTCCCTCAGTTTTGTCATATCTATTCTGCAGACATGAATAATTACTGTAAATTAGGTTTCTCTATCAAATGACAGACTTAATTTTTTATTTATTTTTTTTTCATTTCCAGTGTGTGTGGTATTGTATTCTAGCACTTTAATGCAAAGTTGCTGAATTAAATAACTCATTTCACATCTAACCAAGCTGGCTCTGGACCAATGTATTGAGGACATGTACTGACCCCCTTATGAGACCGAGTTGGGATGGTGACTGCATTCAATCTCATATTGTGTTTAGCCCAGCGGTTTCCATTCCCTAACGCCGTCTTGTTACAGCTATACGTTGATGTAGGGTTTTCAAAATCCGAGTTGACTATCTCAGATTCATTCCTACCCGAACTCCCTGTCTGCCGTCCCAAACTTGCAGAGATTTTATGAGTGGTGAAATGTTGCTGTTTTAGGTTGAATCCATACTGGTTTGGCCGTTCACTCAGCTTTTCATTGCACACTTTGGCTCTGCCGCTGTTGAACTTCTGTGTTTTGCAGCCCAAACTCTTGCATACCTGGGGAACTAAACAGAGGGACGTTGGCCATAGCGTATTAATGCCACAGATTCAGTGATGAAAATTTACATCCTTCACTGACAGCTTATATTTAATTGTCTTTATTTACAGACATTTGCAAATTATTATTATTATGAATCTTCCTCTGAGTTGGAGCTCAAGGGAGATTTCCCTAAGCCGCCTGTATCAACACGTTCTCCTGCTATTTAGCCTCCTTGGTAGATGCTCCCATTTCCATTTTTCAGCTGTTTTTTCTCCCTTACAATGCAGGAAACCCAAATGGTGTTTGAATCTTCTTGTTTGTCAAATGATTCCTAAAGCACACCTCTGAAAAGGCTTTTGGGGCAATATCTGTTTGGTGTGTGCTGCCTTGCACTTTGTGTGTCGCGACAGAAGTGTCCTCACTATGACCGATGCCCGGTTGCCTGCCCCTGTGTTCTTTTGGGTGATCATATAAAAAATCTTGGAGCCTGTAATTGTCCTCATTATAACCAAGAGTAAGCAGTTTGTCTTTCACACATTTCCAGACCGGGAGATCTAGCTGCTTAACAGATGCTTGAAAAGGTGCTGGTTCTGCTGTTGCTGGCAGCTGTGGCTGCTGCCAGTTTGCATCAGAGGGGAGTATATGGTGCCATCAGCATTTGAGGGAGTCCTTCATAAAGTGTAGACAAAACTGAATGTGACACTGTTTTCCTCTAGCTAAAGCATTTTTTGTGTGTGCTCCTGTTGTTGGCTGTTCTTCCAAGTTTTATATTTATTCTCCAGCCTTATTTTCCTATGGCTGTGCTTACATTTCCTCAGCACCATAATCCCAATTTAAATTGGGTTTCCTTCTCCATCATTCCTATGAGCAATGACGGACCACTGCACTGATGGTGGAGAACCAAGAAAATTAACTACAAAAAACATCCCGACTGAAAAAAATAATTCTTGCCAGAATATTAAGCAGCCTGTGGAAATGAATAGGTACCCCGGCACCATTTTAAAGCAGTTTGACACGTGTTCTGTGTTGAATTGCAAGCAACTGATGTAGAAGTGTAACAGTTTGAGAGGTAAAACAACCCCACCAGCTTTGGTTTAGGCAAAATGCTTCTTAAGATTAGTATGAATTATGCCGTTTAAAATGCCTACTAACATTTAATTTAGCATTATGAATGTTGGTTTGGGAAGCTACCCTTCTTGTAGCAAGAGAAGTCATCGCCAAGTGCAGGAAGTTCACTTAAGCTGTCATGATTTTTTCTCTGAAAATTATATGTGTTTTCCTGCATTTTGATCACATGTGCCCAAAACCTCTCAGAGAGAAAATCTAAATAAATCAACCATAGTTTTAAAAATTTCAAAATTAAAATACCTTCTTTCAAAAGATGAGATAGTTATCTACTACTTAATAGTGTTATGGGAGGCCTATCCTGAGATATTTTTAAATCATGTTGGGATCTGACTGTCAGTAATATCTCAGTCTACTGGTTATAAACTTCCTTCCATGAGTTTATTACTGTGTGCAGTTGGCAAATGTACTTCTTGTCATTGGTCTTCTGTGCAGCATGTTATTGTTAACTTGCTCCTCAGAAGGAAACAACAGAACTAGAAATAGAAGTTATTTTTTGTTAAAAGGAGGTCAGTTTCTGTCTTTAATTACTGACCTCATGGTCCCTATGGAGGTGAGCGGAGGTCTATGGAAGGTGACACCATGCTTTTGTGCTGCACCATCCTTCCATGTCACGTGCAGTGTCTGAACAGGCACTCGGGGACACGAGTACGAGTACAAACACAATAACCCTTGGAAAGAGGCAGAGCACTTCTGAAACTCGCATCAGAAGCATCAGGAGAGAAATCGGTGTTTGTTCCTGTTGCAGCTGCTCTGTGGGGCTCACGACACGCTGGCAGAAAAGTGGCTTTGGGAAAATTAATTTCTTTTCTCTGGTGTGAGATTTTCTGGGGACGTGGTGTTTGTGTAATGTCAGTAGTAGAAATCATGTCTTAAGGTAGGCCAGGTCCCCTAAAAGACCTGGAAAAGGTGAAGTTCTGTTCTGTTTGCTGGCAAGTGCAGTATTGCTCTCACAGTGTTTGCACCTCTGCTCTTCAAAAGCAGAAAGGAGACACCAAGGGCTAAATCCTAAGTTACAGCTCGGCTCTGCCACATCACCCCCTGAAGTCATCCCTTCGCCCGTATCACTGCAGGCAAAACCTAGCATCCTTTTCCTAATACTTAATCAACATAAAGCTATGCATTGAGCATCCTCAGGATAACAGAACTGCGAGGCCAGTACTGAGTTTATGCCCATAGCACTTGCACGCATCATTCCTGTATTGCATTATTATTTCTCTTGGTAATACTTCTGCTGAAGGAAGTGAAATTGCTTTTCTAATGTGTTGGTAGAATTAAGGAGAAGTCTTGCCATAAAAGCTTAGTTTGCTCCTCCTGTACACTATTAAGGCTAAAGTATTATAAACTTATTTTTTAAAATAAATCATTGTTAAGCACATATTGATTTTGCCTTGATAACTAATTTTCATTCAAGAGTTATTCAGACAAAATTACTGTTGGTATCAGTGGGCTATACAAAGTGAACTGTTCTTTTATTTTATTTAAAATAAAGGACTGTTATCCAATAAATTAATATTTCTTGCCCAAATTACAAGCGTAAACAATAGTAAAGTTCGGTTTAGTTTTAAATGTCAGTTTCGAATGATGGTAAGTCAGTTCTAGATGAAGGTCAGTCTTGATTCCTGGTGCTTTGTACCCTGTGGTTGATAAGGCTGTGGTTTAACTGCAAATTGCCTTTATTGAGAACCGTCTTATATGAGAAAGTGTTTTAGTCTGAAAAATAAAAAACTAATTTGGGCATACTGGAGAACCAGGCTGCTTTTTGCCTTGGCTGCAGAGACATTGAGGTAATTGGAAGCTAAACGATGATTGTGTGTGTGGAAGAGCTGAACCCAAGGTAGCCACGAGCACTGGGGAGCTGAAACTCCCCAGCCTCGGGGAAGGAGAAAGCTTGCCAAAATAAAGCGGCAGCTGACAGAGTTTCCTGTCTTGTTTTAG
Source organism: Ibycter americanus (assembly GCA_035590275.1). NCBI lineage: Eukaryota > Metazoa > Chordata > Aves > Falconiformes > Falconidae > Ibycter > Ibycter americanus. The sequence goes on from JAVJGI010000065.1 coordinate 50,897,363, forward strand.
TCAGTAAACCAAACCAATTTGTTAATGGAATTTGCGGTGAAAACATCCTGCTGGGTGCTTTGGCCCTCCCGGGGCTGGGGGTGAGCACGCGTGGGTGTGGAAGCGAGGAGCTGGCAGGGCGTGGGAAGGACGAGCACCGCTACGGTGATGGGGTTTATTTACACCCCGCACGGCGTGCGAGGTGCCCGTGGGGTCTGCTGCGGGCACGAGGGTTGTTCAGGGAAGAAATGCTGGCGCTCTGGAGGCAGCTGGCAGCACGTCCTGTGTCCGTCCTTTTTCTTGGGGAATGCATTTAAATCCTGGATAAGGCAGCAAGAAACATCATCCTTTTTCTCAGCAGCTGCAGGAGAGCAGAGGGTGAATGCCATCAGGGTCAGCTGCAGCCTTTCCAAGCGTTACGGGGCAGTCCCGGCCCTGGGGATGCAGCGGTACAGGACCACGCCTGGCCGCTCCCACGCAGGCAGTAGCCTCGGTCCTGCGTGCCCGCTCCTGCAGCCGGGGGGATGTGCCCGTGGGTTCAGGCAAACGCGCATCTTCCCTCCCGGGTGTGCAGCCCAAACAAGGGAAAGCCAAACACGAATGGAATAAAATCGATATGCCTGTCGGACTGTAAGGAAAAAATGAAAGTCCTCTGAAAGAACTTTGGAGAAATGGATGTTGCAGTGCGGAGGCTGAGGTCCATGATACAGACCATGGCTGGGCAGAAGCCACCCATGGCCACGACTGCGCTTTCAACAGATGTATCTCCAGATGCACCTCATTTATACATTACCATTTCATTATAATCCTCAGTGGTTTGGTTCTCTCCCTTGTACCTTCACCTCCTGAGTTGTTTGCACCTGGATTTCAGTTCAGGCTGGGATGGGTTTCTCTTGGCACTTTGTTCACAAGAGCAGGGCTGACTTCCACACCAGTACCCATCCCTGCAACACTTCTGCTGCGTTCCACCCATGATTCTTCCCTCCCGTCTGCTGGGTGCCTACAAGGCTCTTCCAGAGCAGCAGCAGGACAAGTGCCAGATCTGTGTTAGTGGGGAAAGGCTGATCCCAAGCCGGGGACCTTGCCCTGGCACATCACAGGCAGGAGGGGGCTGCTTTTTGCTGGGACCAGAGCTGTGCCAAGCTCTGGCAGCATTATCTAACGCAGAGTTACCCAAGTTCAGCAGGGATGCTTTCCTTCCCTGCAGGTCATTGTAGTACCAATAAAAAAACCCTGAAGTCTCTGCGTGGAAGTTATTTTTCTCCAGTGCTCCTTGTTTCTGGCTGACAGCAAGCATCAGCCGGTGGTACGAGCTAATTGGAAGTGACCAATGACCGCAAAGCCCCGTGTGGGAGCAAGAGCCTGGCTTACTTTTTTTTTAAAATACTGACGTTTGCATTTAAGACGCTCTTTTTTCTCTTCTCCTTCTCCTTCCTTTCCCTCTTTGATTTCTGTTATTTAAGAAGGGAAAAAATTTAAAAGGGAACAACCGAAAATTGTGTTTCATAAAAATGAGGATGCCATACATCATCCCCCTGAGCCCCTCCTGCCCCAAAGGAAGGGCTGAGTTCACAGCATGGCCCCATGCTGGAGCCTTCATCAGATTTGGGAATGGCACCCCCCAGCTTGGGCATGGCCCAGAAGCCATGGGGGCTCTCTCAGTGAAGATGTGGGGCTGTAGGATTTTTTTTCCTGGCCAAAAGTTGCCGTAGTTGGGGGGACGAGATTCAGGGGGAACCTCAAACCGCATGGAAGGGGGTTTTGTTATTCAGACAAGGATTTATGCAGGCATATATGTTATCGAATGATAGTTGCGTTACACTGTGCTGATAATAATAAATCAGGATACCTGTTGCGTTTTATTTTCACGATAAGAAAAATGAAAGGGAAGAAAGCCAAGCTCTTACCTATTTTACCAGATAATTTACCTGTAGTCAAGCTATAAAATATATGTCGCTTGCATTTCTCTTCTCTCTTAAAACAAAATGATGGAGCAGAGGAAGGCACCTTCAGGCAAGAGCAGAGCTAGGGGAAAAACAAAGTAGAGCACATGCTCCTGTTGTGTTTGCTGAGAAACGATGTGAGCATGTGGCAGCTCCCCACGAGGTGCTGCGGTACCCATGCATTGCGTAGGGCAGTTGGGAAGGATGGGCAAAGGGGGAGTGGGAAGGAAAGGCTGTTAATTAAGAGTGGGTAGCAAAAAGTAGCTGGCAAATTTATGTCTATTTCCTAACCTCTGGATATACTTTTCAGATGGGGAAGTTGAAACTGTAAGGTGATTTAAGTTAAAATTTCATTTGTTTTGCAGGATTTCTGCCAGAGTGCTGTTTCTCTCATTTATAATGAACTGAAAAAGGTGTGAGTGCACCATCCAAAGCCCTTAATCACCAGCGCTCATCATGATCTTTCAAGCATTTGGCTGTATCATGATGATGGGTCAGAAATTATCTATCAAATAATTAATGCATCATCCACTGCACGTAAAGAGGAGTTTTGGCAATTCAGTGGACTATATGTGCTATTAAGTATTTTAAATACATTCTGTACATTTTTGCCCACTTTCTCTTCTGCTGGGTAACCCCGTCTCTCTGTGCATCCCTGCTGCAGCCTCCTGTCCCTCCCTGGGCTCAGCTGCTGGTCGCCTGGGGAGCCAGGCTCTGGGGTAGGGTTTCGGAGACAAGATTCAGCATTCAAGAAGAAAAAAGGTTTGCATGGAAAAGTATAAAAACCTAAAGGAAAAAACAATAATAATAAAAAGAAGGAACAGGGAAGGGAATTGGGCTTCGGTGGGGCATTGGTTGACATGTCAGTCGCTCAGGACATTGATGCCACCCAGGTGTTGGTGCTGAGGAATGAGGGCTACTCAGCAACATTGAGGATCTGGTTGCTCTATCAGGGATAATGGCTGTACCATTGCTTAGCTAAGGGGCTTTTCAAATGCGAGCTGTATTCTCTGTGTGTCAACCAATACATAATCGCTCTATCATTTAAATTGTGAGCTGCTTGCAGAGTCTTCTTGCACACAGTTAGAGAAGCTGAACAAACCATAACTGGTACGAGGCCCATTCTCAGAGAAAACAGTGTTCATTGCCTTTCGTTCCTCCCTAGAAATTGGTATTCAGCTATTTTTCCCTGAATTTGTTTCAAAGAGAAAAGTTGTCTCCTTTGAAGCGCCTCTTTTGGAAAGGGAAGAGGGTCAGATCATTGCCAGTCAGTTGGTGCAGGCTTCACGGGATTACCTGCCTAAAGTTCCCACCATCACAGGGTGGTTGATGTTTAAAATCTCAATACTTAAAATAAGGACTGCAGTTGGAATGTACTAACAAGGTGTTTCTTTTTACTTAGCATCAGAAAAACTGAAAGTACAGCCCCACTATAAATAATTGTGTTTTGAATATCAAGTATTATAGCCAAATGCAGGGGAGGCTGAAGGATTATGGACATTTTCATTAGGAAACACCACTAAGGAGGTCTGGTTTTTACTTGTACTAGAGAAACTACCACCTGAATGTTCTAGGTAATACTCCCCTAAAAAATTAGTGGTTTTATTTCTTCTTTCTGCTCAGTTTCAAATCTAAAAGGTGCTTGGGTGAATGGGGGCTAAACTTTTAAAGTTATTGTGAAATTGGCATTGGCAGCTGAGCCTTGCATTATTTGCCTGTGAACTGATACACAAGATTACATGCTAGTTGTGGGTTTGGGGTTTTATTTTTACTTTCTCTAAGCTAGCCCATCAAAATAAACAACTCCAACTGTGGTATTTAAATTTTGATGACATAGGTATGCATATCTTCTATATTGCAAATAAAAGCTGGGGATGTAACTAGCGCCATTTCAGTTCTCTGGGGAACATGTTAGCTATCTTGCTCCTTAAACTTTCTACATCTTCCATCATGCTATTCTCTTACACAACTTTGGTCCTCAAACCTCACTAAAATGAGGTGGATGCAGCAAGGTACTGCGTGGATGAGGTGCATGTTAAGATCTTGGCCTCCTGAAGTCGATGGTGTTTTTTATTACTTTGATATTCCTAAAGCTCTATTTTAGCTAGGTTTGGGTTTATATTTTTTTTCTTTAATGCCTGTAAGTTTTTTTTTTAAATCTTTAGTGTCCATTTCACAAAGGAGAAGGATTTAGAGAAAGAGAAGTCTGTGCATTTTGCAGTCTGAACACCGGGACGCGTAGAGCTGTAGGACATTCAGCCCTTTGAAAACCAAATCCTTTCCCTAGTTCATCTCATGCACCCCAAAACTTCCTAGATTTGAGCATCTCCCCCTTTTTTCCTTCTGAAGGTGAACACCCAGGGAGGGAGAACATCCCCCTGACCCGAGGAGCTGAATTACTGGGGACGTAAGCAAAGACGACACTTTCATTCTCTGTAGCTTCACATCCCACTCTTTGCTTGTTGCGGTCTCTAGTTTCTACGGCTTTCTGTGACTTTTCCTGTCTCTTTTCCACTGAATCAAGGCTTTTAGCCCTTAAATTCTCAATGCGGAGCTCTACTTCTGCCTCTCTGCAGCACAGAGAAGCTGGCAATGCAGTAACATAAGTATAAGGTAGATTTAAAAGCATTTTCACTTAAACGGATTTGATTTTATCATTCTAGATGACCTCCACTTCCCAACACGCTGCTCTTATCAGGCACATTGTAGCCGTTAAGAGAAATGGGATTCAACCATTCTGACAAATTTAAGGGGAAGACGCTGGATTTTGAGTATTTTAGGGTTTGTTCTAGGCATTAGACTGTTTTTCCTTTGGTTTTTTATTTACTGGGAAGTATTTGTCTGATACTACCCTGATAAAAGTCCAATGCCAACTTAGCGTTAAAATTCAGAACCCGAAGCACATCAATCTTATGATTTCTCTTTTAACTTTAGACTTGTCAGGCTGTATTATTCTCAATACAGTTCGACAGTTCTAGGTTAAAAAGACATCAATTACCTTTTGAAATTACCCTCTCTGCTACAGGATTAGCTCTATTTCTGCTGACTTTGCAAGTTCATTGTGCGTCATAGATATTTTTGGGGGGTGGGAGGTGGGGGTGATGCCTTCAAATGCTCCATATAACCATTTCACTGTGCTTGACTGGCTGCCTTGGCGATGGCTGTGGCACTTGGCGGCAACTGTGCCTTAGTCCTCCTTGACCCCATTCTAGTTATTAAGAAAACCTGGTTGTGTGGGTTTCCTGGTGCTATTTCACTCCTCTTGCAGTGTGTACAGCTTGTAAATATGGTATTTTGATGCTGCACTTACTCTATTAAACATGGAGAAATTGAATCAGTCCCAAAGACTGTCACTGCTGTATAACTGTAGGAAAAAAACCACTTTCCAGTTGCAGAGATGACTTCACAATTTTCTCTTTCCCTTTGGAATGTGACCAAGAGCCTTGCAAGTATTTTTATTTGGTTGGGTTCATTTGTTTGGCTTTGCTTTCCCCACCCCCCGCCTTTTTTTTCTTTTTTTCTTTTTTTTTTTTCTTATTTATTTCTTTTTTTTTCTTCCCCCCCCCCTCCTCCCCCCCCCGGGAGAGGAGCAGAGTGGGCTTCTCCAGGGGATGGTTCAGCATTAGATGTTTAAAATTGCCTTCTAGAAGAACCTCTCTCTAGTGCATCTCCTGTGCCTAAAATGGCTTTATTAATCCATACCCCGACACTTCTGTGGGTGTCTAGGTGGATAACAAAAACAAAACTTCAGATTTTTTTTATAACAAGTAAATTAGTTGAAGAGGTCTGGGCTTGAGCAAAAGCCAAAAGTTCTCTTGTTCCCTCATTTTACTTATTCCATGACTGGTTTTGACCTATATCCATGTTCTGCTGTTACAATCTCCCCTCTCCTTCCTAAATCTATTCAGGATTTTGTGCACATTTTCGGTGACAGTGGAGGAATTGATACTAGAAATGTCACAATTTAATTTATAACTAGCAAATAGAGGATGTGACTGCAAAGCAAACATTGTGACCCAACAACAGAACTGTCCTAGATTCTCACATCTTGTTTTGAAATTTTATGACAGCCTTATTGCCCAGGGGTACAACATAATCACTTCGCAGTTCACTGATACGCTTTCTTTTAACATCTGTACTAAATGTGTTTTTATCCCTACTGCATGTAAGAGCACTTTTTAATTCTTTAGCTGCAAAGGAAAAAAAAAAGGTCTCAAAGTGTATAATGGCTAGAGTTGCATTTATTTTAATTTTTAATGTAAATATGCTTTGAAAATTAACAACCTTTCCACCCTTCACCACCAAAATTCTTCAATGATGATACTGGTTTTGTGTCTTCCATAAGCATTAGCCCTGGATAGCACCACCATAGCTTACTCTGTTGTAATATTTGCCAAGAAAACTTCTGAATATCTCAACCACAGGGTCATCATTTGCAAAATTTACTGGTGGCACTAGAAGAGATATGAGGGGCTGCAGGATCTTCCTGGCATTAAATCAGGTCCTGCATGGAGCATTTTGGGTGCTGCAGTATCGGGCTGATGAGGGCTGACAGTGTGGATATGTCTACGTATCTATATGTAGATATAGTCTGTATCTACGTATTCCTATTTACACGTGTGTGCAAATAAAATCAACGGATGTTGCTCTGGTTTGCCACCATTAAAGTTGTACGTGCAAGGTCTGAAAACCAGCGTTTTGGTCAGTGGTTCCTGAAGGGCAAATAACTACAAAGGCAGTCCTTATCCTGAAAGGTGCTTCCAGTGGCACATTTTTGGATTGTATTAAACAGCTTAGTAAAATCACTCAGTACCTAAGTAGAAAGGTGATGTTCTTACTTTGACTCTTCTGTCCCTGAGAACCGCACTTGGGTCTTCCAGCAGCACATTCTCTGCTCGCTTCCTCTGAAATCAAATTGCCTTTCACCTTGGTTTCGATGAAACTTTGACCGCGGTGGAGTTTCTCTAAACCCTCGCTGCCGCATGCGGAGCTGATGAAGAGTGAAGCGGACTTTGCTGACAATTAGGAACACCGTTCCAGAGGAAACAGAAAGTCCCACTGCATTTGCTGCTGAGATCGTATCTGACATCTCTCTGAAACATGGATGGTGCGAAGCGACACGGTGAGATAATGTCCCGGGAAGACCTTTTTCTCCTTGTCCCAGCCAGACCTCCACAGAGCCTCTCTGACTCTTCCTCCTCTCTTTTTCTGGATGATAGATTCGACATTTGCCAATATACTGGTGTGTGTCTTCACAGTGCCCCGAGCTCTCAGCGCCGTGACAGCCTTGGACAGAGGTTATAAATGAGCTGTGTGCCCTGAATCGTTTCACCTGGCTATTACTGCATGCTTCCAAAGTCTGTCACCGAAGAGAGGCTTTTATGTCTCAACATTTGTGTTTTCTATTGCCTTGAATAAAATGGGACCTTCACATGCCCGTGACCAGCATAGCATTTTCTCATCTTTTCTTAATGCTCAGATTAATTTAAATTAAAAAAAAATTATAATCTATCAGTGACTTGCAGTAAGGTTTTAGGAAGAAAATTTCTCCTTAAATTAATAAGCAGAAGATAAGTCATTAAATGTTATATTTGCATCATTAGTTGGGGTTTTTTTTTAATAAAACCGACATTTTTGCTTTCATTTACCAAAACTCCAATATGGGAAGCATCACCAATGCAGGCAGAGCTGCTGCAACCCCTCTGGAAGCCCCTTTGCCGCAGATGAATGTTGGTGAGCCTCATACGCTGAAACAGCTCATATAAAAAAAGTAGGCTTCCTGTTGTACAACCAGAAAAGTAATTAATATCAAGAGATGGGAGGAAGAGACTGTTGATCATCTCAACCTCTTCTATTTCATTATTATCTGTTGTTTCCTATCTGTGGTTTTAATGGATTGCCTCATAGCTATTAGATTGCTCATAAGTGATCTGAATTTCTGACTTTCAAGTTCTGGGAGGGGGTGTAGCTGTTATTTTTCATATTCTTTCCTTTCTGCTTTTTCTTTTTGGTATCTTCTTTTTAGGATAGGCACTGATACATGCTTTCTAGAAAGTGTAGATCTATTTCAATTTTAACCTACATATACTATGACTTGATTAGTTAGGAGTCTTAAAGTAGTTTTGAATCTTCAAGTTGGCTCTTAAATTGCACACAAAAAGCTGAAGATGCTTCTCTATGGCCTTCTCCTGTAGGGCGGAGCATCAAACCTGACAATGATCTTTGTTCCTGGAACATAAGGAGCAAATTTAAAGGAAGGTCTAAAGCACTTCAAAAAAGCCATAAGCAATCAAATCACCTTTCTCTAGCTACATGAAAATAATCCTTTTTTCAAGGGTACTTATTTATTTATTAGGAAGGATTCAGAGGAGTGAGTTATGTATCATATGTAAATAGTCGGTGTTGAAAATGAGACCTCACCAGCTTAGCTCGATCAATGTTTTAGAAATTTTCATCCTGTATAGCAAAAGTTTAAAATATTTCCCCCCAAAATATTTATACTTGTGGCTACATGTTGCTATTGCATGTGCATGCTTTGATATTAATGGCAACATCATGCAGTTACCATATCCTAAATAGCCCCATCCTGAGGTATGTACTGCATCCCAACATTTTTGAAGCTTTCCACTTTAGAGACATTTTGCCCAGACAGTAGCCTTAAGATTTATTTTAGTTCTGTTTTCTTCATTTTGCACCCCATTTGATCAGTTTTATACTCTGTCTGCACTGCACTTTACATTTGTCTGTGTCACATGGACTGCTTGCTCCACTTGCTCAAGAGATCGGGAACCTGTTGAGTAGCACTTGACACCCCTTGCAGAGACAGAATTTCACTTAGACCTTTATATAAACAAATATGTCTGTTTAAAGCAATGAAGCAGCTCTGACCGATTATCGTGTTTCAGGCTGCATCCCCAAAGTGTGTTTCTTACTCAACACCCAGTCAGGAGGAACAAGCACGTCTTTCTGGGAATCAGACTAAATGGTTATATATGCATTGTTGCTAACAGTGTTTTAAACCTATAGAAATTCAATGTTTTTCATACAATTTTTGCTCTCCCAGGCCGTTAGTACTTATGAACTATTTCCACTTTGCTTTTGGTATCATTGGCATTGTTGTTAACGTCGCAGCCCTGGAAGCTGATGCTCCTGACATCGTTTGCCACCCAGTTTTGAACGCAGGCAGAAGACACGCCTGTGCAATCTCTCATTTATAAACTGGATAAATACCACCTGCGTGCTTTAACTCTCCATGACTGAAATCAGAAGAGGTTTTCACATTAACCTCAGTGAGAGAAATTCCTGGCTCAGAGTGCTCTTGCACAGACACACACAGATGCATTAACTGCTCGTGCCCGGCTCAGAGCCACCTGCCCCAGCACTGCGAAAATACCACTTTTGCGTGTTATGTCTGAAAACCAGTGGCTGTAAAGGCTCTGGTAGAGGCAGGGAAAGGGCATTTTAACTATTACACTCCATAACCATCACTGATGTCACCTAAGATCCTTCCTCTTTTCCACCACCTTGAAACTGCTGGTACATATTAAAGTAGCTTTGGGGTCCCAGAGTGCCCAGGGTCTGAGCATGCCGGGACCACCCGGGCGTCACGAGCTGTAGGCATGGGCCGAGAGGGAGCAGAATAGCCCATGGCAGGAGGCACACGGCTTACTTGGTCTCAGCACATTTAGCAAGCACTGTTTGCATCTGCACTCCTGCGGCCAAGCAGCAGCGTGCTTCACCGCTGCAGCTAGGGAAAACCCTCGACAGCACTGGTGGGACTGAGCGGAGCTCGCTCCAAGGCCGTCTGTCCCTTCAATAATCCAGGAAGAACTCTGGTGTCTGCTCCAGAGCAACAGACCTGTGACATTTCAAGAGGAGATGGTACAAAGGCGGGTGATGGCCCAGGCAGAGCAACAGATTGCAGAGGGAAAGCAGGAGAATGAAAAATAAGGAATTGGCGTTTTCCACCCCATACCCATTTCTAGTGGTTTTGGACCTGCATGCTACCCTAGAAAAAAATAGGGAGCTATGGGAAAGCATTTTCCAGCTGGGAAAAATATTACTGGATGGTCATAAAGCACAGACCCTTCAGCACAAAAAGGTGAGCTGTCCTGGAGGAGGGCTGCTAGCATTCAGAGAGGGAAGGACAGGTGGTGAGTCCATCATGCAAGTGTCAGGAGAGGAAGCTTTGCTGGGTGCAGAAACACATTTATAAAAACAACCACACAGTTTTGACTGACCGGGCTTCTTCCTTGTTCTGTGACATCTAGATGAGGGAGATTTATCTCTTCAGTGAGATTTAGTTCCTTTTCTGTCTTCATTCACGATATCCCATGACATTTCACTCATTGGTACTGAGAAATATCTCCCAGGAAGGGAGATCCTGTCATGCAGACATGAGCTACGCGGGGTTTGTTGTGACCTTTGGTGAAAGCTGGCAGGAAAAGGACCATTATCCGCAGTTGTCTGATGTTGAAAACGTTCCTCTTCAAACTGCAAAATAATTACCATTATGATCAATGTTCATGCAGTGCTTTGTTTCTGGGGACACCTGTTTTTTGACAGGTCCTTTCTCGGGAGAGTGTGCTAACAGGAATGGCTTAAGAGATCCAGCAAAAAAATCAGGCACAGCTAGGGACACTTTTTCTTATTTCTTATAATGCAAAGCACAGCCCGGTCCTCATGCCTGATTGGGATTCCTGGGCACACTGCAATGAGATAGCGAATAACAGCAGTACCAGGACAAGACTCCATCAGCTGGCAGCGAAACCCCGTCCTTCCTGGCTTGCAGGGTGCTGCCCTTTGCAGCGCTCCCCGTGTGGCCTCGGTGGCTGCAGGCTCCAGCCCTGGCACTGCTGGCATCATCGTGCCACCACAGCACTTCCATCACAAAGCTGTTTTAGGGCATTTGCGCCTTAACTCACTCTCACGTGCGAATAATCTCTTGGTCATTACCTGCCGCAGAAAGCAGGTATTAGCTTTTCCTAAACCCACTGGTTTCATCCATCGTTTCTATCCTCGTTGTTCTCAGCATCTCAGAATTTAATACTGGAAGGGGTGAGATACCGTGTTGCAGTCTCTGCCTTGCTGTTTCTCCACTTCTTCCTCATTTGCTGTGTGAATTGACTTGGGAGATGTCTACAGACAGCAATAAAGACCTTTCGACATTTCTAGACAAATTCCTGTTACTACAGCAAAGAGCTGGCAATAGTTCTCAGCTCATGGAAAGCTGTCTGGAAGTCTCATTTTCATGTCTGCGAACGGCCACAGACTCTTGTGTACCCACAGGTTTTTGTACGGCCGACTCTGTTGCAAACTTGTTGTGAAAGCAGACATTTGGCAAAGTAATTAAAAGTTGTGAACAATTTGTGACTGTGATGCCGGGTAGTGTGCTGTGCTGTCTGCCCACTTCATTCAGTTACTGTGTGAAATTCCTTCATTTTTCAAGACTTCCTAGAATAATTGAGATTATTATTACCAATATATTTTGAAATCAATCTTTGTGGACTTTTTTTTTTTTTTTTTTTTTGCATGCTTGTGAATTCTTTTTTGTTGGAGTTAGTGTATTCAGCACAGTCCCAAGCTCAGGCTATTGATAATGATAAGGTGCACAAAGAAATATAAACCAAGCTGATGCAAATATTTAAAAAGGACATCACTGCCGCATGCTTTACCTGAGTTTGGGACAAAGTATCCTTTACTTCTCCTCTGACGTTTTTCTATGTCAATGCTTTCTCTAATTTATTTTCTCGTTGTAATGATTTCTCTTAAATCATGATAAGCAGTGAAAGTCCAGATTAGTGCACCACTACTGAAATCCTAGAATTTTCCATCATCATTGAGGCTGCAGCCAACTGAATGGCGCTTCAAAAGTCATGAGCTCCCACCCCGTACTGTCCCAGATGCTGTCTACATTTGTATTGCAGAAGAAAACTGGAGGAGGACTGAAAATCTGTACTTTCCAAGGTAATCACTTCAATACATACTTTTCTAGCTAAAATCTGAGGCAGAAAACATGTCAGTCCCCATTTCTGTGCACGGCAGCAATGCATTAGAGATGGATAGGAATGGTCAATACCTGCTTGCTGCAGACAAATGTAGTCCTTCATGGGACCTGTTCTAGGAATAAGTTTAAATCAGTACTCTGAGGATATCTTACTATAAAAATTAGTGAGCTGAAGTCTTTGCAAGGGTGTTTTTCCAGTTCTCTGCCACTGCAGGACAGGGCTGTATAAAATGCAGTTGTACTGGCTCAAAGAAATTTCAAGTAAACAGATGCAAATGTTACAAACAAAATCAAAACATTGCAATGATCCTAGTTATGAAAATCAATAGAGATATATACTATTGCAAAATAAATGATGGAGTGCAAGATAAATCACACACTCTTAGAAGCAAGTACAAAGGACTCTCTAGTATAGAAACCCTGTCTGAAATCATAATCTTAAATAATTTAGGCACTTAATTTACAATCGCATGTAAAAATGGTTTTAGGCATTTCAAAAAAATTCCTGAAGCTCTCAACTATTTCACAAAATAATCTGCTTCATAATGTGTCTGTAACATGCACAGCCCATATGTTTGTTGACATCTAGTCTCTCTGGCTATCAAACGTAAATCCTTTTTGGGGCTAAACACAGGACCGTGATGTGCACAATAAATATCGATTCCTGTGTTCCATTTAACACAGGATAAAATGATTGCATAAAGTTCTAATGTCTTAATGCTGATGGATTTTTCCATGGGCAAAGGCAGACAAAGGAACACACGGACTTTTCCGTCAGCATCCCCCAGGGCAGTAGCATCACCGTTTTTTTCCCCAAAGACATTTCAGCCCAGGCATTTTTCTTCTCTACGTGTAGTAGCACAGGAGAGGGGAGCGGCTGATATGATGTAAAGGAAACCTGTGACTTTTTAGGGGTTTTAATCAGCATCCAGAATTCTCTCCAGAAACTTCTAATGTCTTTGACCAGCTAACACTGGCCACCTGGAAATCAGCACAGATTGCTTCTTCGTTATTGCTTGATGTTTCACTGCATTGCTCTCCCTAACAAACATGTAGGGAAGTTTATTTGCAGAAAGGCTGAGAAGAAAACATAGTTATTAAAAAAAAACCACAACCAAACAGCAAAAAACGTATGGCTTGTCCAACAGCATGTGAAAGTCTTTTTTATCTGGTTACTTGACATTTTGTTCATGTACTTGCTTAGCTTCATCACAAAATATTTCATAGTGAAACTAAAGGATTTCTGACCCACTTCATGGATTTATTTATCTATTTATCTATTTATTTATTTATTTTTACTCTTTGACATGGGATCTGGTACTTCTGGAGAAACAGTCATTTTCTCCTCTGCACTGGAAAACTGTTCTCACGGAGCTTTCTGGTGAGATCTTACACGCTGGTGGCGTGGAGTTCTTGCAGGGTCTTTCAGCTTTTGCCTTCGGGAGAAAAGAAGGTAAAAGTGGATTGCTGGGCTCAGCTCTGACTGTATTCCTGATGTGATGATTTTTGCAGTCTGACCAGAAGTGGTGCACATTCCCCTTGCAGGTGCTTTGGCAGTGGCCAGTGGTGCTAGGTGGTTTATTTGGAGTGCCTACACAAATGAAGAAAAAATAACCACAGGATATGAGAGCTGGCTAGGCTAGGCATCACTGGCATTCCTGCGTCATGATAATATCTTGAAGCTGTATTTGTTTTTAAAATGAGCCTTTAGAGCAGGTTGGATATCTCCAGGAAGTGGTTGCCAGATATTGATTCCCTCCCTCCAGGAGGCTAATACAGCTCTCCAGCCCTTGTTGATAGTGGGCTCTTTGATGCCCAGCCTGAAACAGGTTTTTTTACCTACAGGGAAGAAGTCCATGTCACAAGACACCATCTCCCCAAGTGCTAATTTGACAGTCTTATTGGCAGCCCTTGCTGTGAGGCCAAGGAGCTATCAGAGCATGGATGTTGGAATTGCCATCCCAGCCCCTGGAAGTCATCCCTTCGGTTCACTGTCAAGCACGCTGGCAGCAAGGTCCAGCCTCTGCTGACTGGTCTGTCAGGCTGGTGCTATGCTTACTAAACTTACCCAAAATAAATGCTAAAACAAGAAGAAAATATGCAAAATAGAATTTTCTTTTCTTTTTTTTAACCATACAGAGAGGCAGGTTGGTAATGGGTCACATAAAATTCTGTGTTCTCCCCAGTATCATCGGATGTACACTAAAATAGTATGGCATCTTTACCTCTGATATGATTAATTATTTCTAACATTTTCTCCTGAAACATTGCTTAGTCAAATCAAGCCAGAGCTGAAATACTAAAAAAAGAAAGTAGAAGCAGTTACACTTAAAATATATGTTAGGAACCAACTGCATGCAATTTCCTGGAGGTTTAATTTTGTTTGTGCAGTTTTGAAGGACCTGACTGTGTTTTTAGCAGCACGTTCTCTTAGCTGGACAAAACAATCTGCACAGGCCTGATGGTGACCTAGCAAAAAACATAGGTCTTCCTTACCAGACTGCTGCATTTGTCTAAGACTCCAGATGATTTTCTGATGTACAAAAATCTATGCATGTATATTTTAGCAATAACTCCCCACCACCACCCCCATTAGGAATGGAAGACTCAATTATATTTTGCTATTATATTTAACAAGAAAGAAACAATATAAATTAGTAAGAATGCATATAAACACAATTTAATAAATACAAGAAGAAAGATACTTACATGCTCCAGTATGTGGAGTTTATAGCCTTGTGCAATGTAATTATGTTTATGTGAGTATGAGCATAATAAACGGTAGCAAGTCACACAGCAATGACTGATAACAGAGTATGTAATTCTAATGATATACAGTACCACAGCTGAAATACTGAACATAACCCCACAAATTGTATAACATAGACAAGAGTGGAAGGGCGTTTTGTTTTATGGGTATTTTTTAAGTGAAGGACTGGAACACTACCCAAAGACTGGGAAAAAAAATCCCCCAAGATGCTCCCAGACCAGTACTATTGCAATCTGCTAAACACATTTTTTCTTCCGTTTTTCCATGCACGTGAACTGCATGATCCCAACAATTCCTTGACGATCCCCATTCACTTCTCTTTGACGCTTGCAGAAGAGCGAAGCTGTGAGCGGAGCGCTCCCGAGCCCTGCCGCACTGCTCCGAGCTCCGCACCTCACGTTCTTCTGCAGGTTTTTAAGCTGCCCACGGGGTATGAGACATTCAGAGTTAAGAGCAGAACAGATTCTTTGCTGACCTTAGCCAGCCGAGCAGCCAGAGATTGAAGACAGACCCTGACACAGGCCTGGTAACTGGGGTTTTAAATCCTGAAGGAATTTCAGCCTCTCATTTTTGGCAGCAAGACTTGGCTCGTTCAGAGCAGAGGAGTCTATGCAGTTGATGCCCTGGGAGCCGCGAGCAGAGGATGGAGTTTTAGCATCTCTTGCAAAGCTTGAAATTTCTCTCTTATTTCCTATATTGCTTCCCAGCCCGTGACCTAAATTATGAGTAGAAGATACTAAGCCTGGATTTTAACTTAAGAGCTGACTACACCCACAGGAGAAATTAAAGCACAGTGTTGTTTTTTGATTTAAGGTAAGTAAGCAGTGAAATGATGCTGGATTCTTTGTTTAAAGTGCTGTGGAAATAGGACATTTTGAGCAATATTCTGTTACTTTTTATTGCTCTTTCTCCTCTAAAACCAGTGTCATACCTCCACCATATTTAGACACAGCACGATCCTGTTTTGGCTTGTTGGTTTGTTATCTTGTAATAAGATGTCATCTAACCTTAATTCCTTACTCTTTCCTGCTTGCTGTTAAACCTGTTTTCTCCCAAATTAACATTTGCCAGCTCTTACTGGAATTTCTTCACCATAAAGTCTGTGGGGTTTTGTGTGCATCGTCATGACTGCAGTACCAGAGAAAACCTTGGGAGAGGAACGTGGCAGAGCTCTAACTTCTTGGTTAAGCATGAGTCCCGAACTGCTCATTGCTATGAGAAAGCAGAGAATGCACCCCACCACCCATCTGTGGCTGGTTTGTGGCTACCTGATGACTACAGGTGCTCCTTCTGTAAGTATTGAATGTATTCTTTTTTAAAATAGGAAAAAAAAAACCCAAATTTGCAAATATTGAATTTAAAAAAATACTCTCAGTCCTTGAATAATGCCATCTCCTTTGATTATAAAACCTTTGTCTCTCCTCAGCCAGTTCTTTCAGCTGCTAATAATATACCAGCGGACTGAAACCTTGTGTCCTTTGCTGAGGAATGAGATGCTCTAACTGTAACCCACCTTTACTCTTTCAGGGAAGATTTGGTTGACGTTGGACAATGAGGCATTTTATATTGGCTTTAGCTCCGTGAATTTTTAGCTAATGCCATAAAAGAGTTAATTGATTTCTGCAGGTTGCAGTCTAAGTTTATTCTGTGTCGGGATTTTCTTCTGACACTGCTCATAGACAAGGTGATAATCTTGTATCTGAAGGCAAACACATAGAATACATTTTAGTGATCCCATGGAGCGGTTTCCCAGGCAACTGTAACATCTTCATCCACAGCAGGGTGCAGGGTTTGCCTGGCCAGCTTCTCTTCATGCTAGAGAGCTTGCAGTCAGCAAACGTGCCTTGCCATGCTCTGTGGAGGTTAGAAAAGCAAATACGATTTGGATGAGTTTTGGATATTTCCTCTTAAAGTTAAGGTCATTCATGGGTCTGGTATTGTCCGGAATAAGAAGTATTTGACTGATCAGGTTGGAAAGATACATAGCCCGGCCACAACCTGCCAGCCAGGATTGAGTGGGTGATAGCTTCTGTGAACGTGGGGAAACACACTGCTCAGGGTCCAGAGATGGGCAGGTGAACCAGGAGAAATATTAGCGATACCAGAGACAAAACCCCCACATGGCTAAAATTAGGAAGGGGAGAATCAAAAGATCACTTTATACAGGGGCGGGAGGGGGAAACCCGTAGTAAATACATTTTAGTTTTTTACTGCAGTCATTCTGGCAGAAAATGGGACTGACCTCAGAAGGGTAGCAGAGAACACACAGCCTGCATGAACGCAGTGTGCTCTTCTTCAAAACCCATCCCCAGCCCCTGTTTATGCTGTGCCACCCCAAATGTGTCAGTGGGGCCTTGGGAGAGGTTGTACGTTAGAAAATAGCACTGGGAAGTTTAAAGTTATCAGGCTCTGTGTTTCCCATCTCTGACATTTGGAACAGAAATAGCCAGTTTACAGCTTGTGAACTACAGGGATTGTAAAACAATTTGATGTAGCTTAAGAACATAGTGCATAATTTGGCACTGACAACTCGCACATTGACTCTGAGATGCACACCAAGAAACCACAGCAGGGCTGAACTGTGAATCATTCCAGGGAATTGGGAAATCTTTGGGTTGCGCCTCTTGGTCACGTCTTTGGTGTGCAGTTATCAGTATCCAAGCTAGCTTGATGTGCCCGTGGTTTAGACATGCCCTAAGGACACAAGCTTCAACACTTGAAAAGAGCACATGTTAGGAGACTCTGCCATCATATTAGAAGCCTGCAATGAGTTGAATCAGAGTATTTTTAGCTCTTGTCCTGTTGGGTTAGATGATGCTGATGTTATGAAATTTGGCAAGGAGAGAACTGGAAGGTTATCTGAGTTTCAAGGGATCTCCTATACATAACGTGGTCCTGTTGTTCCTGCTGTGGCAGAGACTAGGAACTGTGTGAGCTTCGCTTTCTTAGCTGCTCATTCATAATTTGTTGTACTAGTCTGGAGCATCTCAGATGGCTTGAAGGAATGACAAAGGGCAGACCCATGCCGGGCACTGGAGACCTGCGCAGAGATCCCTGAGCTAGCGGAGATGGTGCTCACTGCAGCACCAGGAGAAGCATCACCTTGTCCCTGGGGCACCGTCCCTACGCCCATAAACCCTGCTGAGATGGCTTTGGTCCCACCACACTGGCATGGTTATTCAGCGTTGAGGACCAGGTGAGTGGTGCGCGTGGTGCTTCCATAGTGCTAGTTCAGGTGTGCTCCTTGCTGCTGCACAGTCAAGTCCTTCAGCTCCCAGTGCTTCTTGCTTTTAAAAACAGGCCCTCGGCCCCTTTGAAAGTTATACCCTGTCTGCCTTCACTCCTCACAGCTGGGGTTCGCTCAGTCTTTATTGAAAAGTGCAATATTGAAGTCCATCATGTAATTTTTTCAGTGTGCTTGTGTGATGGGAATTGGGTTTAAAAGTGTGAACCTTTACTGCTCAGATGAAAGAACTAGCTGTCAGCAGGCAGGCCCTTTGGAAGGAAAAAAGAGTCACAGGGTTTTTGTGGACTACATGTTTGCTTCTGGCAGTCAGTATAGTGTCAAGCTGAATGGAGAGCTGGTCTTTTTCATGTACTGTGCCTTCAACACTTTTCCTGTGAGACTGGAGCAATGAAACTCTGTGGTAAGTAGCTAAAGAATATCCACTGTCCTGTCCACAGACAGCAATCCTGATCCTCAGCATCTGTGGCCTTTCCTCTTCCCCAGAGAGTGCGGTTATATCAGCTCTTCTAATATTGGATTTTGTGTTTATTCATGCTGATCTGTACTCCTGATTAAGAAGTAGCAGTTGATTACCTCCAAAGTTAGCAGCTGTGGGGAGGGGTACAGATCGGAAAAAGCCCTGAAGACCCTGATGCTAAAAGGGGAATTCAGAAGGCGGAGACAGGGAGAGAGATGAGGTTTGCAGATTAGGTATTGATGCGTGTAATAGAAGAGTAAGGGAGGCAGATATAACTTCTTGAGGAGTTATATCACGCACTAAAACATAATTGGGTATGGAGAAATGCTTGCACAGAGCAAGAAAAATCCAGTCAGCTGCAACAGGTTTTCAGTGAGAAAACCGAAACTTCTTCTGTCTTTTGGCATGTGGTATTTTTGGCTGAAGCCTTTTGTAAGAGGGGGAATCAGGCTTCTCAGTAGCTTATGTTCAGACAAAAGGCATGTCAGCTTGGGCACCGAGTTGTATGACAGCAACATTACCTCTCTCCTACTGGAGGACCTTTATAAGCAGGGGTGGTTGCCAAGTAATGATCCAGGGCTGGCATTTTGCAAGGTAGTGAAACTCCTTGCTGTCAGTCATGGAGTACCAAAGGTACCGAGCATACCCGATGCCTGGGTACCATCTCTGTGTCTCAACTGCCTGTAGAACAAGGCAGACTTATACTCTGATTCGATCTTCCTACCAGCAAATTTGAAAGCACGAGTATACTCACAATGTGAGGCTTGCTCTAGGGTTCAGTCCCTATTTGTTTTCTATTTGGTAGGTCGTTTTGGAGAAGACCCTTCCTATCACAAGGCTTTTGTGGAAAAGGATGGCTCCTTTAAAGAGGCTGCAATATCCTTGTTTATTTTAAGTGGCACAGACAAGTAGAAAGAAAATAGCAGTGAGTTAAAAGAGCATGAAGAACAGATGGAAGATGCTTTGCATTTTGGAGAAAAAAGGTGTGTCCTCTCACCTCCTACAAATGATAAGTGCTGTTCCAGATGTAGCCACTTATTTCCTAAAGGTACTTTAGGTCTCGTGTCACAAATTTAAACTGTCATCTTACCCTTCTCCAGAAATGCCAAGAGCTGATCTGTGGAACAGCTGAGATTTCTCCCTCGCAAATGTTGCCTCTTCAGAAGGAAACGAGCCACCCCTGAGTTGCGATTTGGATATTTTCTCATAATTCTGTGCCAGATGAGGGGTAACTGTACTTCTCTCCCAGCTGATCAGACCAGCAGTGTTTGTAGAGGAAATGAGACTGTTGACAGATGTTTTGCGTTCAGCTGACCTGTTTTCCATCCTGAAGGTCACTCCAAATTGCATAAAAACCTGCTCAGGTGTGAGCAATTCACCCCTTTCTGTCCAGTCTGTAGATGGTGAGTGTCCTGATGAGCATTTGACATCCTCAGTGTCCCTCACTGACCTTGCGGTTACTATAGGTCTGCAGGTGTGTGTCCCATGTTTTGCCTCTCAACCTGAAGTATTTCGTTGGGTTAGTTGTACTACCGTGACTAACTCATGCTCGATATCACTTCCTTTTTTCCATTCCCAAATGACACTGTGCTTGTTGGTATGACATCTCAAGGACTCAGAGAGCAGAAAAAATGGTTTTGTACTGAGATTCTGTAAATGAAAATGTGCAAAACTGCTTGACCCAGAATATTCTGTTGGCATCTTAGCATAATAAAAAATGTTGGATGCGTTTTCCTTGTCTTTCTTAGCCTTATCCAGGGAGAACCCTGAGATACAACGCAATAACATATATAACAAATCAGGCCCTTCAAAGCCACCCAACTCTTTCTCCCTATTCCCTGCTATTTATACTATTTATGTTAGCTTTCCTTGACTCCTTTAAAGTTTGATCCCTTTAAAGTTTCATCTCTCCTTCTTAAGTCACATCAGACTTTCCTACATCCTTTCCTCCTCCCTCTCCTCAAAAAACTTTGCCTTTTCTTGTCTACCTAGTCTCTTTTCTCTTTCTTGCTTCTGCTTCAACAACTATTCAGACTTTCTCAGATCATCGAGATCTTTGTTGCATCCGAACAGAAATTGGGTTTCAGCTTTGACAGGTGTCTTTTTAGCTCAGCACTGACATCTTTTCTTAGGCAGCAACTTCCTGTAGGATCTATCTGAGAAATTTCTGAAAGCATAAACTATGCTGGCATGCACAAATAAGCATAGCAAAAATGTTAATTACCGCCACTTTTCAGTTGCTGAGTCTACCCTGAATGGGTTGAGCAAGTTTTGTCTGCTCTGCTTTTTTTTCCCTCCAGATAAATTATCAAATGACTTTAACATTTGGTGGTAGTGCATAGAGAATAATGAGAGCTTGTTTTTCATGTTGTTGCACTTCATGCAGATTGTTTTTCTGAAGGCACGAATCTGACGAAAATGCAAGAGCATCTATAGATTGGAAATATCATCTGTCGTGTTTAAATATGTTCTTTTGCCAAAAGCATTATTCTTGTCATTTCACATAGGATGTAACACGAACACGGTAGCGTCAGCAGAAGTTGCGTGGACATTTATGCACTTGGCAGAGGGCCCGCAAGCTGCCACACACCGCGGTCTATAGGTGATGATGACGTTTGGCATTGCAGGCTCAGGTTTTACGTCACTGCAGAATTCGACACAGTCAGCAGCTCTGCCTCGCGCTAGGGAGTGGGGTAAGGAAACTCATGCTGTCTCTGCCCACATCATCTCTGTGTATGTTAACAGTAACCAGGGAAAAGAACATACATAATTATCGATGATGATTTAGACTTTAAAATCCTGAGGATGTTATGACACAGCTGACAATTCCTGTCTGAGGTAGGGTTGAAAACGTGACGTTAAAGTTAATTTCTGCTTCTGGCATGGGAGGATCAGGATGCAGCTTCATCCCCTTTGTCGTGACAGTGATGAGCATAGCTCCAATGATGCAGAAGTGCTTTGAAATCGGGTGGCAACCCAGACCCCGAGGTTCACATTAGCTGTATGTCCACAAGTCTTGCACCCTGTTCCTTACATACTCCAGCACTGCTTGTTTGCTGCATACCTCCTAGCTGCTGAGTACCTATCCAGGCAAAGCAAGCCAACCAAAATGCTGTTACAGAGTGGCAGGCAGGAGTGCCAGTGCTGCTTCTTGCTTTAATGCTTTTTTGATTTTCTTTTTCTCCTCATAGATCAAACCTGTGTGTCGGAAGGTGTTTTGCTGGAGCCATAACCATTGCTGATGCAGACTTAGAGGCGAATGATGCCTGAGTGGAATCGCATTGAAAGTTAGGTTTTAAAAAGGAGCCGTGTGTCTTTTAAGCGAGGGCTGCCATGCCACCACTCAGCGTAGGAGCCTTCCCTGTCTGCAAGTAGCTCGAGCAGCGTATCACCCGCAGGACCTCACGGGCGACAGCGTTAGCAAGCAAAATGAAATCCAATGAATGTGGGTCTCCTTCTGGAGAACTTCTGAAGTTGAAACAGGAACACAGAGCTGTTTATCCACAGCAGCCAATGTGGGCCTCGATGGACCTGGAAAATATGCACCTGACCTTTGATGAGACTATCGCATCCTCCACAGAGAGCACTTCTGAGCCAACACCTGGGCGGCAGAGGAGCAAAGTAAATAACACAGAGGACAGGCTGCAGCCCACAGGCACAAGTGCTCGTGGAGCGGTCGGAGATGTCAGCCACTGCCTGGTCAAACATCCGAGGGCAGCAGGGGAAGCAAGAACTGCACCGTTTGGCCATACAACCCCTTACCCCTGTCGGCCAGGGACATGCTCTTTCTGGATCATAATGAAATTTAATGGGATTAGAACCAATCATGGCAGGGAAATGCACGGAAATAAAGTGTGCATTGACAGCAACTTTTTAGCTCCTTTGTGCCTTTGTAGATGAGATCTCAGTGGTGCAAGTGAGGGTCTGGTTGTGTCCCCTTGCTGGTAGTAAGAACCCAGCTATAATGACCGAGGGAAAAAACCTGCTTTCTGACTTCTGTTTTTCTTCTGTCTTTGTGTCTTGCTGGGATTTCCCATTATCACCGAGTCAGAAACAGATTTATAGGCTGTGAGCATGATTAATTTCCATTTTGCACCTTGCTACGATCTCAAAGCAAGCCATCCTGGCTCTGTGGTTTCTTGATGTTCGTGAAAGCAAGAAAAAATTTGAGCTCGGAGCAAAATATCCAGGCAGCTTTCTCCCAAAAAAGCCATGCTGAGGTTTCACTGTGAGCATCCTAGGAGGGAACAAGGTTTAACACCTTGTCTTTATCCAGACCACTAACCTGCTATGGTTTTACTATGGTTTGGGGTTACACCAATGGACCGTGCAGACAGGTTTTGGTGTATCCTTTCATTTTTATTGTTTTGATCCCTTAGCAAAGGCACAGAATGCCTGTGTAAACACTTTAGATTTACTACTGTGATAAGGGAGGGAAATACCATGTTCTAATAGCCTATTAGCCTTACTAAGTTGCAAGGCTCGATAGGCTTATCAGCAAGGTTTGCGATGTGTTGGGTATGTTTGTCGTGGGGAAACCAAATGAGAGCAGCAGTGAGGTGCAATACACTGTTCCTTTAACAACGCAAGCAGGAGGGAAGAGGTGATGTTGTTGGCTTTGCAGGCAAGTGGAAGGCATTGCTTCTAATTTATTCTCATAAAATGCAAATTTTATGGATGCTGGGAATTTTTATTATGGTTCTTAATGATTCATATGACCTATGGTACCTGCCACTGAACCTTACCTAGGAGCAAAGCTTCAGACTGGATGCTCTGCAGACGGAGTAGAAGACAGAAATGTCAATTGCCACTTGTTCTGTTAAACCTGATTCATCCAAACCTGAAGTGGGAATATCTTGAATGTATCTAAATCTCCATATACACTTTACGCATGCAAATCACAGTTGTGGTGTGTTAAATTGCATCCTGAATAGCTGGAAAAAATAAACTCAAAGAAGTGAGAGGCAAATGAGAGAGCTTAAATCTTCACTCTGTTCGGGTAATACCACTTCTGTGTGTCTCAGAAGCGGACAAAGCCCTTGAGCCCCGTTCTGGGTTGGTGATGTCTCAATAACTCATACTCGCCTAACTGCCATCTGCATCTGCCTCGTGTGAAAGCAGTTTGTGGTGGCTCGGCTGGTTAAAGCCTTTGGAAAGGTGGAATCTGCTTGTGGATTTTGTGGGGGAAAACCCCAAACATTACTTGTCTGTCTCCTCTTAGAGTCAGGTCCTAAGGACCACAGTCTGTCATAGGTGAGTTTTAAAATTGGAAACAGAAAGCAGACTAAAGAATTTTGTTGAGAAAGAACTTACTGTGAGCATTTATAATACGAGCATGAATGAAATACGTGCCAAACCTCAGGTTAACCATTGTTTTCTTCCTAGCGTTCAGACCAGACGCGATTGGTTTTGCAAAGTGCTTGAGAGATATGCTGCCCATATGAGCCTCTTTCTTTCTCCCACCTGCTGCGTGAAACATCCTTAATGGGTGCATTTGATCATCGTTTTGCCCTTCCTTAGAAAGTCACATAAGAGCTGTGTTCCCATGTTGTTCGAAGTTTCTGTAACCTGCTGCTTTGCTCCAGGCTCCACAAAGCTTCATCCTGCCTGGGTCCGCTCCTTGGGGAGTTTGGATGTCCTCGCTTGGGTTGTCCTTTCACCACCTGCTCGTGATGAAGGTGCTTACAGCGAGTCTCTGGGCACCTCTCACATGCAAAACTTGTGAGCGAAAAGTGTGGCCAAATCCACCCTTTTAGAGGGATGTGATAAAGGTAAGCGTAGGAGGTACTGACCAGGTACAATGGGAGGTCGCCAGGGACTCAACAACTCATGATTTAAAAAACCTGAGTCACTAATGCACCAAAGGTTACCCGGAGAGTCTAAGGCACAAGCTCCAACACTGAACCTAGAAATCCTGAACTTGAATCACAAATAACGTTGTATGAAGGTTAATTTTGTATTAAAATGGAGTTAAACTAAATGTGGATAAAGCGAAAGCTGATGCTAAACTATGCTCCAGCAGAATCCAACCCAAAGTGCCTTTCATTGCTGCAGAAACACGGGCTAATCCGCTTATCGGCTGGAGTTGGAGGTCCTGTACGAGTCGGAACGGGATGTTCAATTCAAACGAAAGGATTTTCTCTCTGAATAAGAGGACACATGCTGAATATGCAAATAGTCAAATGTTCTCTTGACGGTATTTATAAATGGATTGCTTACTGCAGTGTTTAAACGAGGCTAATTTCATCTTATGTTTCTATAGTCCTGTTGGTCCTGAAGAATCCTGAAGTACTTTACCAGCGACTACAAACATGTACTTTTTAAAAGTAATTTAAGAGTCATTGGATTATATCAACCACTGACATGACCAGCACTACCACGTACAGTGATGATAAAAAAACACTCAACCACAATCTGAGATGAAATTATTATTTTTTTCTATAAAAAGTGTTAAAGGCTCTTACGTGCCACTGTATTTCTTCTGGCCTTACCTGAAGGGCTTACTGGTTTCTAGCTCCTGGAATTAACTGCATCTACATCAGGAGGCTGAGTATTCCGGTCAAAGTTGCCATAATTTATAACAGTTCAGGTCTCCCCAAAGACTCCCACAGATTCCTTTTTGGAGCCCTTGTATGTTGATTTTTTTTCAGTGTAAACACCGAAGGCAATGCAATGTTTGAGGCTGCTGAATCACTGGCATGAATGTCTAACATTGTGCCTGTCAAAAAAAGATCCCTAGTGTTTTCATTCTAAGAAAAAAAATAATTGAGTTTAATGTTTCTCAGCATTCCCTCGCCTGCGCAGTCTAACATTCACATCTTTGTGGGACCCTTACTGCTTTTACAGTACTCTGTATAAATAAACCACAGGATCCCCTAAAATGTTGCACAATTAAATGTGTTGCAGTAACAAATGATGCTCTTAGACATTAAACATTTGCTATATTGATGGAGATTAATGGAATTTATTAATCCTACAGAAGCTTTGACTGAGTGAAGTAAACGTAGGCTAAGATATGTCTGCATGCAAGAGAAGAAATGTCCAAAGACCTTAAGTTCTAGGAAAAACACTTAAAAATTGGGTGGGTTAAAAAGTAAGCATTTTAAAGAAAAAGGGGGGGGAAGAAAAAGAAAAAGCTATATATAGTTACGTATTGTTCTATGTCTTGTGGCTGCTCTGAGTTTTGAGGAACTTTCTACTTAAAGTGCACGGTTACTGTTTTTCCCTTGCAGCCAGGCTTTACAAGGTCTTAGAAGTGGTAAAAAATTCTTGAAATGTATTTCTGAAGTCTTTAGATGTCTGCCCATATTTGCGATAATGATACAGACTTAATGGTAAACACACCTGAGAGACATTTTAATAGACCACTTTGAATGAAATCAATTGGTAGTTTCGTAATGGCAGCTGAATGTGCGTTCTTGCCATTTTCCCATTTAACAAGAAGAAAAGGCCAAACAAGTACCAATTAGTCATAATAAAATCAGCTTTGGTGACATTTTCACTCCTGAACCCTGGTATAAAATGGTCATCTAAGAAAGAACTGAAAGGATATGCGAGGAATTTGGTAGTATAACTGCATGTACACACACATACACTCCTGAGTAAGAAATGATCAGGTAAAAACACCGCCGATTACTTTGTATGTGAAGAAAATATACTGTTTGTGTGTTTATGTGTATGCATGTATTTTGGCTTGGTTTTGTTTTCAATTTTAACTGATCTCAGTTTTTCTTTGAAGTCTATGCAGGTTAAACTTTGTTTTCATTCTTTGGATCTCAATGACAGTCGTGTGCTCGGGTTACCCAGTTGTCCCTTCCATGGTAAGTCATGCTCCCCACTTACCAGAAGATGAGGTGTTTCATTTATTTTAAATAATTAATTCTTTTTTGTTTGCTTGTTTCTTTCTGTTAGTTTTTTTTTTATAAAATGAATGCAGCTTCTTGTGTTAAAGCTATTGGTTAAATATTATTACCCAATTTTCCTGGAGTATAGCTCAGTTTTTGCTTTAGTTACTAATAAAATATGCAAGCTTCTAAAATAATCATGTAAGAAATCTATCGCATATTTAATGTAGAGTGTGGGGAGCTGAAATATTGTATGGAAAGACAAAAACATCAGTCTCCCCTCCCTTTCATCTAAATTCCTTGTCTATATCAAACAGGTACAGGAAGATATATGTATTAATTTCACTTATTGCTAGCTAGTTTATAAACCGATAAATTTATTTGTCACTGTTAGTGTGTAGGTGTATAAAGTTAAGGAAAATCATTGCATAGAATCAGTAATACAAATCTGATTGAACTGTGAAAGCAAGCAGAACAGCCTATAACACTGAAGTAGACAGGTTACTTAAATAACGCTAATATCCTTTCAGTTGCTGGTCTCGACCAGGTTACCATGACAGATTGGTGGTCAAATTATGCGTACAACATTTAAAACTTTGCGGTTGTGGAGTGAGATATTTTATTTCTAATGATGTCTAATTTCCCTGCTTCGGACAAAGTCTTCTTTAGACTCCCTGTTTCTTTATTGCTGTAAAATCAGCTCTAGGAGGCATGGTTCAGATTTCTTTCTCTCCTCTGATGTGTTTGACATCATTATCTTTTGATTAAGGTGATCTGTTGCTAGCAGAAATGGTGGCTACTTTGTGCAGCTGTTAGTTTTATTGATGTGAAGTTCCCGTTAGCCTTAATCTATCCATTGCACAGTTCCTCTGTATGTTTTACTTCTGTAACTGCTGAATCATCTTCCATTTCTGTTCACGGATAGTTTAGACACAGCTTGATCTGACTAGCCACGTTTCTTAATGGATCTCTTCATAACAATGATATAATAGGTAAAATGAGTTTCTTTCCGTGAGTATCTGGCACGTTAAAATAACAGTCATTTACTCAGTGGTGTAAGTCCCTGTGTAGGGTGTGAGCTAGCAGCTAAAAATTCAAAGAGGCATTTCTCTGCATCTGTGTTTCTTGCAGAAAGTATTTCTTCTTGTTAGGGAGAAACTTCAGGCTGGGGAAGAAGTCCAGTCAGTGGGAAAAGGTGGCAGTGTGGGTGGACAGTGAGCCACACGCCTGCTCAGCTGCCTCAGACTCGGTGCATGCTCTTGCTTGCAGAAAGCATCATTCATCTACCTTTTATATCCACAGAACAGGGAAAACGTTAAGTCCTAAACAGCATTAATAAAAATAACAGCATACTGAATTAAAACTAATCTTAGTGAAGCTAAGGGTAATTCTACCGTCAGTTCCAGGGAAGGCAGATGGTAACCCCAAGGTTTTGCATGCAACCATTTCCTAAGCAAGAACGCGATACAGGCAGCTTTAGAAATAATGGCAGAGTATTTCTTTTTGATCGATAATCCACAGGCTGGTAAATCATATCATGAAAGATGCATATAGCAACTATAGACGTGCCAGGAAATGTTTTGTTTTAAATTCAATGTTTATTTAGATGCAATTTAAATTTGTAAAAGTTTTGATGTAGTTTACATTTTTATACTGTAAGGTGCAAGTAAAAGGAAGGCATATATAAGCCTACATGGATCTTAATTGAGACTTTTAAAAATTCCCATTACTATTTTGTCATTATTAAACTTAGTCATAACTATTACCATAACTAGCCATAACTACTAGAAAGCTCCCCCCAAACTTCTGCTTTACAGGTATTTTCATTTTCTCTTATCTGT
Organism: Ibycter americanus; assembly: GCA_035590275.1. Taxonomy (NCBI): domain Eukaryota; kingdom Metazoa; phylum Chordata; class Aves; order Falconiformes; family Falconidae; genus Ibycter; species Ibycter americanus. The sequence continues at coordinate 50,925,450 of JAVJGI010000065.1, forward strand.
CATTTAAACTACATGACTTCACACAAGTGGTAACACGATACTGTTTTATTGTTAACTGAAAAAAACCCTCATTTTACAGCACTAAACATGCATGCTACTCTAGGGAAACTGTCTTACATGTCACAACTGGTCAGCATCACGGAAAACAATTCATTTCATACCATAAACATAATTGTAACAGTATCAGTATTTTATCCCAGAAATACCACGGTTAAGCTTTCTAGAAAACTATGAAAAAATATGATTTTGAATATGATGAGTCCTTAGAAAATAGGAGTTCATCCTCGTCATTCTCAGCATAGATTGGTTTTGTGTTTCTGGTTTGCTTTTTATACTGAACAAGTCCTGGCAAATACAGGAATCCATAATTTTACCTTTTCTTATCTCTCTCTTTTTTCTTTTTTTTTTTTATCTTCAGAACAGCACTCCTTTTTATTTGAATTGCCAGCTGTATGGAAAATCTGATTACTGCCTCGTCCTGCTGAATAACTGCTTAGCCAAGGTGGGCAGGAATGAAGAACTGGGTTTTTTAAAGCCTTACCTGGAGATGCCTTTCAATAAAAGGTCCTTTCGCAATGGTGTTGGATCAGGAATTAAAAAAACTTCCTTTCGAAGAGCGAAGTCATAAACAAATGTCCAAAATCACAGTCCCGATTTTAGCATCTGATGTTTAACTTTGTGCTTAAAATCATTTTAATGCATTTCTATGGTAAAACCAACAGAGACAAATGTACCCGTGTCTTCAGCATGTAAACAGATGTTTATTTCAAAGAGCACAAGCCAAGTGGAGCAGATGGGATTGCTCAGAAAGGGCTTTGTTTCCAAAGTTACAGTATCATAAAGTTTTGTATTGAAATGAATGTTTTCATTTGGTTAATTCCCCTTCTTTGTCAAGCTACAGATTTAATCAGCTTGCTCTTGATTAATACAAAAATAATCCCATGCTTTGAATAGATGTGTGCATGCAGGCTGTCGGGAAGGCTGACGGTGTTATTCCTGACATCCCTCCTCCCTGCCGTACAGGCAAACCCACCAGCAAGGCAAGGCGTGCCTGTACTTCCCTGTCCCAAACCACCTTTACTTGAAGACAACTGCTCTGGCAATTTTAATACAGATTTAAAGCACAGTTTGTTTCAGATTTGCAAAGATATGAAGGGCCACTGCTGAAAGACAGAATCAGGCCCTACTTGTAACTTCTCGTTTCTTTCTAATATAGTTATTTAAAATGACTTTAGCAGGAAATAATCTCTTGAGATGTGTCATCTCATTTCCAGAAGGGTCCTGGGAAATCACTCTAAGGCAGGGTATCAGTGCAGCTCCCTCTGCCTCAATTAATTGACTTACGTAGGCAACACACATCTGATGAAATGTGCCAAATGCGGTTTCTGCTCATCTGCTACCGTTGTGGCGCAGTAATTAACAACAGGGGTTTTTTTCTATTTCCTGTAAAAAAAAAAAAAGTCATTTGGTCTGAAAATATGTAAATGGGGTGTGTAGGAAAGGTCATCTGCTGAGTTACACATGTGTGAATTTTACCTTGTGGCTGTTTCCTCCAAATGCAGTGTAACAAGCTGTGACGTTGGCTTGAAAATGTTGCAAAGTGTTCATGCAATGCATTTTGAATTCAAAGCTGAGATAATAATAAACCAGTATATGGACGCTTTCTAATATTTCCCTGTTAAATATCATAACCCAGGAGATCATTACTAAACCTAGAATAAGGTGGATTGGCATCATCACCCCCATGATGCCCACTCCTGTCTGCATTTTTCCGCACGGATATGTTTAAAGAATCATGTTTTTAAAGCTGCTTAAACACTTAAGACTCCTTTTGGGTACTGTTGGTGTCTAGGTTGCTTAGCTCTGGCAGCTTTTAGTCAACTGGCACCCTGAGACCTTTAAAAATGTATAAGGAAAATGTAAGATAATTATTATTCTCCTGCACTCTGTCTCGTGTGGCGTCTGGCTGGGAGGAAGGCCCGGCCAGCAGCCGCGGTGGCACGCAGCAGTCTCGCCGCAGCAAGGCCTTCGCCCCGTTTCATTCTAGGCTGCTGTGATTTCAGCCGTGGCAGATGGCCTGCAAATACGATTTTCCAACTCAAACACTCTCTGGCTCTGTCCAGAACTGCCCAAGAAGGGATGTTTTAGTGCCTTTGGCCTTGTAAAGCTGAAGGGCTAGGAATGGCTCCTGGCCTGGGCTGCCGAGCCGGCGGGTGAGTGCGCCCGAGAGGCACCAAGGCCCGACACAGCTCCTGTGTGCAGCGTCCCAGCAGTGGTGGGGTTTCCTTTTTAGTACTGAAGGGAAAAACGTTCCATGGATTTAATTACGCCCTTGTGCCGGCAGAATGCATGTATTCTGCATCTGTGCGTGTCTGTACTCAGTGAGGTGGAGGTGTCTGTCGCAGTGCAGCTATCTGGAGTGGCACTGTCCTGCTCCTTGCAGCTCATCTCACCACCCAACTTATTTTTCAGGAAAGGAAAAAACAAAACAAGTCCAGATTTATCTTTGTCTGGGGCTTTCACATCCATTTCAGTTTACTTTTTTCTACGTAATCAAACACATTTCTGCCTTGGTAACCTATGATAAACAAGGTTGTCTGTAAGCCAACAGAGTTGTAAGTGTAGCTTTGAAAATCAGCCTCTTCCTTTTCATTTATTGTGCAGGTGTATGACTAACTTTTTTACTCTTTTGGCAATTGCCTCTGAGCAGGGTATGTTCAGGAGGGATGGAGAGCCCATACCCTGCTCATGCAGACCTTGATCCCTTTTTTTTTTGAAAGTATGGGCTGCAAGAAAAATACCTTCTTGGCTACAGAAAAAAAACCCATTATTTATGATCCAGTCATTCCCCGACAAGCCACTCCACCTTGAGGGATCTGCATATACAAGAAAGATGGTATGAGGAGGCCACCAAGAGCCGTAAGTCTTGCACTCACCTAAATCACACCAAGCCAGCCTGGAGAATGTAGATTATCCGGCTGACTGACAGAAGTGGTCCTACCACTGGCAGCCTCATCTCGCCATCACCACCCACTGAAAACTCACGGCACTTATGCTGCCTTTGACGTGAAATGCTAAACTCTTTTCTGAACTTTAAGGGTAGATTTATTTTGGGAAGAACAGAGAGTAACCTTAGTGATCTCTGTCAGAAAATAAGGATCTAAGGGTGCCATGGCTGAGCACATTAATGTTTATGCTGAAAGAAACTGCCAACATGACATAAGATGTCTTTTTTCGGTGCAAAGAGGACAATAGGAACGACTGCTAGGAACGAGTGCTAGCCTAGAGTATAATTAATGCACTGCAATGAATTATGTTCCTTTCTGGAGAACAGGGATTCATTACTCCGTGAAAAGATATTTTGTTGACTTTACTATTTTTCTTGGTTAAGCTAAGAGAAAGAGAAAGCATAAACAAGTTTAGACAGTGGGAAGAGTGATGCATTGTCTAGGGATCGAGGAGCGAGTTGGGAAACCGGGATTGCCTTGACCAGTCTTGGCCTTTGATAGTAATTCAGTCTGTGACTTAAAGTATACCCAGTTTCTTCATCTGAAAAATAAGAAGCTATCTTCATCAAGCCGTCTCGCATAAGCAATGTCATGACTGATGGATGTGGGAAGTGTTTTGGAGGTGGTGAGGCAGAGAAGGGTGGTCTCTGCAGCTGACGCAGCATCCTGGGGCTGGGAGAAAGGCGTGAGCTCTGCTGCCCGGTTAGTGTGACCTCCAGTGTCACCTTCAGCATGGGACCAAGCATCCTAAGGTCCATATTCATTTTCTAACCTCCAGGGAGCCCTGTGGATTTCATAGCCAAGCCAATTCCCAGGTTTAGAAGCTGCTTTGAGCTGCATTGTCCATCACTCCAGCTACTGCCGAGCAAACGGGTGAGATGCTCAGTCCCCAGCGAGGCTGACTGAGAGGCATCCTCAACACTGGCACTTTCAAAGTGCAGCTGCTCTAGTTCATTCTGTCTTGAGCTAGTAATACTACGTATTTCCTCCTTTTTTGATCATGCATCCTTTGGTAAAGCACATTAAAATGCATTTAAAGGACATGCAGAGTCCCTGAATCCATAGGGATTTTTTTTTACCCTACTTTGCTCTAACTTGTATCTACCTTTGGAGGCTTTGGGCATAAGTTTCCACTAGTGAGTCCCTGTCTTTGGGGTGTGAGAGCCGTCTCCAAGCATAGCAGTTGCTATTTTTAGCAGCCATCCTGTCCTGAGCCCTGGGGTTGGGCTGCCACTGCCTTGCGGCTGCAGAAGCTGGTGTTGCGTCCCCGTCCCCACCCCTGGAAGGGCACTTTGCAAAAGGCTATGCCCATTATCACTCTCTCTGCTCCCTAAAAATGATCTGTGCCTTTGAAGAAGGCGGCTAAGGTTACCACTAGGTGAAAATGAAAAGAACAAATCCAATAAAATATGAACGAGTGAAATCTGCCTGAAGGAGGAATTAACATTTTTTTTCTTCTTCACAGATTATTGGCAAGAAAGGCAATTAAATAGCCTGATGTAATAGCATCTAATTTACTTGCAAGACTGAAAATTAGTTGTTGTAATGACACACCAATACTTGGGTTTCTGATTACCAAGCGTATATTAAAGTATATATACATCATGCTTAGATTTCCTAATTTGCTATTATTTGCCTGTAAATGGTAATTTATTACCTTAAAATACTGAGAGGAAGAAAGGAAGAAGTCTGTTGCTGGTTTTAGCTCTGGATAGAATTTTGACCTTAAGAAAGAACAAGACAGATATGAGAGAGTATATTAGATGTTATTATTACCGTAATAAAATACAGATAAAAATCATAGTGCAGAAAGACTCTAAGACAACTATTAAGCATTTGTCATATAAAGAAAATCAAAATTTAACTTATCAGATATTCTGGCACTTTAAAGATTCATCATGAAAAATTACTTCTAACAGTGAAGCATTTATGCAATATGTCATTGATGAGCTGTCTGCTTAAACGGTTCAAGAGTTTGGTAAAAGATAAAAAAATGTCAAAGATATGCTTTTTATTAGTCTGAAAGAATGTTTCACTATATTTAAATTTATTTTTAGTAGTGAAACAGTATGGCATTCCATTTTTTTAAAGAAACAAGCTGAGCTTATTGTCCTACCCTAACACGCAATGGTTAGTGAGCACAACCAAACCGAGAATGTAGCTTGTTGACTGAAAAAATGATACAGCTGCACATCAGACTTCACTCCAGTATTTGGTTTTACAGCCAGGGGGAATTTTTCTGCCTTTGCAGTGATAGAAAGACTTTTTCTTCTAATACCCTACTGGATTTGAAGTCATTGGGTTGATTATGCTTAAAATTAAGCATATCTTAAAAGCTTGATCAACTGAGACCTATCTTCTCAAAGTCTTCGGTATGAACCTTTCAGAGGACATAAAAGGGCTCAATGCGATAAGAAATGAGCTATCAAGTGCTGCTCCTGAAACATCATCCACAACTCACTGAAGTCAACAGAAAGCTACTGAGCATCTTCAATGGGCTTTGGATCAGACGTTCAGCGTATTAACGGTAAGAGTATTTTGTGTTCGCTTCTTATGGTCGGTCGAATGAATCCAGGGAATCTCTATGGCAACCCTTGAGCACCTCACAGCAGCTATGTGCACTAATAGATTTTTCTTCCCAGAAAGCATCCTCATTGATTTTTGTGGTTTGTGCCTACTGCCTCTTTAGCCCACCATATCTTAATTTGGGGACCAGGGCATTGCTGGCATTTCAAAACTGCAGCCAGATGCTGGAGCTGGGAGCTCGGTGAGGAGCCCAGCCACTGCGCTTGGCTCTGTGTCTTCATTAGCAGACACTGCATTGTAATTAGTAGCATGACACTTGGGTGAACCAAAGGTCTGCAAGGATGTGTGTGTAAATTGATTGTTAAACACAGAGATGTAAATACAGGAGTGAGCATTAATCTAGAGTGATTTCAGTCCCCCACCACTTTTTTTTTGTTGTTGTTGTTTTTTTAATGAAAAGTACACTAGCAAGTAGGTGATGGCTATACATGTTGCCAAACTTTGTTTACTTTGTTTTCAAGTAAAAATCATAACATAAATGAAAAGAACAAATGGATCTCAACTTGATTCAAAATACAGGGGGAAAGGGAGAATATGTACAAGTGAAAATGACCACTGGGGGGGAAATCATTGCCAGTTAGTGGTATTTGCTCTTCTTCACTGACTATTTCATTGATAATCCTCTACAATGCTGTTTTAGAATATTTTTACAGTAAACAAAGACCTGGAGTCATGATGTATTTTGGTAGGAGCCTGCTTGACAGAGCTCCTTTTCCATGCCAGGGTCTACATGCTCGTGCACGTCTGTGGTGTTTCATGGGTGTTTCTCAGCACAGTCTGCCACGCACAGCCACGGGGTGACTCTGAGCGGTGCATCTCTGCCTGGGTTTGGCAAACCCATCAATACATCAGGCATACCAGAGAGAGCTCGGGTGACTGCAGTGGGAGGTTAGACATACAATTTACATACAGACATCTCCTTTCAGGCCGTAAATTTAGCTGTCTTAATTTTGAACCGGGTCCCACTGTTTCTGTAAATGATTTTCTTGATGCCACTAAATGGTGGTCGTAGTGACCTTCCCCACTATCTGGAAATGTATCAGGGAGATCATAGTATCACAGAATGGTTTGGGTTGGAAGGGATTTTAAAGATCATCTCGTTCCAACCCCCTGCCACGGGCAGGGACCCTCCCACCAGCCCAGGCTGCTCCCAGCCCCATCCAGCCTGGCCTTGGGCACTGCCAGGGATGGGGCACCCACAGCTGCTCTGGGCAGCCTGGGCCAGCGCCTCAGCACCCTCACAGGGAAGAATTTCTTCCTGATATCTAATCTAAATCTCCCCTCTCTCAGTTTAAGGCCATTCCCCCTTGTCCTATCATTACAGGCCTTACTAAAAAGTCTGTTCTCATGTTCTCAGTTTGAAGTCGTAAGGGTTTTTGCTATGCTTCTACATATTTCGGATAAAAGAACATGGCTTTTTGGACAGACATGCCTTTTGGCTTCCCCGTGTTATGACAAGGGATGTGTTTGACTGTGCTGGTCTTTTTGCTTTTTAGTTTTAGCCAGGTTTGCAAATTATTCCTTCCTGCTGGCAATGTGTATCTTGTTAGCTTCCCGGATGACGGGAGCAGCACAGTCATGAGCATATTTTCTGCTGCTCAGCGATGCCTGGCAAAGCGCATCCTGTGAAATGCCACTTCATTTCATGTTTCTCAGTTTTAAATTCATTTTCCACATTTAAAATATGGCAAAATTTTTGTTGCGCAAGACACTGTGGCACGTCAGGAAGGATGCTAAGTCATTCACTTAATTGGACAGCAATTGGTGCTGGCTGGAGTGCACCATAATATGAAGAAACAATGTGTAAGTCAGGGGGACAAAGTATTCAACTGCTCATTATTAACTCAGGTTCATGGTTTGGCTCCAGAAGTTGTGCCCGGTGGGGGCCAGCCCCGAGGGCTGGACTCTGCCTGCTGTCCTGTTGTCTGCCCTCGAGACATGCACGAGAATTACAAGTGCTATATTTCTATACCTTTTAATAAAATAGCACAATTGGAAGAAAGCGAACTTTGCTTAATACACTATTTATATTCTCTCTTATCTTCGGTAACTTTTGGTTATGTGATCTAATAACGTCTATTTATTAATGAGGTTCCTTACAGCCACTTGAGGCAATGTAGGAAAATTGACTGGAGGAGCTTACAGAGCTTTTTAAGGCCAAATCCTGATTGCTGAACGTAATGAAGTATGCTAACTGATGCATGGACATCCTGTTGATTACTTTAAACACCCTTAAATGAAAGAAGACAAATGACCCATGTGGGTGGAACTGATGTAATTGGTCTCTGAAAAGATACTTATAAACAAAAAAAAAAAATAAAATTGTTCTTTTCCCACTTGCAAACATGGGTTATTATTTAATATTTTCTTTGCCTATCTGCAAATATGTACAATAGTGTAACTGGCTTTCTCATGGATGCTTCTAACTGCCAGCAGCTGGGCAAGCCGCTGTGTCAGAGCACAATCTCCATTTCAAATTGATGCAACTCAAGCACCAGGCCACTAAAGCACTTCAAAAAGCCCAGCCAGTTTCTTCTCTCTTTTTGTATCAAACTGGCATTTCTTTTTAAATTTCTGCAACTAAACTATAGCTTTTGATGCCCAAGTGCTTTGTGATGCACTGTTGTCTGAGCACAGTGCATTTTTCCAGTGTAGGAAAAGGCTGTGCATGAGAATGGGATGTACAGCAGGTTCAGGTCTGCTCCATGGCAGTTAGTTTAGATAGTTTGCTCTTTTTGCATGTAAACCATTGTGTCAATTTGCATATTTGGGTACTTGAACTTTGCAAATCACTCCTTCTGATCAACAAATAAGGTGTCATTTACGTGCTTGTGTTAAGGAAACGAGTTGCATTTATCTTCACTGCGTTCTCGGAATGAAGGCAGGTCTTTCGGCACAGTGCAAGCTCTCGCTGCCTCGCCCGTGCTGTTCGCCTGTCACCCAGTCTGTACCTCTGAGCCCGTCACACAGCTTGGTTAACAATACCATGGACACCACAGCTTTACAATGAAAGCTAGGTGGTTTGGTCACTGGCCTGACGTGGATATTTTGCTAAGCCACATTCAATTATTTCACTTCTTATTTATGTAAAATACGTTGTATTTTAGATGGCTATAGTCTTACTGCACTAAAACCCCAATGTTTTCAAGGGTCTCATGGCTGAGGACAGTTTCATTTGACACATCAACTGCCAAGGGTTCGTTTCAGTGCTTGCAGAGTTAGTGGGGGAATATGACATGATCGTTCATTACCATCCCACCCCTTGCAGGAGTTCATTACAGCTCCTCCCCTGCAGTGTAGAAGATAGGGTAGGGACCAGGTCCTGGCCTCTGACACCTGCTGCTCTGCTGCTGCAGGGTGGAATTGCACTCTCCAAGTTTGACTTCACAAGCGCATGTCCTTTCCCATCCGACCCAGCTTGACGCTGATATGTCTGTGACAGTATCAGCAGCTGCCTTTTCAGTTGATGCCAGTAGCTTTCTACTTGATGGCGGTATTATTTTTTTAAAAACATGTTTCCAACAAATGCAGCAATTTTATTTTGTGCAAATCATGAAAAAAAATGCGTCTTCCTCATTAGATCTCCACAAGACAATGGTTACCATTAAAATGCTGGCATTTACTCATGGTCATAACAAATGAGGTTTCAGTAGTTTTGCATTATATATATATATATATATATTTTTAGTGACCCCTAATACAGTTGTGTATTTTTCTCAGTGCCTTGTTAAATACAGCAATGGTCAGTAACAGCAGCGAGGTAAGTACTTGTTCATGACTAACTGAACAAAACGGGGAAGTAAAAGCAAACACAACCGCTCTCCTGGGGAATCCTGTCTCGGAGTGTATGAAAACTCTTATTTCTGAGAGTTACTTTTAAAATTCTTGACCTTCAGGAAATGGTTCAATTTTACCATAACCAAACAATGACTTTCACATGCCAGTGAGGGAGAGTGAAGAGAGTCTTCTTGTTCTGTCAATATTTTTATGCCGTTGGAGTTGCAGAGGCACAAACCCAGGACAGTTGAGTCCAGGCAGGGACACAGTACACCTGACACAGAGCCCTGCAAAAAAAAAAAAAAAAAAAAAAAAAAAAAAAGCAGCATATTAAAAAAACGGAGCCATTTCTCCTGTTCCTATAGGAAGCTTCCCCACACTCCTTATATCACCATGGGTAGGTTAGTCACTATCTCTGCACTTAAGTCTTACACCCAAAAAATACGAACTTGTCCTTTTTTCCTTCCTCTGCTACATCGATGTGATTTTCTGCTGCTGGGTCTGGTACGCGCTCTCTAGTTGGGATCTGCGCAGTGTCTAGCCGGTGCAAATTAATGTGGTATGTCAGCACTACTGTGGTGCAAACGGTAACTGATTGTGGGAACGATGGATAACCAGCATGTGATGGCATGAAGGAGGAGATTTGCAGAGGAGAAAGGGCAGGCTAAAATTGGATCTCTGAGCAATTTCTGTATTTGGGTGGGTGGGTTTTTTTGTGTTTGTTTTTTTTTTTTTTCCATGCGTACTTGCACAAGAAAAAAGTTGCCAGAGACATAAAAGCCTATGACATGTAAATATTTTGTTCTTTCTTCATTTTCATGATCACAAGCTTAGCTTTTCAAATTTGGTGGGGCTGGAGATGGGAGACGTGGTCCTTTTTTCTCTGCAAGCCTGAAGTCTCTGCAGGTTAGCATTCCGTAATTATTTTTGTCATAAAGATGAATGCCATCCTAAAAAAGTTGGAAGCTAACAGCACTTCAGCTTTGATATATGAATATTACCACTTTGAATGTTGGAATGGCATTATAGATGGTTTATGGTTTTATGACTATGAGACATTTCTTCGAGTCTGATTCAGAAATACATTTCCAACACATTTTAAAGCAACTTTTTGGTCTTTGACTCTTTTTTTTTTTTTTTTTTTGGCTCGTCTTTGGTTTAGAAACGCTTCTTGAAGTGAATTTAAGAGATCATAGGATTTTACCGATATTCATCACAAAACTTAGATGCAGAGTAGTCACCTTTAGCCACCTCTAGTTTAATACCCCGCAATGTCAAGGAACGGCTGCATTGCATTAATTCACTCCAATTCCTGCTGGGAAATCACCGAGCCTTCATAGATAGCTGTTGCAATGTGAAACAGTTAATGTCTGTTACATTTTCTAAATTGTACACCCTCCTAGCTATACAAAGATCATGCAAATGTGATATTTGAGAGAATATATTGGCAGAATTGTAGTAGTTTTTAAAATGAAAATAGCAGCATTTTGTTTTGAACGTGTTTCTCCCCTAACCCCTAGCCTGCCAAAGCGCTGGCAGTTCTGCACATTGCAATAAGAGCTATTTAAAATATGTTTGAAAAAAAGCAGCAAAATGGAAGACTGCCCTCTAATGTCAACAAAGCCAATCAAAGGGGACTGAAAAGGCAGTGAAAGGCTATGGGGGGTAATAAAGATTGGTTGTAACTTCTCTGGATGAACAGCATTTTGAGTAGAAAAGCAGACAGAGGAGCATTTGAAAATTTGGGGATTTCAAAAGCATCAAATGCAGTTGAGATGCCAGGACCCAGTAAAAGCCAAATCTGAGCCTCAAATTCTATTTGTTTCGAAAACCCTCCCCCAGATAAGGATTCAGCCATTCCCTCCCTGTCTTTTAGTGGCATGCACATGTAGTAGTGATTGAGTCTGAACAAGCGGAGAGCTTGTGGGCAGGTGGGTCTACAGGTTTATTTTAGCAGCAAAAGTCAGCTGGCACTGAACGGCACAGAGCTGAACTGCTCTGTATCATCATCACCATTGTGAATAGTTTATACAAGAGGTCCCAAGGTCTTCTGGTGTTGAACACAGGAGGAAACCTGTGAGATTAACGCAGGTCCTTGAGGAACATGAGAGTACAGATATCTCAGCAACGTCATAACCTCACATTTACAGGACGAGAATTGTCACTCAGACTAACCAGGGTCCAGCAAGGACTTTGCAGAAGGTTTCTGATATTTACAGCAGATATTTACAACAGCTGTGTGAAGTTACACCATCCCATTGCTCTCAGCTCCTCTAGCTACTGGTGTTATTACACAAGATATTTTGGGAGGAAAAAACAAAGCAGTACTACTAGTAACAAGAAAAAACTCAAAGTGCTAATTTGTGGTTGTCTGAAAAGCTGTTCACCACGAAAAGGTAGACTCTAAATATAAAATATTTTATGTTATGATGCCAATTGTCAAAACACACAGATCAAGTACAAATTAAACGTGTATTGCATCTGTTACAGCTTCCTATTGCAACAAGTGTACTATAAAAATATTGAAGATACTCCTCCCCCCCCAAAAAAAAAGAAAAAAATGAACATTTGCGTTAATGTATGCTAGTGATTCGATAACAAAGATTAATGAACGCAAGGCATGAGTCCCAGTGTGAGCTCCTGCTCTGTTGACACCCCCCCCATCTTTTCTGCCTTGCTGAGATTTGTACGCCACCATATTTCTGGAGTTTGTTTTCCATTGTTGACTGACAGCAGATTTCTGTGGATTTCATGCTGGGTTGTTTATGGTGTGACTCCCAATTCATACACTGGCTTCTCTCTCGCTCTGGGATCATGGCTACTTAACCACGGAGAAGTATTTGGGGAATAAACGTGAAATGTGCTTCCACAGACACTCCTGGCTGTAACGCTTAATTTTATGATCATTCAGCCAGCTCATAGGACTATGCACAGGGAAAGAACACCAAGGTGGATGCAAATTCAGACCGGATTGAAACATCAATCACTCACTGAGAAATATTTACAATATTTTCTAACTTGAGAAAGGAATAATGAAACATGCATCCTAGGGGCTTTTATGGGCAAATTTTATTCCAAACAGTTGCAATCTATGCAGAAATTTTTCACTCATCAAGTACTGAAAAAGGCCAGGAATGAAACAAAACCCCAAAGGGACTGAAATTAGGCTGGCCAGAAACCATCTCCAAACAGTTTTCCATTGGAAAATGCCAGATCATAAAAAATGAAGTGATCTGTGAAAATCAATCAATCCTGACAAAGTCACAGCAAGGAAGATTTCCTGCCAGCTTGCCTGTCAATCTCCCCAGCCCGCTCTCCTTCAGGTGTCAGATCGATGATGCTTGCCCGTCTGAGCACCTGGACAGGCAGCCAGGGAGCTGCCGCTGCTCGCGCCCTGCATCCTCCCCAGCCCTGGAAGCCGCGAGGAGCTTCAGAGCTACTGAAGTCAAGTGTCACTTTGACCATTCTGTTAAACTGAATGACAGATTTCCTCTTTTGAAGTGACATATGCACATATGCGTTTGGTTTTTCCCATTTAGTAATGTATTTTCTTAATCTCAGGGTTCCTTGCACTGGGGCTTCTGGACTACTGTACACGAAGGGAGAAGCAAACCCAAGCTGAAAGCTAATGCCAACCTATAGAAAAGATCTCCCAGTCTAGCAAAGCACGTACATGTCTGCCTCTAAGAGATTAGCACATTTATTGAAGTCAGTAAGTGTTTATCCTTTGTTTTTCAGTGATTCTCAGATAACCCAAAGCAAGCTGAGCACTCACAGTGCTAAAAAGAGAGAGGAGTGCCCAGCCTTGGAGAGCTGCCATCTAAATTGGCCATTCCCAAACTGCAGTGTAGGTATTTCTGGTGGGCCGTGAGTCTTTCCTAAACCTCATTATATCCTACATGGAGACATTAGCCCTGCAGCTACTGCACCTGCACTAATTTAGGTGCCATGGGGGGGTTGTAGAGGGAGAGCATGAGCATGGGGGCACAACAGTTGGGATCCGTGGTTAATGGCCCTGCTGGCTCTGCACCCAAGCTGCTGGAGGTGTTTATGCATTATAATAAACATTTCTTTTTTTACATCTCAGCTATAGCATGCTGTGATTCCCAGACATAAAGGAGGTGTTCCGACACGTATTGGCATCAGTTTTGGGTACATATGTGTAGGCTTAAGATGCCTGTTAGCAGATGGAGGTAGTGCAGATGGCACGGCTATCACATATGGGGAGGAGTGTTTGATTCCTCAGAGTAGGAGTGCGATGTTATTCTCAATCAGAGAGGTCAGAATAGCTTTCACTTAGCACTTAGTATTCTTGGTACCTGTTATTTCAGGACGGAGATATCTGTAAATATCATATGTCAAGGCTCATTGCTGGAAGCTTGGGAGGGACGGGCATGTGAGAGGTATTTCCAGATAAGGCAGCCTGTATTCTGCAAGTTATTTCTGATAAATGGTGATTAATTGTGGGGGTTTTTTTTAATAACTGCCATAAGGAGAGATGAAGCTCTCCTCCACACAGCTATGGTCTGGTTTAAATTGAGATTCAGGAGAGTGATGGGAACATGCCGTTGCTGAATGTGTGGGGAGAGCAAGGAAATATTGCAGTGCTTTTGCTTTCCAGAAACAATTTCTAATGCTCTCTTTCAAAACACAATGCCCAGTAGTGGGTAGAAACGAATATTAAATCTGTCATGTTTTTATTTCGTTCTTAACATCTCTGTTCAAAATCTAAACTAACTTGCACAGAAAAGCAAGGATCCCTCTAAAAAAGCAGCATTCTGGCAGCATAAACAACAACCAAGCTCAAAAAGGAAATAAAAACATATCTGTGCTGTCCTGACACTATAGAACCCGTTAAACGAAGAGTGTTCTGCAGCAGTGACTGAGGGGTTTTATTTCCTGTATGGATTTTCTTAGAATTTTAATGGGGGAAACCAAGTAACAAGTAAGATTCTTCCACTTTAATAGCTGGAAGAGTGAATTTTATGGAAAATGAGTTCGATACCTTTTATCTTTTCCTAATGAAAACACTGCCACCAGCTGGTTAATAAATGGTTCTGACTAGGGTGTTCCACAGAGAGCATTACAGTGATTTTTTTAAACCCACAGCTAACCTGGAAGTGATTTTTTTAGGTCAATACGTTTTCAGAACCGAGAGCGCTGATTATCTGTACCCTCCGTTACTTTTTCAAATATACGTATGTGATGATAATGCAATTAATTCTTTTTTCTTTAAACATGTTGTTAAGCAAACCTTCAGGACAGAGCCCAGCAGAGGAAGGTGGCCACCACACGAGGTACTTTGACCATTTTCTACTTTCATGAGCTGGTGTGACCATCACAGACTCCACCGCCGTTCAGGCACCTCAAGGTTTTGTAACTGATTGTTTTTAAATCAGCAATAAAATTGTTTGAGTTGAGGCATTTGAAATATATGGAAATTAATTTGTCTTTTCAGATTCGCGTTTTTTTATTGATGTCCAGCGTTTTGTCGAGTCACTGCTCCTAGGGGCTGGGCTCAAACCTGACAGCTCCGTGTGATGGCAGCTGCACACAGTGCAGTTATGGGTCTTGGTGCTGAGACTTTGAGGTGGTGCCAGAAACATCATCAGCTCTTTACTTGTTATTTTGCTAAAACATCAGGAGTGGCTAAGACACTTCGGCAGCGTTGACATTTCAATTGCCATGTTGGCTTTTACTCCTGCGCTTGGGACGATTCATGTGTTTGAAATGATCGTTTTGGGTTTTCTGCAGACCTGAGAAAAATGCAGTTCAGCTTTTTAAAGTTGCCGTAACAATCACAGGGAAAAGAAATCTTGTAAATGGAGGTTGAGGCTCTGAGGCATAATTCTGCACTTAGGAGGGATTCACAATTGATCTTGTGTCTGAAAGAAACTGGATATATTGCAGTCTCAGAAGGTGCCAGTCCAATAGCAGATCTGTTTCATATCGCAGTAACCCATTTCCCCTACAACCAACCACCTCCTTTGGCCCCACACTCAGGCAGTGACTTTGGCAGCAGGTGGTGGTGGTGCTTTGAGGGGTTTTTTAAGCTCTTTCAGCAAGTTGGAGTCACGAGGAATTTCAGGGCCCCAAGCCTTCCACCAAGCTTTGACCTGGAGATAATGTTTGATACCCCCAATACTTGCATCTGTGTTACGGCTACATGCAGCCTCTCTTCTGCACCATGAGCAAAGGATGCTCCTGGGCTTTTGCCACAATACTCTGTTCAGGGCAAATCTAAACCTCAAAGGAGGGCTGACATGCAGGTGATGTGGATGTCACCATTGCCTGCAGCTGAAGAGCTGAAAGCTGCAAGGGAGTTTCTGCCATCCACTGCGCAATGTTTGAGTCTTTCCGCAAGAGTAACGGCGGCAGCCATCCCATCTACTGCACCTGCATGCCTTGTCCCTTCCCCAGACCTCCAACTTTCCAAATGGCTAGCTGCTTCCCATTAGTTTTCTTACCTTTGAAGCATTTTTCGCTTAATCAGCACTAAATCACAATGACTTTTAATTTGTAATAGGAGGTATCAATTTTTTATTTCAAAATTAAGAAGAAAAACGGCACTTTTTATATAGCAGAGCATTTGAACTGAGCTATAAATATATCCGTGCAACCCTCTCTGATTTGCAATAGATGCACCACGGAAAACTGTATGGGTTGCATGGGATCTGCAGGTTACAAAATATTACTGCGGTCAATCCTCCTCCTCCCAGGTGCTTTAGTGGAGAAGCGGGGACCACAGCTGGCATAGCCTGCTGCGCCACCGACCCTCTGACACAACAGTTTTCCCCGTTACTTTCAGGGTTTTCCAAAACATAGTGGGGAAAACAGCAACAGACCCACTGACATACAAGTGCTTGCATCACTCCTATGTAAAAGCTGATTTTTTCATAGCATGGAACAATTTCCCTAGGTTAATTTCCCAGCTTAAATTCAGTTAACCCTTTAATTTCCTCCTATGTGTTTCAGTGCTGTCACACTGCATAACCTTACCCATAATGAAGGCTGAATCCGTATCCCCACCAAAGCCAGCCTGAAGTCTCCCCGCATCTCACGTTCCAACAGTGGATTCCACTTCCAGCTTTAGCACAGGGAATATTTAAAGGACAGCTGATTTTAGTTTGTAAATCTTCAAATAAGTGTTTAGCACTTTCCTCAGCGTAGATGTTTGAAGATGGTTTTGTCTGGGGCTTGGTGCATGGGCTGGGAGTGCTCCCCTCCGCCCCCGTGTAGGGTACCGGCAGGGCTGGCCCCAGGGGTCCACAGATTGCTGCGGGGTGCTCAGCCATGGCAATGGTCCTTTGTGCTTGGTGAACTCCCCTTTCCCTTACAGATCAGCAGACCAAAGGGGTAGCATGTACCTTGCGCACTGTGGGGATGCTCTTTAAGCTGCTGTGTTACCTTCACAAATGAAACAAAAATTCAATTACTGGAAGCAGCAGCATTCCTTTCTTTTGTTCAGCCAACAGTGGAAGAGTCTTTTATTGATTTCTTCTGAATGTCAATATCACAGTAGAAACAGTGCACTAGAAACAACTCATTTATTTCCTTAACATGAATGCAAGCATAGAAAAACTTAAAACAAAACCTCAAACCTCCTATTTTGAAATATAACTTTCAGAAGTTTGTACTCAAGACAGAAAGGTGATCCAAATCTGCAGATCCTCCTGTAGGTAAATTAAGCTTGCCATCCATGGATGAAAGCTCACCTGGAGATGAGCTCTGTCCTAACATTTGAAGCAGAGTCAAACATCCAGAACACCTGGGGTTCAGGCATTGCTATGCTCCTTTAAGATAACATCTTAAAATCTCCCAGAGTCCGTTTATCAGTCATTAAAATGTGGTTAATTGTTACCCCACAAGGGTAGCCTTAATGAGGAGCAGATCTCTGACTGTGATGTCTAAAAACAAGTTGGTGATAAGCGTGTTGGTTTATAGCGGAGTTCAGGTCTGTTCTTAACATAGGAGATGTGCATGATTGTCTTGAGAGCTCATTAGCTGTAATCTAATACCACTTGTAGTCAGCAGAAACCCGAATTAGCTAAGGACTGGTTCAGGTCTTCACAGCAGGTAAGTACCTTCACTAAAGTTATATCAGATTTATATCAACTTTATATCAGATTTATATCGGTTGCAGCTATCTCCTTAACTTAAAAGTGATTCCAACTTTGCATTAAAAATATTTACTGCTGGTACTCATAGACTGGGATCTTTATGTTCTATTTTTATGTATTTTTTTATTTTAGGTAAAATCTGCCATTAGTAAAGGTAAGAACCAAGACAATAAACCAATTTAAAACTCAAAACATTTAAAATTAATTAGATACATGAGCCATTACTGGGGGGAAATCAACATACTACATTTTTTTCTGCATAGACTACAAGTTTCTGCCAAGTTTTTCCTCCTACCTTAATACTACCAAGACCTAAAATAATTCACATCATTGGTTTTAACGAGAGGTAGTGATAAAATTTTAAATTACTCCAAGTCTTCTACAAGCATTACAGTTTCAAACCAGCAGCCCACAAGTCCTGCTTGGGGCTCTTTGTGATATATTATTCTCCCCAAACAAGCATGTGCTGCAACCTTCTGTCATGTGAGACCAAATTAATTGCTCCTGTTGTTCCTTGGAAACTAACATTTCTCTAACGATCCAATATCTCATTGAACAACACTAAAATACTGGTTGTGCTAAAGAGTGGCTTGCCCAGGGAGGACCTCCTTGGCACCTGGTTTGTCGTGAGCTGACAGCAGGCATAGTACCTTGAAACACTAGAAAATTGGAACTATTTTGTCTATGCACTTTCCACGCGCTAAGCGTGCACTATACTTCATATCTATTAAAATGCCTCAGTGGAATATTGCTGTTCATCAATAACAGCAAAATAAACACATTCGAGTCCATTGGTATAATTGGCTGCAAAAATTTTGTTCTGGCATGAAATTCAAGACGTACAACACTTCACAGCATTGATCCAGATTATGCCATGTTCTCCCAGTAGTCCCATTAATTTCAAAAGGCTTCTTGAAAAATAAGGTAGTGCCCGTGGGGAGAAGAGGGGAGCCAGCCCCACGCCTTGCCAGGGCTGCTGCCGACACAGGCAGCCGGGCTGCACGGTGCAGGGTGAGTGCAAGAGAGTTGAAACACCTTAAACTCCCGTATGGAAGCTCTCATCCAGGAGGAGAAATTCCTTAGTTCACTGTACTGTAATCCTACCTTTGAGAGGAGGATTAGAGGAGGATTAAGCTACAGTGAACCAAGGTCACTCTATTCCCAAACGACAGACTTCACACAGAGATTTAGTAGAGCTGCAGGTGCAAATACAGTAACCTGCGAAGGGGCATGGGTGAGGAGGAATGGTAGTTTTACCGAAAACCAAAGCAGAAAGATTTCGCCTGTTTTACTTTAAAATGTCATTCCCGCTTTCTGTTCTTGGGGTCTATTTCATAAGTGGATATGTACTGCCTGCAGCAAATAAGCGTCCAGATCCAGATCTGATTCCAAAACGAAAAGTTATTCCATAATTAAACAAACAAGCAAACAAAAGTCAAGTATTTTTAATGCAAAACTCATTCCAGTGAGATGTTTAGACACCTGTCTCTTCCCAGCATCCAGAGAGATCATTCTGGGTTCTGACGTTAGTACTCAGAGGGTTTCTTATCAACGAAAGGTAATTGAATATTTGAAGTCAGTTAATCAGCAGAAGTCCAACTCAGGCTATGAAATGGCCACATCTAAACTGCAACTGTGCATGTACGTAACCAGCAGTTATTTTGGGGCAGGTATGTGGATTTTGCTATTGTGAGTGCTGTGTTTTGCTGGACACTGGTGGCCGGGCTGGTCTGAGTTACCTGGTCTGCAGTGTCTCAGGGTAATTGCGCTTTTAAATGCATGCTTGTGCGTGTCACTGACTTTCTGGGTGTATCTATCTTGTAAACTACAGGTTACGCAGCACATTTGAGAACTCAGTTATAAGATGGTTTATTATGAGCTACACAGTAATAGTAATTGCGCTTATAATTATCATAAAGTCTGACGGAAGAAATAGAGTGTTTGAGGGATGGGTTGCAGTTGTTCAGCAAGCACAGATTACCGATGATGAGGGCCAGCTTTTGTGTTACAGCGAAGCTGATGTGTCCCAGGAGGATGTGGTGGCTGGAGCATGGTCACCAGGGCTGGGACTGGTGCTCGGGGCTGGTGCCGCCATCTCCAACCTTTCGCATTAACCATGAGCCTGCCTAGAAAGTACATGCATGTATGGGGCTGAACCGAGCGAGCGTGCTCGTCCTTCAACTGGTCCCAGCGTGCTTTGGATGGGACCCTGGGACAGCAACGCAAGTTATGCAATATTAGCTGTTTATTATTCATGTTTCTGTACAGAGCTCATTAACTGTCCTGGCATTAGCTCCTCGATGTACAGAGTAATTGGATACTTTTCATTTTACAAATAGAATATGTTGACCTTCAGTCAAATTCAAACAGATACTTT
The DNA here is from genome assembly GCA_035590275.1 of Ibycter americanus. Lineage (NCBI taxonomy): Eukaryota > Metazoa > Chordata > Aves > Falconiformes > Falconidae > Ibycter > Ibycter americanus. The sequence goes on from JAVJGI010000065.1 coordinate 50,945,318, forward strand.
AGGGTAAGATTTAGAAAGCTCATCTTGGAAAAATGAAAATTGTAGTGTGTCAGGCATTACAAATATCTTTATTTTTCTCTCTGTCTGTTTCTGAGGCTTGACTTCTGATTCAGCATATTAACACCTGCAAGAAAAGCTGTTTTCCCAATGTTCTTGGCAGATTTCTTCTTGGGATTATTTTAGATTGCAGTGTTTTGCTTGCTGATAAGATGTAAATAAACCCATAAGCTCCTATTCCCCTTGATAAAGGAATTAATAGAATAAAAGATGAAACAGTCCCTCTTAAAAATGTTTGCATACATTTACACAGTTCTGAAGCTTTCTGAAGGCTACTCACGCAAAAACGAAAGTAATGTCCATCCAAGTTTTGTGTTGTGTTTTAGTGGGTTACCAGCTAAGCATCAGGTTGTTAAGTTGACTTATTTTCCCAAGTCCTCCTTATGGATACCTGGTTGATTTTGAAAGTGGAACAAGAGAATATCTCCATATTTAGAAAAAAATGATGGGCTAGAAGCACATCTGATCAGGCAGTAGAAGCGGTGGAAGTGTTTAGCAGAGGCTTCTGCAAACAGAGCCATTACTTCTGCTTCCTGACAAGTCCAGAACAAATATTCTGACAGTGAATCGACTTCTGAATTGTGTGAGCCAAACACTTTAAAAAATGCTTTGTGTTGACTCAGTCAAAGGTTTTCTATGTTGTTAATAAACTCAGGTTTTCCAGTCTTCAAAGGAGCTATTTCTGTCTTCTTCAGTGTATCCTTTGTGTTCTCATTGCAGGAAATTTTTAAGACAGGAGTAATCAGTTAACTCTTATGCATTTAACTCTGATGAAAAGCCTTTCATAGCCTACAATGGGCTTTGGATCAGCACCTTAAAATTATACCTTAGGAATTAAAATGTTTTCACATAAGAAATTATTCAAGATCTCCCAGGCTAACAACGCCTGCTGGTTTCTGTCATGTTTCCCATGGTAACATGAGCCTTTAGAAAAGAGGGAAAGAACTACCCCGAGGGGGGAACATAACAAGAAGAATGGAAAATACAGGCTTATGAAACCACTTGTTTCCCAATTAATAAACAGAGCGTGTATTTTCATTATGTCTTTCTAATCCAGCCCACCGCTGGCAAGGGGAGGGTTGCAGTCTTCCACATGTCACCATCTACGTTGTGCTTCAAAAGAGGTTTCTTCTTCTCCCAAGAGTGACTCTTGCCTGACATACAACAGTATGAAATGAACAAATATGGGGAGTTTGATGTTATGAGTCGGAAGAAAAAAAACTCCACCAAAAGAAAAGCTGAAAGAGACTCGAGAGGTGGTTCAGCCCCAGATCTTGTGCTGCCTCCAAGCAAAACCACATTCTTCTAAATACCAAGTTAGGTAACCGTCCTGCTGTAACAACAGCAAAAAGCAACACTCGAGACACTGGAAATGAGGAGGTCTTGTCTGTCTAGATTGCTCCTGGAACGTTGATTAGGAATTCTTAAAAAGTCTCTTATTACCATCAAGTTGGTCTCAATTAACCTCATTTTCAATGGACAAGAACAACTGGCTGCTGGCTTTCCCCCCTGAAACAGCCTCCCTTAGTCTTCTCTTTCTTATACTAAACAAAATCAAATCTTTCAACTTTTTCAGAAAAGTCATGCTCTTTTGAAAGCCTGTTAAGTCTCCCTGCTGTCCCTCAGCCTCTGCAGTTCATCTCTGACCTTTCTTAAATCATGTTATCTCTTTTGCAGCTGTCACAATATCGGCTCATATTCGATGTATCACCCTCCCGCTCCCAGTACATCTTGAAGTATGGTTGCATGGAAAGCCACTCCCCACCTGAATTTCATCTTTCTGAATGTGTACCATTTCCTCACTTTACTATAGGAATCTTGAGTTCTGCTTGTTTGGGTCTTTTCTATTTTGTGGCATTATAATTTTTACAGACTACTCTCTGTTGCTGTATCCAAGTAATAAATGAAAATGCTGAGTAGAATTAGACCAAAAAGACACTTCTGTGGATGCACATTGAATTAGCCCCAAGTGTAAAAGCAATTGATGAGTTACTTTCTGAGGGTAGAAAATGCCAGTTTTGTTCCAACAAGCATCCAAATAGTTGAAATCCTTGCATTACTGCCAAAGATCCTGTAGAGCTGGAGTTACTCACTATTCACTCAATGAGTTATTTATGTGTACGTTCTAGTTCCACATCACTGATGTTAATCCACTTGCTGAGTTCCTGTTGCCTTCATGAATGTTTGAAAATACGTGGAAGCAGTGCTGTGCTGATCTCAGCACTCGGACACATCTATCTTTGTAGAGAACTCCATAAATGCCACACTTCGGTTAGCAGGTGAGTGCAGCCCAGGACAAGAGGCTAACACAGATTTTTTCAGCTGTATTATAGTTGACTGGTGGTAGAAGCTCCAGGCTTTCCGACTCATGCACAAGTAGCGTTTGCGAAGGCAGAAATCACTTGAATTGCTCTGTCATTCCGTTTGGAAAAGGATGAGACAGATCACCTGTACAAACTGTGAATTCAGGGTGGAATCCATCTCGTTTAACTCCAGTCCTGTAAGACCTGGATGTCTCATTAAACAAATAATCTCTCTCCCTCTCTAGTCGAGAGAGGCCAAAGAGACTGACGCGCCCAAAGGCAGCTCAACCCCATCTGAGTCAACACCTCAAGAGGATGAATCATCCTCCTGAGTCACATCTATCAACATACCATGTAAGAAACGCGTGTGGATAGTCAACCCAGGGCGAGATGAACCCAAGCGTCACCGCTCACTCTTCAATCCCATGCAACCCTTGCAGGGCAGGCTTTTAGCCTGGACATTAAATAATCCAGCACGTTTGCTTATGGGTGAACACAACATTTTTGTTTGGTTGGTTTATTAACCCCCACAAGAACTTATTACAAAGTTCAGCAAATGACACTGAAGAAAAAAAATTTTCACTTCCAAATTTCTGTGCTGCTTCAAAACAACAAGATGCGAACTATGTCATTAGCTTTGTTGTTGTCGTCCTCCCTCTGATTTTTAAAGCTTTGCACATAAAGCAACTGGAATCGCTACCATATTTTGAGGCAGGTGACATTTCTTTATCAGATGTACTAGACAGTTGATGACTCTAGTAATGCTCTAATTATGTGTAGTGAGTTGTCTCTAAGTGCTGTATGAAAATGCTTACTGCATCATTAGCTACCTTGTTGTTTACTAAATGTCTTTTATAATACTACAGGGGCCCGAATGAAGGTTGTGTCAGTGATTGCATTCTGAATTTCTATTTTTAGGGTTTTATAATTCAACCATTTATTTTCACTCCAGGCTGAAATCTGGCATACTGATTCTCAGCTGAGACTAAACTTAATTACTAAATTTAAAAGAAAAGATCAGTGTGGATGGGTTATACAGCTGGAGTGTAGAGTTTTTAACATTAAGGGAGGCAACGTTTTCCCGTACCTTTTATTTTTGCATAGAGGGGAAGACATTTAAAGCCTGAGGTGCAGGCAGCAGCCTAGATCTGTGACTACGCCTGAGTGTAGGCAGGCACGGCTCAAGAGAGGGTTGCGAGGGGGTTTGGTTTATGGCAAACTGCTCCAGGGATTTCTCGGTGGTGGAGTCCAGGGACCCTGGAGCTCCCCGAGAAGCTGCGGGGGTGGGCAGGGGCAGCCCTCTGTCCTCACCCAAAGTCAGTCACACTCGGGTGGGCGTACAAATCACGTCAGGTATTACAGCCAGACAGCGAGACTCGGTGTCTGATGGAGGTGATGCAGAACTGCCAGTGGCTGCTGTAGCGCAGGTGTTAGTTCAGAGTCTGGCTTCCCTGTCTGCCTGATGCGCCGTGTTGTGCAGCGAGAACTAATAAATTACCACAAATCTTAAGTTTCCACCAAAGCTGACAAATGGCTCCAATACATACTCATTACAATTTTGTCATTTTCAGGGTAACAGCACAACGCTTCTCTGGGTCCTTAGAAATTACTTCGTTTGTGATACGTGCTCGTTTTTGCACGGTGATAGCAACTTAAAAATATTAAAGCCTTTAATTGCTCAGAATGAGGTTTACTTTTGCTGTCTCCCACAAAGGTGTAAGAGAAAGAAAAGGAAATTTCTAGCATAAAGTGTTGTTTTCATGCTGTGCATCCTAAGCACAGATCACAAGTTAAACTGTGAGCCAAAATTACTTTTTTTAAAATGTGAATGTATTAAGCAGCCTGGTTTAAAAACAACGATTTTGAAAAGTCCCTAGAGAGATGGGAATGTCAGTTAAATGTGTGCTGCGATGAAAAGAATGGTTATTGCCCTATGCTAGTTCTACAGCTGGCAGCAAATCTAAAATAAAATCACAACAATTTAAAAATAACACAAAGAAGTTATTGGGTTTTCACAAACATATCCAAATGTGATCGGCTGCAAAAGGATGTGTGTTGCCAGTGGAGTAATTAGAGTTGCAATTTGACACATTGTTTGGCAATGTCTAATATTAGTAATATTTTGTCAAGTGTTAGAAATAATTTAGAAATAGTCTGGAAAGATCATTTAATGGCTGACTCAGCTGGTGCTTCCCAGAAAATCTTTCATCGGGACATGACTACATAGTTGTTTTTAAAAAACTTGCTGTAATTCCTTATAATTTGTGAAGGAGCTGATCCTTGTCAAGTGGAGGGCTTCCACTTTTAAAGCACTGCGATGTTGGCCCGGTGGGAGTCATTTCACATAAGAACGAACGGCAACGTGAAGTATCTCAGCCAAAGGAAAACGCAGATGCGCAGGGAATGCTCCGAGTCAACGACATCTCCCATTAGAGACAGCGGTTACAAAAGCATAACGCGCAGCCAGTTACACAGCTGAGGAGCGGCCCGTCCCCCAGGCTGCAGATACGCAGCACCGCAGGGTGTTGGCCTGGGTGGGAGGGGGGCACGGGGCAGGAGACCTGGTGCCCTTGGTTCACTTTGCTTGGCTGTAGGACTTGGGGCATGTCCTTCAGACCCGGCCGCTGAACTTATCAAGACTCACGACTATACGTCCTGCATTTGTCAAAACCTTCACATCGTCACCTTCGCACGGTGACGTGAAGAAGAGAGCACAAAGTAAAAGCAGGTCTGCGTGGAGCGTGGCCGCGTAACGTTGTACACGGAGATACAGGGCAGCCAGGAGCAGGTGGGACAGGAGCTGAGTTCCTTCTCTGACCTCCTGGCTCCGGGCTCTGCAAAGACCCAGAGTCACTCCAGGGAGCATCGTGTGCGCCAGCAAGACCTCTCTGTGGTGGTTTAGCGGTCTTTTGAACCTGTTTTATTGTTCAAAAATGCCATGGCTGGTAATATGGGGTGGGAAAAGACAGTACAATATCAAAAGAGTGACTATAGTTTCAGTGAAAGTTTTAAGTCAGTCAGTTACACTTGGATTATATACCAGATTAAGTAACTTTGTTAAGTTATTTAACTATCCATCTAAAATTCTAGACAGAACTTTCAGTCATAGTCCTCTAAATATAAGCACTGCCCTACTCATCCTCTACTCTCCCCCCAGATTATGCAGTTTCAGTTTTCTCCAGTGACTGGAGTAATAACGTGGTGGTACATTTTACAACAAGTCTTCCATTATCTTTTTTTTTTTGAATCAAAATAGATTTATAAAAATGTTTTTCTTAGTGTTTTCAATTACAAGAGAAAGCTGTACATCATATGGGTGCCTCACATAACTCAACCGATAATCTCAGCAGTCAATTAAATTTTAAATGCTTCTCCATTAAATACTTATTTTACCACAGTAAATAATTTAACATATTTCCATTTAATAGTGTCTCACATCACAAAGTTTTCAATCTTCTTTTTTAATAAAGTCACATCATCCTATTTATTGAAACTCAAATAAAGAACTTTTGCTTAAAGATTTTTTGGCTAGTGCATTTGCTGCTGGTAACTCTGCACATACATTTCCATTTACCATCTGAGTAATATGTAAAAATAGAAGAGAAATAAATTAAAAAAAAACCACAAACAAAACAAAACACAACAAACCACAAACCTGAAATGAAGAGATAAAACTGAAATGCACTGACATTTTAACAAATCCTTGCATCAATTTCTATTCTGAGTTCCCATCCAAAATGTGTATCTACTTATTGTCACAATTGGTAATGACCAGTGTAATTCAAGCCACAGAATTACTCTGATATACTCGAATAACTTCCCAGAGCAATCTTCTTCGGTCTTGTATCTTTCTATGCTTGATCTTACCAAAAAATGCTCTTCATTTGCTGTTGACTTCGAACAAGGGAACCTTGCTCTAACATAAATACCATTGAAAAGTTGGTGTTCACTGGGAGTTGCTTTTCATAAACAGGCTGAAAGCTGAGCTTTCCCCTCTGCAATCCAAAATCTGCCAGGTGACTTTGGTGATAAACGGGGGATTCATTAGAAAAATATTTAGGGAGGCATGGGAAGAGTATTTTTATCTGTGCTTTTTTTTTCTGGAGGGGATAAAATGAAAAACAGCTTAAATTTTGCATTGAGTGTCTAAAATCTATAGCAAGTACTAACAACAGAAGAAAGGACTATGAAATAGGAAAGCTGAAGATGAAAAGATATTACTGTATATATGATACCATGAATAACATCCATTTAGAAAGTCTGGTCTTAAACAAAGGGATGCATGTTGTGTGTGTCGATGTGCGTGTATGCCACAGGACAGGGCCATGCCAGCCCAGAGGATGCTTCGTGTCGTGCCTTGTCCAGAGCAGATCAGGATAACCAATTTTTCTTAGCACCGCCCTTGCCTGTTGAATGACTTCAGGGCAAAGATAAACCTTTTCCTGTCCTTTTTCCTCGTTTATGCTGCTGAACTTGGACATCTGAAACTTGGACAACGCAGTACTGCAAAAATTATAGCGCACATCACCCTCCTAGCTTGGAATTGATCGCGGCATGCAGGACAGGACCGTGCCCATTAAAAAGCCTGCTAACATCCATGGGTCTTGGCCTGCATAAAACTTACAAATCAGGCTGGGAAAGGTCAACACGAAAAAGTTGTTTGTGCTGGTTGTTAATAAAATAACAAGCTTTTACAATCATGTAAATGGGCTGAAATATATTCTATAGACAAAGATGTGTTGCAAATTCATTGCATATATTTATCTCATTAATTTCATAGCATGAGCTATGTTTTCTGAGCATCATTCATGAACATAAACTGCTTATCCCTCTACCATTGTCTTCTCGTTCCCTTTTTTGTTACAGGCTTTGCTGGCCTGAGATTATCATAAACTCTTTGGAGCAGGGATATGTATTTGGACAGCATCCAGCATGGTGAGACCTGCTCTGGATTGGAGCATTGTCACTGTGAAAACAATACTCAATAGCAATCATATGCAACATATGGAAAATTATGATAAGAATGCTTTTAAAGCCTTTTAATTAGATATGATTATGAATATACTGTTGTCCTGCAGAAAACATTATTGAAGCCCATGAGAAACTTCATACGTAATGTACCAGCTTAAAGGAAACTTGCTTATTTCTAATTAGTTTGTATTAATTGAAAGTTTTTAATAAGTTAGTCCTGCATTAAAAGAAAATCTTTATGTTAGTATTCATAGCTGTCATTCATAGGCATTCTCCTATGGAATAATTGCAGATGTATAGAAATCAATGTTTTCCATACTTTGAAGCACTTCATTTGCATTTTGACCTAAAGCAAAAAAAAAAAAAAAAAAGTCCTTATAGATAAAGCAGAGGAATTGAATAGCAGGGATGAAAGGATGTTTTTGGAAAATGTCATACTTCAGCCTCCCGCTCTGTCAGCAGAAGGGGTGTTTGAACAGATTACATCCCTGTCTGAACCCGACCGAGGCTGCTGAGCAGAACCTGGGAATTTCAGGCACTTAACGATGTGCGTCAGGCAGCAGCGTGTCGCAGCAGCAGGCTGCTCCTTTCTACACTTTCTACACTTACTAAACACTTTGCAGTAGTTGGGGTGGAAGATCACAGAGACATCAGCAATATTATTAAAAATACCCTATATATTTCTTTTTAATTTTATTTCAGATTCACTGACATTGGCCAAAGCAGCACTTTGGAGATGAACAGGTTGGCTTACTGGACCGCATCCTCTCCCTGCAGCCTACCACCGGTACCTCTTTAAAAGCAGCCACAGAGACCTCGTGTTGTGGTTGAAGATGCCAAGGTTAATTTTCATTTGGTTGCATGGACATTAGCATTTCAGTTCACCCCGGGGGTACTCTTGGAGTGAAGGCTGTGCCTGGATGTATTGGTTTGGGGTTTTTTTTCCCAATAGATATTTTCTGCTTTGGTCATGCTTCGGTCAGCTGGGGGTGGGTGGGGGGAGTTTCACACAAACAGGAAAAGGAAAACTCATTTTACTCTGCTTTTGTACGAATAAAAATGACTTTGCATGACAGAAAATGCCAGCTGAGGAGTATAAAAAGGGCAGAGCGAGGAAGCAGCTTGTGACAGATGTTGCTTCTGTAAAGACAAAAAAATCCTGAGGTTGCTCAGAAAGTAGAGCTGATGAGTAAATACTGCTAATAAGTAAAGTAAATATGTATTTGACTAGATGGGAGTAAACAAGCTTTACAGGATAATCCGAGACAAAGTTTTAATAGTTTCTGTGTGCATTTTGGTATGCAAGAGGGAAACAGGAGAGAACTGGCTTATACTGGGTCTAAACGTAGCTCTTGCTCCACGCCACCATGTCCTTAGGGCTCTCAGGCATCCCCATCCTCAATGCAAGCCCTTGCACAGACCCTGCTATACAGCAAGGACATGGCTTCTTCAACCACTGCTCTTCGTTCCTCCTGGTGCTGGCTGAAACGCCTGCTCAGGCTGCCCCCAGATGTCATGATGGCACGGGCCAGGGGAGAGAGGCTAATGTCCTTCTCAGTTTTGCTGTCTGTCAGAGGCACATAAAACAAACTGAAGAAAACCTGGTGCCGGTTGTCCTGACTGTTCACTTCTTGGCCATGAACCTCCCTGTTTTGGTGAAGAGATGTACTGGTGGGGCAGGAGCAGGCTGTGTCCTTAATATGGGCTAAGACAAGAGAGCAGGGCAGTACATCTCTACCAGTGTATTAAAAATGCGTATACGTTGTTTATCACTTGTTTCAGCATCTCTGAACTGTCACTCTGCATTGCACCATACCCCCTGACTGACACCCGAGCAAGGGGCACAGTGTCCCGCGCTGGCAGTGCTTGTGCCCCTCCACCCTCCCGCAGGGTCGCCCGAGGAGCAGCACAGCCGGATCCAGCCCACACCAGCAGCCAAGGCAGCTCCGTCCTTACATCAGTCACCTTGCTGTTTCTCTTCTTCTGGCAGTGCCAAGCTGCCTCTATCAGATCCCGAGTGCCAAACCCAATTTTTGAGATATTTCCATCTCTCTAATTAATTAAGAACAACTTCTGCAACACTGGCATGTTCCTGTTTGCTCACGAGAAAAGCCAGCCCTTCTCTCCTGCGCATTACAATGGAAAGCGTAGTTATTTAAAAGAGCTTCTCTGCCCCAGCCTGTTCCCCCTGAGATGGCGAGGAGATACCAAGGCCAACCTGTGCACTGGCATGCCGTGATGTTTGTGGTGGTGTCACCTGCGCACCCATGGGCACCAGCTAGTTGCTGCCGGGCACCCTGCTCTTGCAAAAACCCTCCAGTTTTCGTAGCCAAGGCCACACGGCGGTTTTAGAGCCAGGGGAATGGCCTTGGTTGGGCTTCCTAAATAACCCCCAATCTGTGAGTAGGACTTTTGGTTTGGTGGAATAAAGTACTAGACACTGAAAGCAAGGGAAAGGCAAATAGGCCCCAAACGAGCAAATGGGAAACGAATGACAGGGAATAGCTCACAGAAGTGAAGTTGCGAGCGGCGCGGGGTGTGCTCAGCGGCATGGTCGCCTTGGTTGCCGCTTGCCCTGGCAGCCTCTTGTCACCTCTTCACGCACAAAACGGGTTTCTTCCAGTGGTTTTTAACACGCGCCAAATATAAATGCAGAAGCATCACAGGGCATGTCCAAACTAAATAAAACCTCACAGAGGGTGTTAAATTAAAACCAACCACGTGAGATACAAGCCTTTTAGCCGAGCATGAAGTGGGGGAATCTCCTGCTCTGCATTACAGCCTAGCAGCACGAGCGGTGATGTTTCAAGTAGCCGTAGGTGGACACGTGCCTGAGGCTTCCAGCCTCCTGCAACCCCCTGAGATGTACAGAGACACCTGCACTAAATATGAAATAGGAAAACTCGCAGGCTGTTAAAAAGCACCTCGCTTCTGGGCTGCGATAGTCCATGTGCTGCCCACTGAGCTGCAGCATACACCACGGAGAGGGAACGGTTCGCTGCTGCTTGAAGTGCATCCATTTTATATGCTTTTCTTTCCGTGACTTCCTTCTGTTCAGCATTCACACAGTGCCCATTAAATGATGAAAATGGTGGATTTAGGATTTTGGTGGTTTGGGGTTCATTTTCTTTTTGCCTACACATAAAATAATCGTAATAGTCTTTAAAAGCTGTTATTCCCCATGCTGGGAAAACACTCTTTAGCCACCTGCTGTAAAGGGCATGTTTCAAATACAACATTTTCTTTAAGAATAGCAACCCTCGCTGCTCGGTAGGTTTTGGCTGTGCAGCTGGAGCACTGCATTCATCCTCCTGCTCACCCTCCATCGCTACCTGCCCTCGGACGCCTGTGTCCCTCCCTGCAGCTGGAAGCTGCTGGGCTCCCGCAGGCTGTGAGCACCGAGGTTGGCAGGTGGGACAGCCCTGGGCACAGCGCAGGTCTGGGGCAAGCCCAGCCCCCAGCCTGGCAGGGCATGCCACTGTAAGCCCTTAGGAAATTCAGCCGTAGCAGCCTAGTTTTGGAGAAGGCTGGGTTTAATCTGCTCTGAGTTCAGGTCCTGGTCCCCCAGGGTGGCACGGAGCTCGACCTTTCCTGGGAGACTGTAACTACAATGATCTCTGCTGCGGCACGTAAGCGCTGGCTTATTATCGCAGGCTTCACAGAGGGAGAACTGAGCAAGCAAACGCATTTTGAAACAAATTTGCTCTGTATGCAGAGCTGCTGATTTTTAAATTTTAATATCTTAGCTATTTATTTATTCAAATGCCCTATGCACTTTATTTAAAACTCTGTCTGTGGCTTGTAAGATTTTATTTAACGTTTGTTCAGAGAAGCAGACTAGAATGATCAACTCCCAACTTAGGTTTTTCTCATTGTTATCCCATACATAACGGGGAAAAGAACCAATCAAGAAACAAGTATTAAACTTCTGGGGGAAAATAACTTCTTGGCAGAGACTTCATACCTGTCTCACTCTAATTGCAGTGTTGTGATTGATACAAATAAGTTATAAAGTTATAAAATTTAAATATAAGTATTCACTTTTTTTTTATGACACTGTCATAAGCAAAGGGAATGATTTTGTTATATTACTGCATGCTGCTAACGTATGGATTCCCAGTGAAACAGGGTCTGGGACTGTAGTTTGTACCAACAAGGAGTGAGCAAAGTACTGAGCGCTCCTCCATGTCACCTCCGTGCTGCGGGTCACCCTATTTCTGGCCCTTCAGCCTTCCAGAAAACAGAAGGGAATGCTGTGGAGACACACCGGCTGTCTTCCAGTATGGGAGGTTTTGCACTGAATTTACAAACAAAACTTTGGGAAGAAGATTTTGCATTTGCTTTGTCACATCCCACCTGGGTCTCCCCTTCCACCGAAGGGTTCTTCTCTATTTGTCTCTCATGATGCTCAGAAAACAGTAAGTCATTACTCAAATCGTTGCTATTCAAACTTCTTACTTGACATTAAGAAATTACATTTAGATATTCTGCTGAAGTAAAATTTAAATGTCTACATCAGCCCACCTCCTTACCTGTGAGCCCAACAGGTCACGTCCCAGGTCAGAGGAGCAGAGGGGGTCAGTGTGGTCTCACCAGGGCATTTGCTTTATCAATTGCGTTTGTAACACGCTGTGCCCTATTATCCTTGTGGGCATTCGTGGGCACATTACGCTTCTCAGCAGTTATTAATTTTTATAGGAAGGAGAATGTGTGGAAGAAGGTCAAAGAAGATTAATAAGAGACAAAATGTCTAATAACTACACAATATTAGACAAAAATAGGAGAATGATCACTGCTCATACTGTGCTGCTTGATCTTATTACCCTGCATTAGTAGAATCCATAATTTACAACTTTAATATACTCCCAACCTCTTTGGGCCAAGATATACATTGCTGTTGTTTTTATTAGCTACATAATAGGAAGATGCTTTCTGCAACATAATTACCCTGCATAAGCAAACACCTAATAACTTCTAGGAAAATTTTTATGAGCAACTGAGAGGGACAAATTCAGACAAACTACAACCTTGAGACAATGTGTTTTCACCTTCAGGTTTGCAGTGTCATAGATACTGCTCTCAAGTAGAGGCCACTCTGCCTTGGAACAGATGTTGAAGGAATGGAAGGCTTCAAGTACCAAATTTCAGATATTATCCTCTGCAAATTGTATTAACCACAAATTTGTTTTGAAAGCCCAGAAGGATTTTGGAGAAAAAAGAGATATAGCGCAGTTCCTACATACCACACTAAAATGGGACTCAGAAGACTTTGTGTAATATTCCCAGCTCTGCCTATAAATTCAGAACGTGATTTAAGTACTCACAGAATTTCAGAGAAAACTAAACCTTTACTATACACTTCCACAGGACAACTTACAGAATCCCAACATAGGTAGGACTTCATTACCTTACTGGGATTTCTAGGATAATTACATGGAACTAATTACAGCTGTAACTCCTGTTAAACTCTATAAAACTTTCCCTCCGGAGTTACTCCCTCTCTCAGGTGAATGCTTTCAATCAATCCTCTTTATTTTATGAAGCAAGATTTTCAGCTAGTCTGAGGCTCTTCTTTTCTGTCTCCAGGTGAATGAAACAAAAAACTGCAACAAAATAAAACATACATGGGCAGCTTTTGCACTCACAACCAAATTGCATGGATAGCTTGCTTGGGGTAAGTATCCAACGGTCGTCTTTGTACCCCCAGTCAGCTGGACTAACAGGACCCAAAGATTTTGGGACATGTTTCAGCTGATTTGATACACTTGGATGCTATTTTGCGGATATTATATCCACAATCATAAAACAGCTATTCTGTATGACATTCTGCAACTTCGTTTTTTCAGCCTTCCCACCTGTTTGAAATATCTGTAACCTGGTGCTGCTGCTGACTGGTTTTGCAATTCTTAACCAGTGTGAACTCTTAGCATTATAAAATTTAATTAATAAATAGTATCACATTATTTGCTTAAGCAGTGAGCCACTTACAGTTCTACTGTTTCTCTTCACTCCTGCACCTTCAGTCTCTTAACTCAGCTCATCTTAGCACCTTTGTCTGGCAAATGTCAGTGTGCTTCTTTTCAGAGCTAATGTTAAAGAAGTAATGGGATGCTAACACAAGTCAGGGAGATTTTTGCATGTTGTCCTTGGCTGATCCAGTCCAATCTAGTCTTAATTTCAACCATTTAAGCTCCTACTGCCCTTTTCTTATTTTGCTGGGTAGCCTATGTCTCACCACTCTGAATATGTGAACTCTTTTTCTCTTGTATACATAACAAACCTGAATGATACATATTCATTTTAAGGCATTTCTAGCCTAATCCATCCATCTACCTATCATCTCTTCCACAGTACAGAGCCATAGCACTGGCACTCATCCAGTGAATGGTGCTGATAGTGGCTGCTGAAGCTTAATATACCTGAACAAGCTTTGTTCTCTGCTGCAAAGTCACCTTGCTGTCCTCTCTCTTTCCCCTTATTATTTTATCTTCTGGGATGCCAACAAATAATTCCTGCTTTTCCATGCTGACCAATATAATTGCATTCTTTTCTTGGTACCTCTGTTTTCTCTTCTGCTGTTCTTAGATTATGTATTTTGAGGGGGTTAGAAGTCACTTGTGTGTATGATTAGAGCCCTTTTCTTCAGCTAGTTGCAAGACAAACACTGCTACTACCACTAATAACTGTCTTAGACAACTGTTTCATATGCTAGATAGGGGGGGATAAAGTGGGGCGATTTAGGAAATATGCCAAACTGCAACACACAGACACCCACAACAACCACGTAAGTAATTCCATTTGGGCCACTGTAAATTCTGTAGGCGCTTTTGAACGTGTCGCCCACAGGCACTGACCGACCTTTACCTGTCTATGCGTTTCCAGCGCGTATGGCAGGAAGCACGTGGGAACTGCACAGTTAACTTAAATAGACCAAAAATCCTGGGCAGGCAGAAGGCAGTCAAAAGCTGGAGAGCCAGGTTATACCTTACTGAACTGCTCTTTTTCTCTTTGTTCCTGTACGCTTCACACAGCTTATTAACTCCTGATTGTTGCCTTAAGGTACGGTGGGTTAAGCTATTAGTTAATCTAGGGTTATCTGGCAGTTTTCTCTCCTTTTACACTGCCTATACATTTCTTCACATCCTTCTTCCTCTCCCTCAGCCTATAGCTCGGGTGCTGGATGCACCAACCACCCCCTCCCCAGGCATTGCTGCTGCAGGTGCTGCGCGGCTCGGAGGGTTAGGGCAGGGAGGCAGGGAGCCGCAGCTGAAACGGGTCTGCTGCCTCGGCCACCGAAGGGCAGCAGCTCCATCCCTCTGTCCCCTCACAGGCCAATGAGTTTGGGGCTCTTTTTGCCCCAGGCACAGCTCCTTCTCTCCCAGGCAGTGCAGGCTAAGGGGTTAAGCAGCAACCAGCCTCATGGCTGGAGCAATATGCTCAGCACCTGCTGTGGGGTTGGTGCTGACATCGCTGGCAGCCTCGGATGGCAGCGCCAGGGGACGGGAGGCGAGTGGTGCTGCAGGCAGGCAGCAGGCATGTGCTGCGGCAAGGCCAGCCCGGGCTGCAGGGCTGGCAGCAGGAGAAGGACGTGGCAGAGGAGCCAAACCCCCAAAGGGCAGGCGGCAAGCAGCAGTGCCAACTCGGCTGCGCAGGAAGGCAGAGCTGGAACCGCCGGGCTGGGGGCCAAAGCCGGTGGGCACCTTCACTGGGGACAGAGGGAGGGAGAAACAATAGGATTTTCTGGTAACGGTGCAAAGCCTCGGCAGGAAAAGTCATTCCCTTGTTAGCAAAGGCTTGGGTTTGTGTGCGCAGGGGTAATACTCCGTAGCCTTTGGCGCTGGGTAATGAAGGCACTGGCTGGTTTGTGTTGGCTGACAAATCAGCCTGGATTTAAGGATAACTAAGGAGGGTCAGCAAAGATTACAAAACAATCGTATTATTCAGTTTATGAAAAGAAAAGTACATGGCAGACGCTAGTCATGTCACTTAATGCTGCTGCCCTGAAATGCATTTAGTAGCAGCTGAAGAGATCAGCACAGGAAAGGTTATGCATAATACGTATAGTTCAATTTCCGTGCATTGTTTAACTTACTAAATCTAATTTGCTTTTCCACCCACTACTTAATTTAATTTCCGTGCGTACAATGACTGGAATACAGCCTCATCGTGCTGGAGGCTAGCAGAAAGACCAGGTAGAGGTCAGGTCTGAAAACCAAAACAAATTACAGAGAACACTGATTGCTTTATTACAGGTTTTATCATCTTGTTTATAGAAGGAGTAACTTTTGAAGTGATTGTTGATGATTTTACATCTTTTCACATTTTTGGAGTGACAGAGCAGGTATCATGATAGAAGACAACCACAACCTCTGTGTGTCCTTGCCGATTTCAGTGTTTTATTGGTAATAAGCAGAGTAATTAAAACCGAGACAAGAACTGCAGGTAAATCATTTGCACTGAGTCATATCGTGCAAATATTTTCCTTTTTGGACTTGAGCTAGGCTGAGTTTGGGCTCTGCCAGAAATCTAGTTTGTATGTTTTTGTTACGGGTGGTGATAGTTTGGTTTTGTGTGTGTGAGAAAGAAAGCAGAAAAGAATCCAGGATGGGCTGGTTTTGTTTGGGTTTTTTTTTGTTTGTTTGTTTTTTAGGAGGGTTTTTTTTTTGTTTTGCAAAGTTAGGGGAAGAAATCAATTAAGGCATTTTTAGGTTTTTAGATCTAAAGATGTACTTTTCCCAGTTCAAAAGGTAGCTGTCAAATTTCTCACCCTGAGGGATTCTGACACAACTAGGAAAATGGAAGAATAGGGAACACCACCATGGACCTTTTAACAAAAAATGTAAACTAGTTAACGGTTACTAATGTAAAAGTTTGATGCTGGTAATATTGAGTAACACATTTGACTTATCCTTGGAGTGAGTGGGTTTGCACCATGGTGAATGAATATGTGCAGTAAGAGATTGTAAAATAAGTATTTGAAGATTTTGCTTTAGTTCCGTAACTCCCATAAAATGAGAGGGGGGTTTTGTTTGGGTTTTTTTGACTATGACTAGTGATTGTATGTATTTGCATAGGTTGTATGTGTGCATAGCAGATTGTCTCTGAGTATCTTGGTGATTAAGACAGCATGATAGCATGATGCTGAAGGTAACCAAAGCCAGGAAGTTTTCTCCCCTTAATTTAGTTTTCTGCAGGCACGCAGCACCAGCCACGTCTCCCCTACCTGGTAGACCAGGTAGATCTGTGGGCATGCTGCATCAGCCAAAGCTCAGAGGCGCTGGGAGCTGGCCAAGGACCCCGCACGCCTCCCTCATCAGGAGTGTAATGCAGCCCGTAAGCTTTCAGAGCAAATAAACATCATCCCAGGATTGTTCATCATAGGCCTGCACTGTCTCAGGGGGAATGCATCACCCAAGAGGCTCCTCTCTGTGATACACCATCCCATACATCAGCACAAAAGCGTCATACATTACCCAAGTGAGCTGTAGCTCTCACACCGCATTACACCAATCCATCTCCAAAGCAAGCTGTTGCTCTAATGATGTATTAGTGTAATAATCTGAGCAAGGCAGACCAATGATATATTACTCAAAAGATGGCACCATTTATGGAAGCAAGGTTCCAGGAAGATATTCAGTATAATTACAGGCTGCTGGCTGACTTTTACTGGCAAGAAAGTCGGCCAATGTACCCAGCGCATAATGGGAGCCGCTTTCCTAGCTTGGGTTGGACATGCCAGGACTGAAACAGGGTTTCTGTTAGCCTAGCAGTAAATGTTCACTCTTCCTTAGCTGTAGTGGCCAGTTTTTAATTCGTCCTGGTCGTTTGGTAGAAAAATCTAGATATCAGTTCCTGTGGGGACAGTCATTAGTACCTCAGAGCAATTCCTTTTTAGGGCCGTGTTTCTGTTTCTGCTATTTTCTACACGTAGTTCCTCAGTTTTCTAATTTGCATTACAACAATGATGAATATTACCTGTAACCCATCCTCAGAAACAACCTTCATTTGTTCTACTTTCATGCTGGTTCGTGGCACTTTGGTACCCTCCTGGCGCAATGTCATTCGAGTCAGTAAATATGGGCAGAGAGTAATTTTGTTCTCTGAATTTTTCATTGGTTAGAAGTCTTCTCATGATGGGAAGAAAACTGCTTGCCATATATTTCAAATTTATAACAAGCACTATACTTGTACAATTTGCCCTGGTAAATCCCAACTTTCTGAATTCTTACTCGTCTTGACTTTTTATAGCCGCAAATTAATCGTAACTCCTGAGAACAAAATTAAAGCATTCAAATAAAGAAAAAATATAGGTTGTAGAAAATTTAGAAATAGAAATTATCAAGTGAACAATGCTTCTTTTTATCTCTGACTTCTGTGAGTCAGTGAACCACATTTCTGACACAGACATGGGCTTACAGGGGTTTGCATACAGCAGTGCAAGGAGAAAAACAGAGCTGGGGCATCACCTCTCCATTGAAGGGCAACAAAATAGTTAAATAGCCTGGGGGTGGTTTTGGTCTTTTGATTCTTAAAGATTTTTCCAAATAAATGTATGAACTTGTGTTTAACATTATAGCGTCTATAACAATAATTAAGACCACTAGTGCTTCTATTCAAGCTCTCAAAGTGACTTTACAGGCAATTAATCCCATGAGGTTCTAAGTATTAATGCCATCTTTTATACAGATGAGATCCAAAGGGAAAAGGGCCTAATCAGCTGATCCACATCCATTAAAGTAAATGGGACGTGGGATCTGTGACTTTGAGTTGTGTTTCAGTGACTGATGCAAGATCATGGAGCAAAAGGTGGCCAGCAGAACACAGGTCACCCAACCCATCGCCTGCGACGCCCCTATCTGAAGTGCCCAGCCCTTCCCCCAGCCCACCTTTCTGTGGGGCTCTGGTGTGGCACAACAAATTGCTCGTACAAGGATGGGAAGAATGTAGATTTGTCACTGTGGGGAAGGGCAGGTGGTGTTCTGAAGGGAAAAAGTAGCCTTTGGGGAGCTTGGGAGTGAGAACTTGAGCTTTGTGTAACATCAGGAACATATTGCACCTGATGCACAAACATTTTTCTCAGAGGTAATGCCCTTGACTCCTTTTCCGTGAAAAATGCTTCAGTGAACAACTCATCTTGCAGTTTCCTACCAGTTACACTGTATACAGCAAAACATGATCTAAAATAAATAAATCTGATATGCCATAAAGCACAGATACAGTCTTCCTTTTCAAAGGGAAATCACAGACTTGTTGAGCCATGAATATGATTTCAAGTTGACTTTGTGTCACTGGATTCTTTGCAGGAATTGCATATTACAATATGCATCACATCAATATGCTCTGCGCTATGGATTGGTATTTATTATTTTTATTTGTGGTTTTGCACTGCAGTGTATAATAGGGTGTCTAGAAAAAAAAGACTGGAGAGAGAAAAGACTGATTTTTTGGCATTATTAGCAAATTCAGAGTTAGGATATACCGTAATGAACAGTTTAAAGACTGTCAGTTTGGTCGTCGTGGTTAAGGTGCTGAACCTAGAGCATGCTTTATAACGCTGATATATTAGGAACACATCAACAGCACAGGAAACTTTAATGTTGGCTGCAAGCCTTCTCTTTTCTAGATCACTTTTCTGTGAGTATGATACATCTCTGTACTGTATGTGCTTCTAGATTATCAGTTATATCTGTTGCTTGTTATAGTTTTTCTACTTTTGGATTCTCACCCTGCGCATTGCTTAGGCAGTTATAGCTGTTTACGTGTAAAACAGGTGAAAAATGTTATGTCAGAATTCTCCTTTAATTTAGGCTTTGTTCAGGGTCAAATACCTTTGCAGAGTACCAAAGCCAGTTTTGCAGGAAAACAAATCCCACTTACACTGTATTAAATACAAAGCAGCCACTAGTAGGAAGGTCATGAACTTATCAATATTAACCATAGTCTGTATCAATGAAATGAGGTTGGATCTTCTTTCAGCTGTTGATTTGTTTTTATAGCAGTTGAAAAATGAAGGGTTAAAGGTGAATGGTTGAAAGTACAAACACTGTCAAGCAGGTTTTTTGTAAGATCTCAGGTGACCAGCAAAATCCTTATGAAATTTGACCCAGTCTGGGCAAAACAGGTTATTTTGGGCTTGAAACAACTGCCAGAGGTAGCAAATTCAAATGAAATTGCATGATACTAATGAAAGTGGACTTCAAAGACCCATAAACCATCCACAGAAAATGTAACTGTCTCTCCCGCCTTATAGCTCAAGCTGCCCAAAAAGGAAGCCAGGAGCCTCCAATGCTCAGCTGTTAACACCTTTTCCTCCAAGAGACCGGAGGGGTGTTCCCAAAGGACAGCTAACAGCCCAAGGAGCGGTGGTAAAGCCTGAGCTCTGCTCTGAGTTTCACTGTATTGTCCTTCAGCAGATCATGCAAACTTCTGGACAATTCCTGCCCCTAGATGGTGGAGAGATCAGCAGGAAAAGGATGGAGAGCCAAGGATGCTCATGGCTTATCTGGTGGGGCTAGACAAGGATAACCATACCCTTTTCCTCTACATACTCCCTGAACACCAGCTGCAGGAATGAGGTTGGTGTTGTATATATAACATCACCAAAAAGAACTTTTCTTTTATTTTGCTGATATTTGGGTAGAAATCAGAAAGGTGGACAAGCTGGCATCCCTGGCTGAGCAGACGTCCAGCTCTCGGCGCTGCCCAGCTCCCAGGCTCCCAGCTGGCAACCCGCCTCCTTCTTCCACTCTTTGATAGATGGGCTTCTTGGCCAGGGAAACAAATGGGTTTTGTCCATCATCCAGCACAGCAAGCTCAGCCAATCTGAAAATAAAGCACAGAGCATGATGCAAACACTCATAAAGACTTTCAAAAGCAAAGCCAGTCCTCAAGGAGACACTCTCTGCAATGGCTTTCCATTAAACGTGCATTTTGCAGTAATGAATAGCCTAATTAATAATGAATGGAAAAAACCAGCCCTCAATAATCGATAACAGGTTCCCTTGTGATCTGTTGCAGTGTCATGTGATGCTCCTTGAGCACTGCCTCCCCCAAAACCGCTGCAGGCCACCCAGCGTTTGGTACTGCTCTGTTCAGTCCAGGTGAGCAGTGGGAAAGGAGATGCTCTTTGAGGAAAGGAGTAATTAACTTGGTAATCTGTGTAGACCACTTCCTGACAAAATGCCCATAACCATTTCGTTTTACAGTGTTAAAATAAGATTCTATATAAGTGTATATATAGACATAGATATGTAGCTATATGTGAGCGTACCCTTATATAAGCATCACAAGCATGATGCTCTGCTGTTCTGCGTGGTGTGCAATATTTTCCTCTGGGCAAAGCCACCAAGAGATGGGCACAGTGACACCAGAAGACGGGGCTGGGAATTTTGTGACAAACGTGGGGTTTTTTACTAAATATGGAGAAGAAATCCTTCAGCTTCTCTATTCTTTCACTCACAAACACATCCAGTGTCCTGTTGCTACAGCCACGTAAAACCTACCACTGAAATAAATTTTGCATTTAGGTGCTAATGTGGGAGAGATTTGTGCTGTTATTTGGGTCACATATTCATAAACAAGAAGCTTCTTTACATATAATTGATGAATTTATTCCCATAAAATTCGTAAAATATTATTTCTTTACATTTTTCCTCAGTAAAAAGCAGAGGTTACACCGCCAGAATTCAACAAACCAAAGACAGTTAATATAAATAGGCAGGAACACCAGCAAACTGGAAGGGCCTCTCTCATACCAGATCCCTGACGAACTGCAGTAAAATAGGAAATAGAAATACAATATTCAGAACTTTTAAATATTTTAATGTCCTTTTTTATATAACCTTTTATTTTTATTCCACATGTTTTCTAAGTCTGGCAGATGAGGAAATACGAGAGTTGAAAAATGGCATCCTGTTGTGTCTGAAAAAGTTATTTTAGGTCATTTTAGATATTTCTGAAAGGCATAATTTTTTTTTTTTTAGGTCATAGTATTTATGCTGGCTGGAGTTATAGGTGGAAATAGGTGAAACATAGTACCAGGAACATGTCAAAGCAGTCTAGAATAGGTGGTCTGAAAAATACGCTGCATATAAAGAATACTTAACCACAACAGATTTTACTCAAAAAAACTCAGCTCTCTAAGAAGGAAGAAAAAGTATTTAACAGGCAAAAGAAGACAAATAAATTAACACATTTTCCACTTCTTTTTTTAGATAGGTTTTTCTGGCAGGCAGTTCTTACACCAGTCATAGGGGAAGGCAAAGAGCTCTTGGCTGGAGCGTATGCAGAGCTGCCTTTCTCATGTTCAAATCACTGGTGAGTGGTTTTGATCACGTTGCTCCTTAATGATGCTGCAGGGAATTTGTTTTTCACTACAGCCTCTTCTGAATTTCAGGTCTTGATCGCAGGTCATTTTAATGGGAGGGGGAAAAAAATTTGTTAAAAAATACCAAAATCTGAGTAGTGATGTTGAAGGAAAACTTAATGAAGAAATGTACCATCTTACCATGCTGCGAGGATATCAGTACTGCTTTGTGCGTAAGCTTGTCAGGCTAGAATCTTTTACTCAGAAAGGAGCAAAACTGCCCTCTATTTTATATGTAAAAGCAGCAATTTATATATGCAATACATAAATTTATAAGGGACAGTTTCTATACACCTTTGGTAAACTTCAGAAACACTAAACCAAAATATTGCTTGTGCCTCTTTATTTCTTTTTTCATTCTCCTGGTTTTATTAAGCAAAGATTAATCCTTTCTCAGCTTCGAAAAGAAGGGGTTGCCTACAGAGGAATTAAAAACACTAACTGAAGAAGAAGTTAGGTGCAGTGGTTGTTGCTACAGGCCATGTCTTTTCCCTACAACACTCCCCACATGCCCACCATTTTCTATAGTTGCAGCTACTGCGTTGTTTTCAAAACTAATTTCTACATCTGTGTAAGATAAATCTTTGATGAGTTTTATAGGTATTGAATATGAACTTAAATATGAGAAATGCCCTGCAGACAGGTCATGAGCAGGGGGTTGACTTGCTGGGAGAGTTACGTGTCCATCCCACTTTTGGCTTCATGGCGCCTCTGGATTTTGCATCTCCATCCACGATTAACCGCAGAAAAGCAGTGCCTGGTAGCCCAGGAGACGACCGAAATGCATGCCCTGCCAGGAGGTACCAGCAGCACAGAACAGCTCTGTGTCCGAACTACGCAGAGCATTCGCAACCTCTCTGCCCCAGACCCTGTGTCACCTCACCGACGGGGTCTCGCGCGGCCGGCGGTGCTGAGCAGCTGCCCAGGGAGCCCGCGCTGTTTGCTGCTCAGCGCTCGGGCGGTAGGACCCGCGGCACTAGAAAAGCCCATCGGTGGGCCAGATGATCTGCTTACGGTGATTGCTTCATGCAGGAGCTTCAGCCACTTATATGTGTTAAATAGCTGAGCTACTTTGCTGAGCTTTATCATGTGCCAGCTGCTGATGCTAAAACCTTCTGTATTTGAGAAGCCTTGGGGGAGAAGGGCGGTGAGAGGCCAGGGGAGAAGCTCATCGCCTGGCTCACCTTGACTTCACATGAATTGCAGAGCATGGAGCAGTGCTACAATCTTACCCTCTTATTGGAAAGTATTATAGCAACCTCCCAGCACCTAAAGGGGCCGACAAGAAAGCTGGAGAGGGGCTTTGAACAAGGGCATGTAGCGACAGGACAAGGGGGAATGGCCTTAGACTGAAAGAGGGGAGATTTAGATTAGATATTAGGAAGAAATTCTTCCCTGTGAGGGCGGCGAGGCGCTGGCACAGGCTGCCCAGAGCAGCTGTGGGTGCCCCATCCCTGGCAGTGCCCAAGGCCAGGCTGGATGGGGCTGGGAGCAGCCTGGGCTGGTGGGAGGGTCCCTGCCCGTGGCAGGGGGTTGGGACGAGATGGTCTTTAAGGTCCCTTCCAACCCAAACCAGTCTGTGATTCTGTGGTACCATCATCCTCATGGCCCCTTGCAGGACCTGCTCATACACCCTCAGCTGACATCCCACATCCTCCCATCAGCTCTTTTCCAGTGGGCTCAGCAGTTTTAGCCCTACTTTAATAAAGTATGAATAGTTAAATACAAATATAACTACACACCTGCATGTAGTTACACCAGTGTCTGAAGGGGTCTGGAGATGCTGAGCCTCTTTTCACAGCAGAGACCTCACTTCGCACACCGTAGTGTCTCTTCTCCATCTGAGGTATGCAGGTGCATATGAACTTCAAATCACTTGTAGGGGTTTTTTTTTCAATGAAAGAGAAAAGCTTAGTCTTAATAAATTTTTTTTTAATTGCAGCAGTTTCTAAAAGAACGTTCTGGACTTTAAAACCTTTTCATGAAATAAGAATTGTTCTTACAACTTTTGTCGATAGATGGGCAGGCAGAAAATTAACTGATTGAATTAAATATTGAAAGGCAAACTCTGATAAAAGTAGAAAAAAATAATGGATGAAATCCAATCAACAAATTTTCATGAACAATCAGAAGTGCATATAAATGAAATGATCTAGCCAGGTAATGTGTATAAATTCAGGTAATCAGGATATGACACCCAAGGAGCTGGATTTGATGCCAGAACCTTTGGTGTATGCAAAATCTGTTATTTTGAGACACAAAAGACAGAAAAATGCATGTGACATTTCTCTTGTGTGAAGTCATTCTTACACACGTGGTCATGCAAAAGGATTGGCTGATCTGTCAGAAGTTAGATATTAAAATGAATTAGAATATAGTGTGTAATTTAAATATGCCAAACCAGTGGATTTGTCTGTCTTATTGGCTTCTTTTGAAGAGACACATTTCAGGATTAAACCATAATTGCTGCGATTATTTGAATTCTAATTTTAGAGTTAATTTAGTTAATTGCCACAGACTAATTGCCTCAGGTTTGATTGACCTGAAAAATGTCCATTTGCTAGCTAATAATTGTCATGCCAAATGAGCGTAGGTGTGTTGAATTCAAAATAATATTTGGATTACTGTTCATGATATTTGCGATATTCCTTTGTTTTGCTGAACTCCGGATACTTCACCTTAGATCACTTGCTGTTTGTTATTTCTCACCATGTGTTTATATTTCACTTTCTACTACTTGTTTTTTTTATTTATTTATTTCTAATGAGGGGAGTTTATTCTAATGGCTGGTGTTTCAGGAGGAATCACAGACTGATGTTTTTGGTGCAAACAACCCACATTTCAATCAGCTTTGCCAGAAAATCGAATGCTTTGTTCAAGTGAATTACTGTATTTAACCTCCCAACCTTCACGCTTACTCTAACTATTTTGAGCAGAGGAATAAACAGGGACTTTATTCCCACTTGATGCAGAGGAGCTAATCCCATTGCCCTCACCAAAAGCCATGGCATAACAGTCGGTGCTACAAGGAGGAACTGTACGGCCCCAAATTCCCGACACCCCGGTTGTCAGCGGCAAGCTCTACCGCTGGAAACGTGGGGCCTTCGCTGTCACATTTTTGGAAAATGTAAGGGCTCAGCATCGCGTGGTAGTGATAAATAATCTAGGACCTAACGTATTTTGGGTATTGCCTTCTCTTCCGCTGTTGTTTTGGAGTGTGGAGTGGTTTTCGAGATACTAATTTTAAGGCATGTGAAAGAAAATTGGAAAAGTCCCGGCACTGGCACAGTCTGCCCTGAGTTCTCAAGCAGTTTGTTTTTCATTGATCCTGATCTCAGAAAGAGTGCTGCTCCTCTTCTGCTTTCTGCCCTCTTTGTTTGAAATGGTTGCTGCAACGTGCTGGTCTTGAGATGTCGATTTCTGGCTCTGCCTTCGACCAGTTGTGCCTACTGTGACCTTTTAATTCACCTTATGAACAAGGCATCAAAATGCCAACCATTTGAGATGTTAAACATGCATCATACCCACTGCAGCTAGAAGACACCCACAGCCTACTGCCGGGGCTGTGGTTACAATTTAAATGCAAAAACCAGTGAACCAAATGATACCAAGGGATAGTCGATACACCTTTAGGCAGTCTCGTAACGATGACCAAGCACGGGTTTCTGCTTGGACTTCTCCCAGAACAGTTCCCATGTATTGCCACAGACATACAGGCACTCCACCACATTTTTAAAAAGAAATAGAACATAATAGTTGAAAAACACTTTGCACGAGCCATTTCAGGAGGGTACAGCAAAGCACACATGGCAAGAAATGGGAAAGGTAGGCAGGCCCAGGTGATCATCGTCTTGAAAGAGAAACTGAAGCAGTGATTCAGCGCAGTTATAAGGGAGAGGATGACCAGGCTGGACTTGACCAGTTTTTCACCCTCCCCACCATCCTGTACACCGACACCCAGGAGCAGACCGGGCCTGGCAATGCATATGCCACTGTGTGCATTGCCTTTAGCATTGTAATTTGATGGGGATTCGCTATCCAGCTTGCAAACATTACTGGCAATAGCATAGCATAAATAGAACAGAATAAAATAGAATAGAATACAATACAATATTTCAGTTGGAAGGGACCTACAATGATCATCTAGTCCAACTGCCTGATCACTTCAGGGCTGACCAAGTTCAAGCATGTTATTAAGGGCATTTTCCAAATGCCTCTTCAACATTGGCAGACTTGGAGCATCAACTGCCTTTCCAGGAGGCCTGTTCCAGTGTTTGACCACCCTCGCGGTAAAGAAATGCTTCTTAAAGTCCAGTCTGAACCTCCCCTGGCACAGCTTTGAACCATTCCCACACATCCTGTCACCGGATCCTAGATAGAAGAGCTCAGCATCTCCCTTTCCGCGTCCCCTCCTCGGAAAGCTGCAGAGAGCAATGAAAGGAAGAAACACTTCTGTCTTTGGTGCTTGCCTGTCAATGCAGCT
>JAVJGI010000065.1:50976036-51019517 GCA_035590275.1 Ibycter americanus
TCCTGCCCCCCACGGCCCTGCCGGCTGGGTCGGGGCAGGTGGGGGCCGGGTCCGCAGCCTGCACCCCCAGCGGTGCCAGGAGCGATCCTGGGATGCAGGGAGGGACAGAGGGATGTGCCCTCGCCCCCCAGGTCCCGCTCCCGGGGGGTACCAGGCTGGCGTGCGGAGCACCCAGCCCCACCATCCTCTGCAGCATCTCTAAATAAAACCCCTTTATTTTGTCCAAACACACAAGATCATCTTTGTGTCAGCCTGCGAAGCTAACGCTAATTTGTACGAAGAATTGCAGATTTAATCGAGCGTCCAAAATTAAGCCGGATCCCCGCTGAGGAGCTCTTTAATTGCTGACCGCCTTGACGATCGCTTGTGGGGAGCTGGTGGCCAGTGGAGCGGGGGTCCCGCTGCCACCTGGGATGCTGCATCCACGCACCCGCCGGCTTCCCGCAGCTGGGTAAGAACACCTCCGCCTGATCCACGGCAGCCGCACACGTGTGTGGGTTCTACCTTTTCTGTGAAGCTTTGGAAGAACGCAACGTGGCACCAGTGGGCTGCGGCCACAGCAGTTACGTTCAGGCATTTTATTAAATATATTAAATGAGAGGGGTTTGGGCCACCCCTGCTTGCTTAGTAATGCCTGGTGCCCGGTCTCTGCTTTTTGCTCTCCAGTCGTTTTCTGAAGGTCCTTGAGTTTGAAGAAAATGAAATTGTGAACTATATAATCTGTTGCCTTTCATTTTAGGCTCTCTGTCTCCTCCAACCAGCTCTTCCTCACTTATGACAAAAATACAGCTTTCTTAAATAAAAATCTAAAAATGTTATTGTTGTTGTTTACAAGAAAACAGCTCGGAACAGAAACCTGTAGAATGCAAACTTTTTGTGCGTTATAATGGAACCATAAAGCAAGGTTGAAAAAACCCCACATAAACAAAACAAATTAAGAATGTAGAATGTGTCAGAGGTGCAAGTCCCCGATGGGGGGGGAAGAATCAGCTGCACAAGCAAAGTTTTCCTGGCCCAAAATGTAATAAATAGTATTATAAAGTATCTGGTTTACAAATATCCAACTTCAGTAGACCTGGAGTGAAGGAAAGAGCCAAGTGAACTTGTCAGCCAATAACCTGTGTAGGTTTATGTAGACAAATGTCTTTTTTCATTAATCTCCTATTTCAAAAAAGCTTCATACAAGAAAAAATGATTTTTTATACAAGAAAAATCACTGTTCTGAAATGGCTTTTAAAACAGTTCAGACAGAATCTGTTTGTTCATGTTATTATTTTCCAGGGCTATCGAGTAAGAAGACATTTGAATTACAACCAGTTTCCTTTTTAAAGTGTGTAGAAACCTGTTCAAGTTTTCAAGCTCTTGTTTCAGCAGGGTAACTGTTAGCTACAACATTAAAGGGTGCAGGGGAAGTTATTTTTGCCATTAGTTGCATTTTAAACTGCTTTTTTTCCAGGTGGCTGAAGGTTGGGGTGAGCAGGTCATGTAGACAGTGAAGAGGGGAGATAGCCTTGTATCCTTACCAGAAAAAAAAGGGCTTGTTGATTAATTTCTTGGTGAAAATAGCTATGTGTTTCAGTTGGCATTCAAATTTTAAAAAGCTGCCTTTGGACTGTGAAATTAATTCGACAAGGACTGGGCACACACTTTTAAATAGGAAGGATGGAGAAACTCTTGCCCTGGTGGAGCTGGAGGACCCTTCCTGAGACACGGTGAAGACCCTGACCTCAGAGCTGGGAAAGAAATTATTTCACTCAACCCGCATTTTTTTCAGCTTCAGGATACAAAGTTCTGGATCCAACCATACGGGCTGAGCTCCATATTTTCACCTTGAGACTATTTGTCCTGGGACAGTATGCCATTGTAGGACCCTGAAAATGCACAAACACACAAAGAGGAGAACCACGCGTGGCTGCAGGTGCTTCAGGCTTTCCCAGCATGGTCTTAGCAGCTCAGCTGGGTCCTGTGTTGGGGAAGTCCATGGATAGCTCAGCGAAAGGACCACACTGCATTGCCAGAACTTTTCTTCAGGGACTATTTCAGGTGGTGATTCAATGTGTACTTGGAGGCCATCATTTGTATTTTCTTGTGCTTCTGTTGTAATTCTATTTTTGTGTATTGGAAAGAAAAGCAGAATTTTTTAAAATAAATCGGTCTAATTGGAGCAGAGAAGTTGTAATCCCTCTAAGCAAAAATGCCACTTGATGGAAGAACTGCATCAGGTAACGAGTCTTTGGGCTAACTGGGCAGCTGCAGACCTTAGTGAAAAAGGGGGGTGGGATGCTGGGATGGGATGCTGTGGTCCAGCCTTGCTTGGGCCAGACTCCCATGGAAGCCCAGAAACGATCTCATCTAGTTCTCGGAGCGCAAACTCTCGAGACTGCCAACCCATAGCTGCTTTGCTGAGCCATGCCAGCCTCAGCCCTGAGCAGTGTGGGGACACGCCAGGCTGCAGCCTTGCCATTGCGCTGCCCCGAGCTCCACGCTCGTCCCCACTGGTAGAGGGGTTGTTACCGGGGGTTCGGGGTGAGTCATGATGTAGGGAATCGGAGACCTGTGAGCAAATGACCTGGCTGCTGCTTTCCAATCATCCCCTGGCCTTACTGCTGCCAGGAGGGACTGGCTGCAGGGCATCCTGAAGGGGATCCCAGGGCTCCTCGAGCTTCGCTGGCTTTCTAGAAACTGAACTGGTGCAGAGTGATGGCTCCACAGCTGCCTTTCCCCGGCCCCACTGCTGCTTACGGCAGGTCGCCTCTGTGTGCCTCTCCCTGAATTACTTCTCCTTGCAGCAGCACTGTTACAGCAGCAGATCTGAGTGTGGCAGAAGATACTTCGAGTGTTTGCACTTAAGCTGAGAGCAGTTTCCCCAAGCTCCCGCCCTAAGCTGTGAGGTGAGGTGGGCTCCCCTCCGGGGGCCTGAGGGCAAGGAGCCAACTCAGGAGCTTGGACGAGGCTCCGAAGGAACCTGTCCACACTGGCAATGCAGAAGGGCTGAGGAGCTGAGCTTTTTCACTCGGAGGGTTAACACAGATGTCAAAACCGGAGTGCCCCTAGGTGTGCAATGCCACAGCAGCCTGACACACACCCTGCCGTGACACACAGGCTGGATGATTTGCCACCAGTGTCACATGTCTGTGTGAGCTAAAGCTTCTGACACCGTTTTCTTATTCTCCCCGACTTCTCACACACATTGTGTAATCAAAGTGATCCTGTGCAATAGCCAAATGACCAGATTTAGTCTGAAAAAAACCCACTGCAGGAGTTCCTCTGGGTCTGGGCAAGAAGATAAGCATAAATGTGGACACTGTGGGTCTGGACCTGGTGGTGAGAGCCTGCTTCAGTGCGGAAGGAGGAATGCCAGCCCTGGGGATGGGGGAATGAGACTGAGGGACTGCTAAATGCAAATACAGACCAATGCATGCCCAGTGACCCATCACTGCAGACAAAAAGCTCAAGGTGCACCTTAGCCGATAGCCTCAGCTACGTGGTGAGTGTGGTCAAAGCGTGAAATGGCATAAAAGTTTGTGCATGAGTGGTGAGAAGCCTAACACGAGTAAGAGTACAGGATGCTCTTGGAGTTCGATGTCATTTCTGTTATCTCCTGATCTTGGAAATATTAGAAATCCACCCCTTGCTGAAGTTGAG
The DNA here is from genome assembly GCA_035590275.1 of Ibycter americanus. Lineage (NCBI taxonomy): Eukaryota > Metazoa > Chordata > Aves > Falconiformes > Falconidae > Ibycter > Ibycter americanus. The sequence continues at coordinate 50,979,682 of JAVJGI010000065.1, forward strand.
AGCAACGTGGTGCCTACTGCGGTGTTAATTCTTCAGGGATAGGTGTCGCATCAAGGAAACAGCATCTTTTCACCATTTTCCCCACAACAAACTGGAAGTAGGGAGGAAAAGGTTTCACTAGTTGAGGGAGTACCCAGACAGAGCAAGAAATTGTGTTCATGGTTCATTTCAGCCAGGACACACTGGAGAATTGGACTCACAGTAATACATTATGGAAGAGTTCGGGAAATAACATAGTTATAGTAGCTCCACTTTCTGTGCTGTGCTTTTTACAGGGGATGTTGTAGTACTGGCAACAAATAACAACAGGATAAACCTATAGAAATAAGGAACTAGACTGTTTCTTTATCAACGGGGAGTTCAACATGATAAAAAAGCCATGATTTCTTTTCCCTAGAGCAATGTGTTGGCCCATATGAGAAAGAGAAGGGACTGTCATATAATCATAAATCATCTTTTTGGGTCCAGGCAGTGATGTACTGCTTGCAAGGTTAAGCCGTGGCTGGTGGGTTAGCAGTTAATGTGCTGAATATTCAATTGTTGGACTGCGGTTTGAGCTCAGCTTCAGGTCTGAAGCCAAGCGGTTTGGAGGGCTCGCCTCTACTCTTAGCAGACAATAGTTGTCTTCACAAAGATCAGCCATGCATTGCTTGCTTATCATCCCTGGCAGTTTTTCCTCACGAAAAGGGTTGGACAAAGCTTGCGGAGTGCATAATGACCTCTGGCTCATAAGGGTGCAAGGGATTTTAGTTGCGTGCAAACAGTGCCTGTGGGGTGTCTGCTGAATTAACTTGGAGGAATGGAAAGGTCTGATGGCAAGTTCCCAAAAACACGTGCGGTCTGTCCCTGCAATTCTCGCTGGCTAAGCAGGGGAAGACAGACAGTAGCTGAAAAGGAGAGACGGAGGTTTCGTTTCTTAAGAAATTAATCTGTGAATTATTTTACTGGGTTGAATTCTGTATATTTTAGTCTTAGTGATATTTTAATCTAATTGCAAAAGCAATAATTCTCTATTTTTAGAGTGATTATTACATCAGAGGAGTCCATAATAAATGCAAACAGGATGTTATAAATCAAACTTCTTTCTGTTTTTTATTCAATTTTCCATCAGCGTGCAATTCGTCCTTGCTAAGCGTTATGATTTCCCCGTGCTTTACTGTATTACAGTGTTGCTTCCCAGGGATTTTATTGGCAGTACAGGACAGGGACTATCAAATTTTATATAGCTGTACTGTATGGGTAAAATCAATACATAAGCCAAGTTTCCACATTCTAGTCACTGTCTTGGAGTCAATAAAGCAAGGGCTGAAGGGAAAGCAAGGCTTGTGTACTCATTACATAAAAATAACAGAAAACTCATCTTTTTCAGCTGGTTGTATAGAAATTCACGCTGAAGTAGATGGTGCTTCTAGTTCTGGTAGCACCAGAGGAAAAATACATGGGCAAATATATAGTGAAAGCAAGTTAGATGTGAGCGTCATCTTGTATCCTGTAGCAATTCATCTCTGTCCACTGGTGCTGCTTCCCCGGGCTCGTGCTGAATTCGTGTCCTGGGAGGACCCAGGGACGAAACGCTGCTTCTGCACGTACAGATTCACGCACCACCAGCCCCTCTCCCTGTGCTCCCAGGAGACATCCAGTGCAGCAGGCACATCCCAGCCCTGAGCATCTCCCTGACGAGGAGCCTGGATTTTACTGCTTTTGCAGGGGCAGTAACACTGCAGGGATAGCAAGAAATGCCTCTTAAATGGTACAAGGGTACAACCCCTCGTGTGAATGCAGGGTGCTTGTCCCTGCTCTGGACACTCGGGGCTGGGACGTCATATGGGCACCCAAATTTGCCAAGGCCAGCTGTCCATCCCACCGTTAGGCAGAGGACACTGGAGTTGCTGAGTTGCTCTGAATAATATTGTGCGCTGACTCAAAGAGCGAGACACTAGTTTTGGAGGGCACCAGTTCCAGTAAGTGCTGCATTAGGTATTGCAGAAGTGGGGGTGGCAGAGGGGAAATGCTGTAATGAAGTAGTGGAAAAACTGAATTATAATAAGAGCACTGTCTGGTATTGGCTTTAATATCATATGGCCGTAACAGGGGCTACAGACTCATCCTGCCTGCAGCAGTAGCATTTACAATACCCTACTCATATCTACCGAAAAGGATCAATCTGTTCTTTTCACAAGATCAAACTGACTTTTTTTCTTTCAAAATGACAACTTAACTATATATATATATATTTATTTTTTTATTATTTTATTTTTTTTATTTTTTTTTTTAAGGAAGATGCTTCTTTATTATCTGTATAACCAGACAGAAGAAGGGAAGATTTTTTATTTATTTTGTGTTAGGGTGATTATTGCTGAGCTTGCTGAAAGCTTTCATACTATTATCTTTGTTAACAGCTTAGTTCATTTGTGACTGTCAGGTTTTGATAGAATTGAGACACAATTTATTTTATTTTCATTATGGGCTCAGCTTGCAAGGTGTTGCTGCTCATGCTGGGTTCAAAGACACTTTAGGCTTGTGAGTTTTCCATCATTTTGTTAAGATGAACTCATTAATTTTACTTCAGACTAAGAAAAGTCAATGCAAAAAAACCATTTCAGCTGCTGGACAGTTAGTCACTAGCACGGCTATCTGATCACTTCACAGCAGACGATCAGCATAGACTCTATGCTGTGTTAGCCATGACTTTGTAAAATAAAATTAGTTGTTTGCTGTTCATTTCTAGCTGGGTTTGGTTTTTTTTTAATTTCCTTAAAATGTTTTGTGAAAGATCAATAACTTGTAACAGGAATTTTATAAAATGTCTTATAACTCTACCCTGGAGCTTCTCGTTTACATTAAGACCATTTTCTAAGGACTGAATGTAATTAATACCTATTTAAAAGTTCTATACAGTGCCCAAGTGTGTAGGTGAGCATTCTGCAAAAGGGATTTGCTCAGATGCTATCTTGTAACATGTAAAATAGGAGCAAGAAGAACTGACAGCTCAGCTTCACTCACTTTTGCCTTCATAGTTTGTGAAAGAAAAGCACCATCAAACAAGCAAACAAAAATATACACAAGAAAGCTGTTTGGGGAAAAAATATTCTTTCCTGGAAGTGTCTCTTCTGGCATTGTAATAGCTGTGTTTGGACAAAAATATATGTATCCGTGCTGAGATTCACAGACTATTACCGAGGAGGAGGCTTACTTTCAGGCAGAATTCTCGATAAATTGATCCTTCAGTTCAGCCCACGCTTGCTTTTTTCTTAGACCCTATAGGTTTTGGCTTGCACTCAGTTTTTGGACAAAGCCATTTATCATGTCGTGTTTGACTTTTGCCTGCTCTCTGCTCAAGTGGCCGGGGCTGCCCAAGGCACCCATTAACTGCACACCTGCCCCAGAGCCGCTCCGGCCGCCGGGAATTACCCCGGTCTGCTGGCTGGAAACCCTTTAGCCCTCATAAGCCTTGGGGCAGATCGGTTGGGCTTGCGATGAAGAGAGAAACAGCCTTAAGAAGGAAGAGTTTTAATACTTTAATTGAAGGTTTCAGATTCATACAAGCAATTTTAAACTACAGGCTTGCCTTTTTTTTTTTTTTTTTTTTTAAATTACATAGCCTGGCCCTCCAGGTTCCCCTTGTAAACTTGCCAGGGCTGATGGCCTTCCCTTACATTTCTTTTTCCCACTTTGGTTTCTATAATGAGATAATGAAGCATCTCATGGTTTGTTAAGATACAATACATGAAAAAGGGTTTTAAAGCTGTTGATTTACAATGGGAAGCCAGGTAATCACAGTTTCTTACTACCTGCTACATACAACCTTCCAGGAGAGGTTTTGTCCATTTTTTAGAGGAAGAAATCGTTCAGAAAAGCATGCATATTAAGAATAGCACACGCTTAATTTAATTCCCACTGAAGTGGTTAGATTTCAATATTTAAAGTCAAAGAGTTGCTTTAAGTGTTTCCCTGACTGAGCTTATATTGTGAGTGGGTGCATTGGACTCATCACAAAAACTGGAACCCATGAAAAAACTCACAGAAGAAAGCTTAAAACCCCCGTCAATGCAAGCAGGTTAACAAGACACAACCCAAGTAGCAGTCACCTCCGTTTCTGCTGGCTTGCTAGAGTGCTCAGTGCTTTCCTTGTGGCTAATGGCTGTTACTCAGCGAATGTTTCCTTTTTTCTTCAGCTATTAAGGACTAGCCATCGGCAAGACCACAGTAAAGGAGAAGAAGTTGTCAGGTAATCTCCCCTTTTAAAGAAAAATCTATACATGCAGAAGTAAAGGGTGCTGACAGTAAAAGGCCAGTATGAGTGTGGGCTCCAGCAAGCTGCTTGCCCAGGTCTCCTTAAATTATACCACGATAAAGAAAACTCGCCCTCCATATGTCAAAATTCATTAATAGAAAGGCACATGCAAGGCAGCAGAAATTCTTTTCCATGAAGGTTAATAGCCTAAATTCTTCTGGTGTCCTCTGTTCACCCACAGCGTGCCTTTGCTCATGGTCCAGCCAAAGTTCTCCGTACCTGCGCCATGAAGGACGTCCCAGATGAGGGCTGGTGTCAATACTACTATGTCCATTGGCCATGCAAACAGGTTTGGAAATTTCCTTTCCTCCTGGTCCACAGGCACCATCCAGTTGACCCCGGACCTCAGGTCCCTGTCACACGTCAACGTCCTCAACATTCTGTTGAGGAACCTGCCGTGTGCCCCCCGTCCTCAACAAGGAGGGCTCCCTCCTGCCTCCCTGCTGCCTCGCACCTCCCCGCACACCAGTTTGGCAGCATGTTTCCACTTTGCGAGACAAGGTCATTAATGAAGGTACTGACAAAGTTGTGCCCTAGACCCAGCCTGAAGCATTGTTAACGTATATCCCCCATGGCAATTGAGTGTTGTGCTGACCTGCCCTGCTAAGCCACCCTGGGAACGTGCCAGTATCACCCCAAACTGTCTGAGCTCCCACTTGCCCATTTTACACCATTTCTTGCCACTGGGTTCTTTGGTGACGTGGTGTATCCCCCCTCTTCAGCACGCAAGCCATCACTCGCGTGAGGAGGCAATACTGAATGGTCAAGTTCTAAAATGGCAGAATTACCCAGCAGCAAGTGAAAAATGAAGAATTTAGTCTGATACCTTATTGCACCAATACTGCACCAGGCTAGAGTCTGAAACAGAACAGCTTCCCGCACCGTAACAGCTTGCTCCCAGTTTATCACGGCGTGGTGGAACGGTAATTCTAGTCCTGCCATGTCAGCAGATTGCAGCCCCTGTCTCCCAGCACAGGACAAGCGCACAAGCGCACACTTAACTTTTCTATATCCCGGCACTTTTGTGTACGAATAGAGTGTACAAATAGTCAGAAAATGGCACCTTGTGGGGATTGCACGTAATACATTAAAATACTGCTTCGTCCTTAGCTGTGCAAAGGGTTTCCTCAAGACTCCGAGCCTAAGCCATGAGTACAGAAGAAAAGTGGTCAGATTGCTGGGACAGAAAGCACAATTCCAAACAACAGGATATTTTGAACAATCGGCTGTAACCTTAATCTTTGCTTTAAACACACAGATCTCTTTTCATAATGTACCTAACTTTTAATAATTACACATCTTTAAAAACTACATCAGTTGTGGGTTTTATCCATCTAAATTTAAATGGAAAGGTATAACTGATGTAGTGACCAACTGATGGTGATTTCTTTTTCGCTCTCAGAAAAAGCGGTACTAAGGATACAGAATAAACCGGCATTTTTTCTCTAGCACTAAGGTATGACTCATTAACACTTCGAGTCAAGTTTCTGCTTGTACGGTATAAAGCTTTGTTTCATAACGATACATTAGTCACAAATTTTGATACTTTAATACACTATGCCTTTCCTCAACAACTAATTACTACAATTAGCTTCCCGCATAGTAAATTCCTTCTCCCTCCCATCTCCCAGCCACGAGCCTGTGACAACAAGCACAGAGCTGAAAAAAATAATTTTGTCGTTGCCGTTTGGTCCTTGAGAGGTCTACAGAGAAACAACCCTTAGTTTTTAGTTGGGAGGGTTATTTAGATACCTTTTACTTAAAATTTGTCTGGGAACCTCGAGGAGGAAAGCAAACGCTGCGCGGGCTCTGTGAGAGCCCCTTGTTTGCACGGTCCCCAGCAGCGTGCTGGGCGCGGGGGCAAAGCCTCGCTGCTGCGGGGAGGAAAACCCGTTCCTCGCCCCGCTAAAAACAGATGGCAGGCATCACCTGGCAGCTGAGCCTGATGGCGCTCTGCAACCGTGACCAGCATCCCTGACCACTGCAGGAGGCTGGTGGCTCTGGGGGGGCGGCGCGGCGGCAGAGGGTGGTGCTGCCAGCCTTGGGGCAGTAGTGGTCATTTTCTGGGGGGCAGCGGAGGAGCTGCAGACCTGGTCACCTTGGGCCAGACTGGCCAAGTCACTCTACGTGCATTTTCAATTGAACTTTTTCCTCCTTTTTTCCATGATGCTTGAGTTTCAGTACTCGTTTGCAACGCGACTCAGCAGACTTTTCTGTTCTCTGGAGATAATTCCTGTCTCGCGTCTCGATTCCTGCCACATCCTGCTTTGCCCAACCCTGCAAAGATTTTTAGGCTTATTATGCCTGTCTTACATAAAGTCACAATAAAGTTATATTGCACTGATGTGTTTGATGAAGGAAGAGGTCCAAAGCCACGCGAGACACAGCAAAGCCAGGATCCATCCAGGAGCGGGAGCCTCTCAGCTCACTCCAGCCGTGCACAGACAGGGAGAAGGAGCTTCTTCCCGGCGTTCGCCTGCAGGATTTCCTCCAAAAACGCCTGGCAGCCCAGGCTTTGTGTTTGAAAGGTCCTATTTCCCCCATTAAGGAGGCAGAATGTGTTTGTTTTGTAGGAGAGGCAGTGCTTTTTGGGTTTAGTCAGATCTTGCCAGGAAGACACGGAAATCATTAAGCTGATATGTAATTGAGAGTGAGAGGGCGCTTTCTAAAAAATAATGAATAAGCAAAGTTTAATCGAGGTGAGGAAAAATATAAAAGCTGGAGCTGGTCCTTCAAGTGTTGAGATCAAGCCTCAGCTGCTCTTCCTGTGGATGAATTTTTAATTAAGTATAATATGACTGTGTTACACATAGAAGATGAAACAAAATACTCTGATGAGTCCAGTTAGATGGCCAGATCAAATCCACTTCACCCCTTCTTCACTCCCTCTTCCCTGTGAAGCACTGCAAGAAATTTAAATCAATTAAACCCCTTTAGTTCAGAGTTGTAGTGTTCTTCTGGCACAGCACCTCTTGCCCAGGGATGCACAGACGGCTAATCCTGGTCACCAACTCACTAACATCCACCTTAAAATTGGTTCCTTCCTTTCTTGCGCGCAGTTTCATTATTTCAGTCCTCTTAATAGTTAGAGGCATGCCTCTATTTTCTGATGTAAATTCAGTTGTAACTATATTGGAACATTTTTTCTTCTGCTAGGACAAAATTTTCCTTCACTTAGATAGTTCTCCTCCTCCTGTATTTTGGCTTTCATCAGAATTGCAGTCTTTTGTCCTAAAACAAGTTGCTCTTCTCCTAGGTGCTGCAGTTGGCATTTTCTGTACAAGTTCATACTCACCTCCCTTCAGGTTTGGTTACCAAAATAATTGGTAAAACACTGGCTTTGTAAAGTTACATTTCACCCTTTTTGTGGTTGGTGTTTGGCCCTTCTCCCTCTAGATAAGGTGGGAACAGCAAATGTAAATAAGTGGCCCCTACGCAGTGCAATGCTGGGGGGGTCCTGGGGTGCCTCCTCCTCCCCTTCAGCGTGATGTGCGCTTTGTGTCCCTTTCAGCCTGAAACATCTTGAAACGTCTTCTAATTCTTGTACTCCTTTCCCATTTTTGCAAGTAATTTTTCATGTTACAACAGATTGATGAAGCATAGATAGATCTATTTTTCCTTGAAGGAAATAAGTTACCTTAACAAAGAAAGATAAATTAGTCTAGTATTATATCCTAGTTTCCATTTATCCTTATACATTTACTGGAGCACTGTTTATATTTCCATCCACATTGGCCTTCAGACTCACCGTCTTCCGTGTAATAACTCTTTTGCCTTTGAAATAATACTTGCACAGTCCAGATAATTTAGGAAATGAAGCAGATAAAACATGGAGCACATATTGACTACGTCTATAGAGTTAACTAGTGCCAGAGCATAGCCAGAGACACAGGAAGGATACTGGTCTATACTGGTGCTTGGGCAGAGCAGTCCCTGGCACACCTGCGGGCAGCTGAGTGGGGCCATCCTAGTTGGCAGGATGATACCCAGACCCAGCTGCCTATGGCTTACCTGGGTTTTATTCTATGTACAGCTAACAATTTGGGCTCATCATGATGAAACTAATCGGTGTCATAGCCCGAGTGCCAAAATCCGCGAGCAGCTGAGTTCATGAGGCATTAGATCATTTCTAACATTGCTCCATTTCAAACCTGGTGCTTCTCTAGAGGTGGCAGAACCTCTCATGCTGGAAAGAGTAAACTGTACCCACTGTAATTAGTGTTAAAAGCACTTTTGTCCTCATCATCAACATGTCATGTCGACAACAAAGGAGAAACAGATTTGGGATGCTCCGCGCTGACCTGCATGGATTCCCATGCCATCCAGAGTGGACTTCTGACTGCTGGGAGAGCAGAGAGGGGTGGATAGGTGGTGGTGGTGTAGATCCCACCCATCGTCAATGATCTCTGAGCAGGGCAGTCATTTCAGAAGCCCGCTGTATTTCAGATTAAGCTGCTGAGTGAGACAGAGGTATGTGTAACTCCAGAAAAACACAGAGCTGGGGGTGGGGGGGTGTAAGGGCCTAGTAGCAACACCACCGTTGAAGAAGTGCAGGTTGTAATCACGGACGGGTGCTTGAAAGAGGCCGTGAACTAAGGACTTCTTGAGGGTTTTGTGGTGGTCCACCTGAGAGGGGGCAAACTGTCTTCAGACCCTAGACAGCAAGCCTTTCAAGTTGGCCCAGACTGGAAAGTTTCTTTCCATGCTGGGAATCTATCAAGGGCTTAAGGGCAGTAACCGGCTCAGCCGTGCCGTGGCCTCTCGGAGCCCTGGTGGTGCAGCTCGGGAGGCTGGAGGGCTCCTCCATGCCGGGGAGGAGACTTTCCATCAGTATGAGATTTTTCACTCCATACTGGTTTGACCCAGATCCCATAATTTGCAGTTTCCTTTTTTTCCAAGCATAGGAAAAATAATTTGCTTTTCCAAAGTTTCCCACCTATGTACTTTGGAAAGGCGAAAATGATTTTGTAGTCTCAGAAGTGTGTGGGAAGGCTGCAGAGCCTTCACCTCGGCGCCATCCGTGGGTGCCAGGAGTGGCACGCCGCCTTTCCTCCTGGTGCCGTGTCTGGCCAGGACATCCCACCGGGTATCTGCACTTCTCATCACCGGGGTGTAATCTTACAGCCGGATACTTTTTGAGTCAGAGGTTAGCTAAATGCATCACACATCATTCAGGTTTGACACTTATAATGCTGTATTCTGGAAACAGTTAATAGCCAAGAGTACAATGATGACTTTTATAATTCAAAGTGACCCAAATAATTATGATATCTTTTACCAGTAGTCATCAATTTTCAGAGTAAGTTCCAACAGTTTTCTCTTGCTGGCTATAAAATAACTGAACAAAAGGGTTTGCTAAAGGGGTGAGATATTTCATGCTTCTGAAATTTTCTCACACTCTTGAGATCCTGAAAATAATACGCACTCTCCATATTTCTCACTGCAAATGACACCAGAAACTCATTAATTCATCTCGTAAAGAAATACAGGTAAAAATTATATTCACTCCTCCTGCCTTCTGCTCAGCAAGATGATGTAATGTAGGAGACTGGAACGCCTCTTGTAATCCTAGATATGTTTCATTGCATTTATATTTCACTGACACAACTAAAGTTGCTCAGATGAATTTCCCTCGCTGCTGTGCCCACAGCAGTGCCAAGGCACTACCATTGAGATTTAGGTCTTCTGTGCCACATCTGTTAAGGAAAAGCCCTTCTTTTGAGAGATGTGAAGGACTATGTCTTGCCCAGAAGATATTTCTGGTAGGTATCAGTGAAACCAAAATTCAGCAACCTAGAAGCAGAGAGTAACATGGGTTGCTTCAAACTGGGGTTGGGTGTGGAAAGAAAAAAAAAAGAAAGAAAAAAACAGAAGGAAGATAGAGCACTGGGAGTAGAGAGGAGGCATTGAAAAAAATTACCCCTAAACCATCTGGCTGTCAAAAAAATACCAAGTCAGCCAAAGGCTGATTAGTAGCTGTGGTAGAAGGGTGATCCCATTAGGGGTGTAACATTGTTTTGATCTTGATGTATTTTTGTGGAAGAAAAATTATTCAGCAGCAAGGATGGAATTCTTAATGCAATAAGTATTTCATTAAGTCCTCTTAATGAAAGGGATTGGAAAACAACAGAATGAAAAAGCTCTGAAGAAATACAAATATGTAATGAGGACCTGACTCCCTCTGCCCTGAAGATGAAGGCAGAGGACAGCAGAGTCAAGAGGACTGTCGGTGTAAACGAGGCAGTAATGGCTTTGGCTGGCACCTCCAGGGCTTCAGAAAGACACTCTCAAGATAATACACTGTTAATTAACTTTCCCTTTCCCCAGAGGATGTTAGCGTCCAATTGTTTTTAGACCTAGCTAGAAAATTGGGTTTAATTCTCTTTCCTGAGTTAAGATTTCACATGTGGGAAAGCTGAGGTGAGGGCGAGACCCAGAATTTGTCTCCAGCAATATCAGCACGAGTAAGGTGTTAGGGAATTTCTGGCAATACAAATGAAGATATTAACTTTACCTGTTGTTGGTTTGTTGTTGTTTTTTTAACTGCATGCCTTGCAGTACACTGGAAGAAATATTGCGCCTTTAGGAAGTGTTTTAATGTGGAGTAAATAATTATTTTGCAAGTGTTTCATGCCATGCATGGTGCTGCTGTACTGTGCTTGGTGCAAACATCGGGTGAGATATGTCTGCTAAAGGAGCTTGTGCCATTATGCAGAGATTCAAAACAAAAGTCTAGTAACATGAAAGACTTGTATTCCTCTTAACGTTATCTTTTTCTTTTCATCAGCTATAATACTTTGATTTTTTTTAAACTGATGCTAAAGTCTTGTTTGGGGAACAAACTTTTGGGAATACAACTTTGTAAGAAGAGTGTTCAAGGCTGAGCCTTTGTGGTTACAGGGATTCACAGTTTCACATTTCCTTTTCTGTTGGGATTTTTTTTTTTTTTTAAATATGCCACAAAAATTGACATATTTGACATGGATTTTTAAGAAACAGTCCTGCTCTGCCCGTGTTTTGGATAGGGTTCATCTCAACAGCTGAATTAGGTTTGTTGTTGAGGCTGAGACAAGGTGCTGGGGATTACCTCTGCCCTCTAAATGTCTTGTTGCTGCAGTTTAATATATCTTCATGATGGGCAGTGTCAGAGAGGCTGAAATCTCAGAGTTTCCTGGTGTCTGGCTGAGGATGACAGACTGCTAAAGGACAATTTCATGTGGCCTTCTGGAGGACAACCATGCTTTTACCTTATTTTCGGAGATCGCTTGCTGGCTCTTGCCTTTCAGGATCATTATTTTCTATCAAGGCGGCAGCTTCTCATTTTAAAACAAATATTGTCCTTGAAAGCATCCCCTTGCCACTGATAAAATGATGCTTCATTGAGTTATCTCCATAAGCACATGTCAGCAATTGCTGTGGATAAATTACATACATCAAAGACTTTTAATGACCATACTTGGAGTAAAATTAGCTTCTTGCATTTGCACCGTTAATTAAGCCCAACACCACCCTTCCACATATGCTTCTTTGTCTAATAGCCTATGCTGTCTGCAAAGTATAAATTACTGCCTGGCTGCTCAGGTTGAATTTTCGTACCCTGGGTATAGCGACACAATCTAGTTTGCGTTTACTTGTTCTGGGAGAGATCTGAAGTTGCACGTACCTTAAGTGAACGCTGAAATATTGCATAAATCAAAGCTCCGTACAGCTCACTGTGCCTAGGTATTGGAAAGCAGGCATCACCTACACGTGTTCACTGCTTCTCACAGAATGTTATGCACCAGGGTTTGTTTGTTTGTCCAGTCTCAGCACGTATAGCTGCCCGTGCAACATTTTACGCTCTTGAAGGTATCTCACCGGCCTTACACCCCAATGGCCCCGTCTGTTTGCCTTTATTTAAGCACCAGGAGGGGAGGTCTCTTCAGGGAGCTCATTTTGTCAATTTTGGGTTAGACTTGACACGCTACAGTGCAGAAGAAGAGCAGAGGAAGGAGGAGCAAGCCCCGTGCAAGCAGCCTGAGCACCTTGTGCAGCCGGGCACAGCTGATCCCCAGCTCCTTCCTCCAGAGATTATCTCACGGCACGAGCGTGTAGGGGGATTCAGATGGGGGAGATGGGTGAAGAAGTGCCTGTCATCCCTTGTGTAAAGAAAGCAGAGTCACAGCCAAAGGGTAAGTTGTATCCGTTTCCCTGCAAAGAATCCGTGGGATGAACAAGTTGGGCTTGCAATAAATAAGTGAAATAGGAGGAAGGGGACTTTACAGATCACAAGTTAAAAATATATACCTTGAAGTAGAATTTTTTACTACAAATATCATACATCACACCTCATTACTTCCTCCTTGCTCAGTAAATGCCTTGTCCTCTACCCTTAAACATTCCAAAGCACTTAACTAGCAAAACTTTTTTTTTTTTTTTTCATAACTTCATGCTCTTAATAAAATCTCGGCCCTAGCCCCTGTGGTTGTAACCTTCCAAACAATGAGACGGGGCCCTGCATCACTGTGCTCCAGCTGCCCTCCATCACACCTCGGTCCCCTCCAGCAGCACCTGTGAGCAGGGGCTCAGACACCAGTTACTCTCAGCTTTGCCTTCCTGACAGCTGGAAGTTTTCTTGTCAGTAAATGCTTTGCTATGTACAGCAAAGCCAACCTCATCCACCAAGCTGCTTCCAAAACTGTATAACCAGAAGGTAATAAGAGCAATTGGTTAGGAAAAAAAAAAAAAAAAAAAGCCAGCAAATTTAAAAGTAAGTGGGAATTGGCAGGCATCAGCAAGAAGCCAAATTCTGAGCAAATTAAAGTGGAGTGGTACAATTTATAGAAAAAAAGTCGTTCCTGATCCTTTTAGAGCAGGGGCCCACACAAATTGTTTTGCAACATCCACCCAGACAAAGATTTATCCTTAAAGCAGCTGAACTCCAGAGTTAAATACATTTTTATCCATACCTTTTTGACACATACTCAGCATGCCGCAAGTTTAAAGAGGACCTGCCAAGTCACTAGTCCCGTTACAGGTGTAGGTTAAAATCTCCTCAGATCTGGTCTAGTACATCTCACTTGTCTTTCTGAAATATTTCTTTTATTTTTTAGGTTTCCAGCACTACCAAAATTCTGGAGTAAATGTTCAAAATGAAAAATTCCTAAAAAGTGTGTGTCTGAGGTCAAACTTCAGCTGAGAAAGTCCTCTCAAACATCTGCTGGCAGTGAATCCATCCATCCACTGGTGGTGGGGCATAAAGTTTGTGCTTCGTGTTTCTTTGTTTGGGAAGATCAACAGTAGCTTGGTTTGGATTTTTTTTATTTATTTATTTATTTATTTTTATTCGCTGGTAGAGCCCACAGGATTCACCTAATTATGTACAAGGGTATGCCCTAACCACAGGGCCAGCTGTGATTCATTCTCGTTTGGTGTCCTTTGTAACCTGTGCTGTCTGACCAACAGTTATCTGAGCCTGTCACCACCTGCTAGGACACCAGCTCTAATTGCCATCCCCCCCCCACCCTGGATCTGACTTTGTCAATTAAGCAATAATTGGTGCTAAACAGTCAGATTGTGCCTCCTGCTTCTCCCTCAGCCCCTCGCTCGGAGCAATGGCAGCTGTGGCACGTGTCTGGTTTTCAGCTCTACAGTCCCTGCAAAACGGTCTTGCAAAGAAACCGGCTTATTTTAGAGTGGAGGGCCTCACTGCAGGAGTCAGAGCTGGAAAAGGGAAGATAAGTATGTGTCTTGTTGTATTTAAATTGTCTTTCTTTCCCTATTTGAAAAGCTTTTCATTAGTGAGTGATGAGCAAAACAACAGCTAAATGAGTCAATGCACTTTTCTGAATATTCAACGTATAATTCTCAGTACAGAATAAGCAGGGAGTTATGTTTATTTCAACCTTCCAACCAGGACCAAGAATCTAAAATACTCAGTGGTGTCAGAGGTAGGCTTGCTAGCGCATTATTTTATTGTGAATTACTTATTTCTGTTAAACCTTGACTTTGGCCATCATGTGATTGTGTCTCTCCAAGTCATTTTTATATTGCGGAAATGCTTGGATTGTCAGTAAAAGCTGCTATGAGGAATAAGTAAAAGTGCTATGAACTTCTGATTAAAACCTTTCACTGTCTATAAACTAATCTTGTAATTCATGAAGCCTTTTGGATTAGAAACCCTGTAGAGGCTGGGTTAGAAATGTATTCCTCTGACTGCCAGTTCTCCCTCTGTTTTTCCATCCAGTGTTATCTTGATCTGTACTCCTGAGGTGAAAACCCACCAAGGATGCTTGGCTACTGCAGTGCCCAGCTCTTTTTATGGAGATTTAACTTACATTATTCTTGCAAGCATAAGAATTTAACTTTCTATGAATATTTCAAAAGGCTTTAAAGATGTTTGTTGTTTTAACAGCAATTGTAGGATTTTCCAGCTTATTTCATAAATAATTTGAAAGCAGGAGTAGGAAATCTTATCAACTTGAAAGAGCATCATGAAAACGTGGTCTTCTCGTGCAGCACTTGAATCTTCTCGAAATCGTAATGAAATGAAATGATGTGTATTGTTGGGGCTTTATGTGGGTGATTACTCCTCCATTTCTGTTGGCCTTGCTTCAATAGCTCTAAGGGATGTTCTACAGAATGGCGATTTGAACCTGGTTTCTGCTTCACAAAAGGTTTTAAGACATGCAGTCTGGATCCAGATCCGGGCTCCACTAAAGCCTGAAGGTCCCCCATTTGCCCGCAGCCCTGCGTAGTTTCCCTTGGCCCCTGCAGAAGAAGGGCTCAGGGCTCGTGGGCTCTTCAACAGCCGCCAGCACGTGGTCCCTGCAACGTGTTCCTCGCGGTGCGTGCCACCAGGGCACCTTGCCTTCTGCCTTTCTGAGCTTCTGCCAACCTGATATCTACTGATACGTTTTAGTTGTAACCCAGAGCCACGGCTTTAGTGCCGAAATGAGGTTTTGTGTGCCACTCAAAAAAAGCTTATTTCTTACGGGGAGCTGGAGTAGAACTGAATAGCTCTCTGCATATAACCGGCGATGTTTGTGTATAAGACGTAAAGATCACAAAGGGTTATGCCTTCACCTCAGTGTCCTCCTGAGCATCCTCATCCTCTCTGGGATGAGAAAATGGCTGTGTAGGTTTTGTCTGAAGAAAAAGCAGGGGCGTGTGTAGTGCAGCCTCTCCACCTTGCATACCTACCCTTCTTTTGCAAGGTAATAAATTGGCCTGAAAACAAGTGCAAAGACATCTTTGTAAGACTTGAACATGTTTTTGGCAAAACCCGGTGATAAAGTTAAATATTTAGTGTTCCTCTTATTCCTTGTGCTTTTTGTTGTATGTGTTACGGTTCTAATGTTGCTTATGAAATGCCTAGAATGCTACGGTGGCTCAGGGCCGTAAAAAATTAATTTACTATGTTTTATTTATTGTAAAACCTTTATAATACCATCTCCAGAAGGATGTTGAAATATATTCTTTTCCACTGGTTAGCTCAGGAGCTCACAGCTGGAGAACTGTGAGAGGACACTGCAGGTGGCTGCCTGCCCATGTCCCAGCGCGGAGCCCAGCCCGTCCGCCTGCGACCTGGTTCAGGCTCTGAGTTTGCCCCGCTGTATCGGGGCAGCTGAATTTGTTTGCTGGGCTTTTAATGAATTCTAATAATACTGCAACTTACCCGTGAGTAATTCTGCTGGGTGGTTTACCGCTGCCCTAGGAATAAATCAGGATCGTGGTCTTTCTCTGAAAAAGTACTTCTGGGAGGAAAGACCTGAGTAGTGTGTGTATGGAATAGTCAAATAACATATAATATAGCACCCGCTGGGCTGTCGGGGACTGGCTATAAAATGTTAAACTCCTTTAATTTCCACTGACTGCCAGGGAAGCCAATCTATCACTCGACAGCTTGTGGGGGTGAAGTGATGTGAAGAGATTGCTCTCTGCTTGGAAAGGCAGTGCTAAAAGCTGCTTTTGCAAGGGAGCTAAACGTCTTCTAATTCAAGATCTTGTATGTGGTTTTCACCAAACTTCTTGCCATTGGTCAGCCACGATGGGGCAATAATACTTTTTGCCCAAACAAAACCATGGAATGGTATTGTTTCTGTGCTTTTATTGGGTACAGGAGCCTTTTTAGGGGGACTGGAGCAGAAGCTGTTGCTCCTCGCTCCCTGCATGGAAAGGATGCTCCTTTAATTGCATTCCAAAAAACTCCACCTTGCCTTCAGTCATAGTGATATGGCTCCAGTTGTCTGTAGGGAGAAGGTTAATTACAAAAAAAAACCCCCAAAACACCCACCACTTTTCTTTCCCAGTGGTTCGTCTCATTCTTGGATTTCTCTTTAAACTTGAGCAAGCTTTTAAAAACTGTTCAGTGAGACAGTCAATAGCACCTCATATTTCAGATTTTAAAAGAAGGTATTTGTGAGTCACCTTAGACTACATCAGTGCCTCAGTCGTTTAAGCTGTAAACTGAATAAATGCCAACTTACCGTCACCACGAAAACAATGTGTCAAGGTATACGTTGTCACAGGTTGTACAGAATAAAAGAAAGCCCTATTAAGAGACAACATGCCACCCATTGCAGAGCCTCTAGCAAGGTCCAGGTTTCCCTAAAAATATCATATAGCTGGAAATTTTTTGGCAAAAATCATGTCAACTTGTCTTACTGCGTGGTTCTCTGGAATGATCTAAAGCTTGAAATCTGTCTTGCCTGATGTATACCAGTATTTGATTAAAAATGTCCTGCGGCACTATTTCCTGACTTATTGATAGTGCGATGTGAACAGTTTGGGGTTTTTCCCCCTTGTCAAAATAAGATGCCGCGCTTAAATGTACTTGTGCCAAAGTAATGAAATACTGACACTGATTTCTTATAGCTTAAAATAAAAAAAGGCTAATAAACAAGAAAAGGCTAATGAAGGGCCCTACAGTTAACGCGCATCCTTTCTGAAAGACCCTCAAAAGGCAAATTTGGCATGAGAGGTGTTATTTTAGCACCATTTGTAAACTTTTTTTTTTAACAGTTGGACTCGATGGTCCTAAAGGTCTCTTCCAACCTAAATGGTTCTGTGGTTATTTTTGTTTCGCGCTGCTCGAGTCCAGCCAGGCTGCCACGTCGACACGGCGTGTCCGTAGCCAGGTGGCACGGTGCAGCTTTGGCCTTGGCTCGTGCCTTCCCTCTCGTGTCAGCACTGCTTGCGTTGAGTTGTGTCTCGTGTGCTTTAACTTCTGGACTCTGTAAATCAGTTCTAAGCTTGACGAGCTCAAACTGGCTTTGTGGTGCCTTTGTGGAGGGGTGCTGGAAGGTGACAGCCAGGCATCGTCCTGCCTCGGGCAGTGGGGTAGGAGGGCAGAGCAGACCGATTTGAAGTTACCTCTTCTCGCCGTGCAGCAGCAAGCCCTCGTACAGCGCTCTGGGAAGTGGAAGGGGGATTTGTTCCTGTCTCCTCTTCTTCCGATACAATTCTCAGTACTTGAACCGATCATGTTCACTGTAACTCACAGACTAAAGATTTATCGCTTACTTTTGTCTATTCCAGAGGAGATTTTCTTTTTCTTTTTTCTTTTTTTTCCAATTTTGGACAAGTTTTGCCCTGTGCCATCTATTGTGACTGGCTGGCTATAGCAGAAAGCTGGTGCAAGGAACCATAGCTGCTGTCTGTGTTGTGCCCCTGCCATCCCCAAGCAAGAATGCATTCTGCCATTTCAAATGCTCTAAAAGCATCGCTTGCTGTAAACATTTAGACATAAAATTCTTGTTGGGGTTTTTTCCACAGCTGTAAAAGCCATCAAGACACCTGTCGTCCCTCCTTATGTAACAGCTGAAACAGCTTCAGACTGTTTACTGTCAACATAATCCAGAGTAATGATGTCGTGCTGCCTTCTCACCTATGGCCCAGGCATCAAAATGTAGAAACATCACAAACTGTAAAGGCGTTCACGGTGCTGTGCACTCCACCAAAATGTTACTTTCTTTTTTCTGCTTCTGGGGTCTTGGTTTTCAATGGAAAACAGACCACTGGCTGAGGCTAAGCAGCTGAGAGGGAGAATTTGGTTTTCTTTGCTTTACTTCAGCCCAGGTGTGTTGTAAATCTGTGTGTGGGCTCCCAGGGCTCAGCTCGCTCAGCCGAGCATAGATGCCCAGCGGCATTTCACCGTGATGGCCTCCAGCGTGTTCCAAACCCATGGGTTTCCCTTACATCCTACATCACGTCCACTGTCCTTGGGTGGATGCCTGATACCCAGAGTAAATCAGGTGGCATCAGACAGCTACGTTTGGCCAACAGAACTGACCTTAATGAAGCTTGAACAGGTAGCACAGTCCTAAAATGAAAACCTGCTTTTCCACAGTGCCGAGCACTGATTTGGATTTGAAGCTGCTGAACCTCTTCAGCCTACCTGATGCCACGTGAATTGTTGTGATTGCTGCTAAGACAAAAAATCTAGGAAGGAGGTTGCTGGGTTAGCTCTGTGAACGTTGAAGTCCCCAGGCACCTTGTGTGCGGAACAGTAACCAGGAAAAGGACTGGGATGGTTTGGATCCTGAGGTAGGTATGAGATGATGGGGGGGCAGGTGGGATCCTGCTGAGGGCCAGAGGTCTGTCCCAGGTGCCACCCAGCGCTGGGCAGGTCTTGCCTGTCTGTGGGGTCATTTGTAGTAGAAAGGAACAGCGTGCCCACAAGCTGCTGCTCCCAGAGACAAGGAGTGGGAAGAGAAGGTCTTGAGTACTGACTGCCCAGGAGGCCATCCCATGCAGTTGGGCATGGAGCTCAACAGGAGACTGAGGAAAGCCTTCTCCTAAAGCCTTTTCTGAACTGTCACACCCATTCCTAGTGCAATGGAAAACTATCTGTTTTCAAGAAAAACATAACTCTTCTATACCTTGTAACTTGTGGGGCATGGAAATAGCAGCGATCGATTGAAACCCTTGAGTAGCTCCAGCAACACTTCAATACAACTGTCAGTTGTGGTCCTCCTGGATTGAGGTCAACCTGTTGCCCATCACTGCCTGTGACAAAGATGCTGTTATGATATGGAATAGAAAAATGGTCTGAAAAGCCTCTGAAACACCTCTAACGAGGCACCGAAGAAGGACAGTGAGAGGAGATCTGGAAAATAATTGGAGATCTGATGTCTACTGAGCAAGTGTACTGTGTGCATGGGTTTCACACCCCACTTGCAGCCCCATCTCCACGCTACATCATTTCTTTGATAGTAGGTGTTTTGAGTGTTTTCTTCTCCCATGTCCAGGTTCACATTTGCTGTTTTCAGAGGCCAAACTGGCTGTACAGCCATGAGGACTTGGGTACTGACCCTGACACGTGGGTACTGACCTCAGCCCACCTTGGCAAGTGTTGCAGCACTACAAAACTATCAAGCTGCAACAAAGCTTTTCCACACAGGATTCCAAAAGCTCATCTACTGTCCGTGCTGTTTCTTCATCCTCTTCAGGCCAGTCCACCCTGCTTCTTGCCTCTGCTGCATCTGGGTTCCTGGCTTCTCCTCATCCAGGCCCCCTTCTTCTCTCAGCTTCTCCCAGGGCCTCTCCTCATCTCTCCTACATCCCTGGGCTCTTCTTCATCCAGTCTCCTCTCTTCACCCAGTACTCCTCTTCCACCAGTGCTCCGGTGCTATTTAGCTACTTAGCAGGAACAAGCCACAGCTGTACATTATCCACACCAGCCAACCCACCGCCCCTGAAACAAGCCCACAACTGTATATAATCAATGTTAATTAAGCCTCTACAGTTCCTCTACAGGCAAGCAGGCAGCTGCTCTTGCCTTCTCTTGCTCCTACATGTGCGTAACGTGATCACTTGTTGCAGTTCCTTACCTTATTTCTTTTCTGAGACAGGAGTCACTTGATGCATAAAACTATTGATAACATGGGTAGAGCCAAGGTGAAAGAGCTGGAAAGTGGTGATAAATGACTATCATAAGAGCTATTTAATTTACCTCTACCCAGAGAGTTACTCCACCTTCTGGTTTTCCAGTTTCCTTAGGAACTAGGAGACTTAGGAGTTTTGGTACTGATTAGAAAAGAATTACAGTATTTCTTTGATTGTCTGCCTACTGAATGTAATGCATTGATATTGAGTTCAGGACCTTACTTCATTCTATCAAAAAATATTACAATGCTCCAAAATCATTTGTTTAATCTTTTAATTCAGCTGCTAAAGTGAGTTTCAGAATAGATGGAGATAATTTCTAGATTGGTAAAGAAGGAAATCGGTTGTAAAGGGCTGGAAAGTCATGTTTAAAACAGTTCCTACTTACAGATGGTGATGTAAATGAGATTGATATTTATTTTTTTTTTAATTTCCATTTTGGAAATATTTCTACAGTTACTTCTGTAAAGGTTCCACTCCAGGGTAATTCTCTTATAAGTGAATTCAGATTTGTTATGACCCCAGAATTTGTTTTATTTCATAGGTAGAAAGCTGTGAGGAAGTAGCAGCCTGCAGATGTCTGTGGGCTGTGACAGCAGTGTCCTTCCCGTGTCCCACCTGAGAGAAGAGTGGAAGTAGCTAATCTTGACATAAAATGCTGCACAGAATTAGTTAAAGCCAGAGTGAATGAGAATTTGAAAAGGGGTTTGAATGGCTCCGAGTTTCAAACAAATTAATTGAAGTTCACAATATATTCCCATTCTGTTATAAGAGATCTGCCACCTTATATAACTGCAATAAATTTATATGCTGATTTCTCAGAAGTGCTGTAATTTGTCTTGTGCTATCAGCTATAATAATGTTCTTCATAAAAAAGCCCAGTGCTAATCAGGTATGGATCTGGGCCGGCGTTTCCAGCTTCGGTACTCTTTACTACCCATGCAGAAACGCCGGCAGCATGGGCAGGCGGCATCGCAGGGATTTCACAGCCTTGGGATGCTAAATCCCACCTTCCCTCCCCAAGACCCAAACCTGCACAATAGAGAGATGTGAGAGAATACAAACATTGCACACTTCAAGTACAGCTGAAATAAGGGCCAGGAACAATACAAGCTCTGTTTTAACACACTAAATAAAGTTACTGCTTTGCTCCAGAGCATTTCCAGGCCAGCAGCAGGTAGCTCGTGTGCAAGCCCTGCCTGCCTGGAGAAGGTGACCAGAACCCTGTTGGAGCAACGCACGTGCCACGCTGGTGGCACAGCTTTACACCTGCGTAACTGCAGCCCGCAGACCTCTGGCAGATTGCTGTAACGGTCCTGAAATGATTACCAACACACCGAGCTGCCTCCCCATGCGGGGCACAACATCTGGAACTGGCTCCAGCGATGGAGCACCCGCCTGCAGGAGGGAGGACCAGGCAAACTGAACCTGAGGCTGGCTGGACACGAACGGCAGGGATGCTGGAGAGTGCGGTAACCCCCATGGCCCAGCTCCTTGTTCCCAGCACTGATTTCATGCTACAGTGCAGATGTAGCATGTCTTGGTAAAGAAGCTTGGGGACTTTGTCATTTACATAGCTAAAAGGTTTTGAGGGACTCTGCTTTTTTCTGTGTGCATAAGAAGACATTTCTTTTGGATGCCAATATGAAGAGAATGGAGTTTCTGTCTTGGGGAACATGCAGATGCAGCATCTGCAACACCTGAAAGTGTTTATCTGGCAGGAAGGAGCTGAACAGCAACAGCAGACGCATGTTCCTGCGGAGATGCCACCCCCCATGTTCCTGCAGAGATACCCCTTTGCCTCTGGGTATAACCCCATGCCAGGGGCTGCAGCTGCAGTCATCCCCAAAGCCACTTTTCCTCTAAGCGTTGCTCAGTTTTGTTAACACGCTTTGTCACGAGATACCCAAAATGAGCTTTGCTGTTTATCTTAATTGCATCTAATCCAAATCCGCCATTATACTTTGTTATGAAATGTATTCTTTTAAGAGATTTTAAAGAGATAAGCTGCGAATTGTACCCCATTTTCAGGTAAGAAGCACTTCTTGTCATCTTTGGTGGGGAGGGGGCAAAGGAGCTGGTCTGGAGGAAACATCTTTGTTCAGCCCCTTACTGCACAGCATTCAATTACCTGTCATTCAAGGAGAAGAGCAGCCTTTCAGATCTGAAGTCACATAATCGTTGCAAAAATCTGTGGGGAGAAACTAAATACCTTGGGAATAGTTGCTGCTGGCCTCCTGTATGGTTTGAAGTGCTGAGAAGTGTCTGAGAGAGGTGTCAGCGTGAAGATTAAGAGGAAATTTCCCGAGGCAAAATACTTGTGGGTCTTAAAATGTTTTCTTTGCTTTCAGAAAGTACACTTGTCCAAATGTTTCCCACATGGGCTGAAATACTAGTTTCTCTACAGACGGTATAATTTCATACCTGGCACCAGAGGGTAAAACACATTTCAGAAATGGGCAGGAGGAGGGAAGCTAACCTTGGAGTCAGGGGCTCTATAAATCTTGCTGGTTTAGCTTAGAAAGTTTTCTGACTTCATGCTGCAGTGAGCACTATTTTAAGAACCTTTACTTACTTGTTTTCCTCTTTACCTTGGCTTTTTTGAAGTGCCATTGTATCTATTTCTGCTTGCAGTGTTATTTCTTTCTCGCTATGGCAACATCAAAACAGACGTGCCAATCTCAGAAAAATAGAGAACAGGTTATCAGCCAAAGTTCTACTACAATGAAACTCATTTTTATTTTTATTTTTTCTAACTGTCACTTGGAGATCATCCAAGGAGAGGGACAACCCCCATCCACAAAGCCAAAGAGAATAAGTCTAAGATGATGCTACGGATAAATTGTTTTCTCTTTGAGCAAAAAAAATTCTTTTTCTTTGCTGTCCCCTCCCTCACGCTGAGGACCTGAAATCCTCCCTGTCCTTGCAGTTCAGAGGATGTAATGGTGGAGTAATGCCTGGAAGAATATCTTTGCCTGATAATTTCCAACACCATGAGCGGTGGTAGCCCTTCACTTGAACTTTTTTGTTGTGGGCCTGACCTGTCTCCTGCTTCACAGAAGGAGGACTCAATTTTCCCACCCAACTTGAACATCTACACTCAAAACTTCCAAAGATAATTATTCCCAGCTCTTAAAGCGTCATACTTCAGTATGCTTTTATCTTTCTGGGTGCAAACAGGCCATCAGACCAGCAGTAGGAGCTGCCTGGCTTGGTTAATGGCATGCTCATCGTACGCTGCCTGCACTGGAGCTTCACCACCCCTTCCCCAGCTCTTCCTTCCCCACTTGCAGGCTGGGGTCACAGGGCAAAACCAAAGACTTTGCTAGTTCCCCCCGCCATGGCAATAGCTGTGCCTCTCTCTAGGGCCAGTACAGGCATCTCGGCATGTCTCTGTTGGGCTTTGCTTCTCCTGGCCAAATCCTGCCCAAGAAGCAGCCATCTCCAGCCTTGTATAAGCAACATCCTCCATGCTGGACCCTAAAACTGAAAATTGGCTTTTTCTTCATGGTTGTCTAAAGAATTGCATCTCTTTAATTCCAGTTTCAGCAGATCTATGGTTCTCTTGCAAAGCATTTCAGCTGGTCACTTACCAAGGGAGGAAATAATGCTGTCAACAGCAGGAGGGTCTGAGACCTGCTCCTCTCTGGCCTACAGCACATGCAGGAGAGAAGCTATGTACTGGTTTGTTGCTCTGTAAAGCCTTTTATGATCTTTTCAGGTTTGTGGCACAAACGTCTTGACTTGCTGTCTTGTAGATAATGAAAAAGCAATTTGTTTTGGCCTGCGGTTGCGCTGGGAAGTCCTTACCTGGAAGGACTGTACGTCGTGTGGGAGGAAGCTTCACGTTAGAGCTTGGGAGCGAATAGACTTTACAGCCCTGTCTGCTGCCGGTGCGGTAACTCGGTAGTCAGGGTGGCTTTGTTCTGGGTTGCGGTTTAAGTTGTGAATCTCACAAAGGAAAGGTGCTTGACACCTGGTTTTATAACTTTAATATTAACAAGTCGGTTTGCAAATGAATCAATATTGTAAACAGAAGGGTAGTGGCATATTCCTCCTCCTCCCCCTCCCGCCCCCTGTCCCTTTCCTGACTATGTAATCCTTTGCCAGGCTGAATTAACACTTTTTTTTGGTTTCAAGGGTATTAGCAGCCCAGTAATTAGTTCCTCGCCGGGGTCACTAAAGGCCAGAGGAACAACCTTATCTCTTTAGAAATCTACTGTTTTTAACACTATTCCTTCATGCAGCTGAACTTGCGTGCTCTCCATGTCTTGCTTTTTCACAACTATTTTTTATTTGCTCCCATTTTCTAGTATTAACAGCAATGCTGGAATAATAGAATGGAACATATTAATTTTCCCTGCAATAGTTGTGACTTATTTGGTCTTATCAAACTGATGATAAGAGGCTCACACTTTCCTAATGTGCTCAGGCCTTCTTTTCATTGAGATGCTATTAACTAAACGCTAGTGAGTGAGTCCTGTTTGCACGTCGCTTTTTATGGAGAAATAAGATGTTTCATTTTCTTCAGTTTCCAAACAGTACAAACCTGCCCTGCTTCTTACTTGGCTTGTGATCCTGAGTGCTGGACGAGCTTGTGGCCAGGTTGTTCTTCACTTTTAATCATTCATGCATAATCTCAACAGGTTTTTGCTGTGGTAACTTCCTACAGCAAGCACTGCATAACTCTGAGTCCTTGAAATAAATACTTTGAGAGCTTCAGCATGGGTTTGGTAAAACAAAAAAACCAAACTCCCACCCGTTTTTTATATAATATGCACTTATTGTTGTTACTTCTGCTAACTACCCAATATTTGTAATTGTACCTTAGATCAGTGCAGCTGAAGAGACTTAACATGCAGGGCTATAGTTTGCATGCTTTCTAAAGGGTTTGCAGTGGGGCTATTTCTTTCCAGTAGAAAAACCATCTAGAAGCATCCTGGTTACAATGACTCTGATCCTAAACTTCAAATGACTGAAATTCAGTAACAGCTTTTGGAAGTTTTCCATTCTTTTTTTTTGAAAAATTGAACAAATGGCAAGTTTTAATTGGCAGCGCTGGATACCTAAGTGTCAAGACAAAAGCACCAACAAAGGCCATACTGCATGTGCCCAAACGAAGACAGAACAGTGTAAAATACAAAATTGCTTCAATTAATTATGGTGCAGCCGCAGCCCATGGAGCTGCCTGCCTACAGATGCTACCCCACACTGCAAGTGCACGTCAGTGTGCACTTCTCCTCCGAGCACTGAGCAAAATCCCTGCCTGCCGTAGGGAACAAAATCGGCAGAGAGCTGCCAGTGACTTCTGTACAGCCCTCTGTGTCCCTACCACACTTTGCTTGTAGGAATTACATGCATCAACATGCAGAGCCCTTCTGGGGGTTAACAAAAAGTAAGTCTTGACTCAAGTTCTTCTCCTGCCTGGAGAAAACAGCAAAATAAGGACATAAAATTTCTGCATTGAGTTTTATTTGTGGACTGCAGGCACCATGCATGGTTTACACACAGCGTAAATCTCTGGATTTGAAATGAGCCATCCATGTACCTGGATTAAGTCATTTGAACTGCTTGTTGGGGGAAGTGCTTCTGAACTCAGCAGGTCTCTTTAGCAATACATAGGGGTTTTTCAAATCATTTTCGTTCATGAAGTTTGTGCTTGCGGACATTTGGCTCCAACTCCAGGCAAGGGTATTAAGTACAGAAAATCAAATCAGTGTGTTAACTGCACAAACAAAACAAAGGTCTAAGCCTGAGGCTGAATAATAGATAATTCAAACAAATAACGTACTTAGACAGTAGTAAATACACATGTGCATGTCCAAGTCATGATATTTCTACCTGTTTGTAGCTGGAGAGGATTTTTGACCTCTAAAAAGAAGCTGTTAGCAGACCTGAGCTCTGCAGCCTGGACTTCAGGGTTGGTTTTCTAAACACGGTTCTGGATCAGGGCTTGAAGTTGGGTTTGCTTGTTTCTACCAGTGACAATTCAAAAGCCTGTGGTAGAACTTTGAAACAGTGTGTACTTTAATTATTTACAGTGGAGAATTAAAGAAAGGCCACAGCCCAACTCAAAGCTGCAAAGCCTGAATACTTTCAGAAAGAACTTGAATAATGCATTTGGCTGGAGAATTGCGGCTCAAAGAACACCCCTTTGCAAGGCAGGAGTGCTCTCTGAGAGAAGCAGTTATTGAGTTCCTTGAATGGAAAGGTCCTAGAGAGAGACAGAGTCTTCAATAACATTTTTTGATTTATTTCATAACTTTATGGGTTTTTTCCTCATTCTGATGTAAAGTAACCTGAGGCAAGATGGAGCGTTATGAAAAGGGAGGCTGTATCCTGCGGTGGTGGAAAAAGCAAGGTTTTTTCCATATGTAAGCACTGTGCTGGCCTTTGCAACTCGCAAATGTGGACTGCAGATGTCAGGTGCAGTCCCTGGGCGGACTGCAGAGGTGTGTGCAGCATGCAGGCTCCCCTTAACCAGGGCTTGCAGCTGCCTGCACAAATTACAGCTTTGCGTTACTTGCAGAGAAGCTTTGGTTTCCCATCAGACTTGATTTCATGGTAGGCTTCTTTGTTTTGAGTTGAGGCCGACTGGAGAGTTTTGGGTAGTGTAGCAAGAAAGACTTCTAAAGAAAAATACAGCCTGTGGGTTAATGAAACCTCAAATCCTTGTGACAGCCTCTGGCAGTGCATAGTTAAAATACTTAATCTGCCGTTTGCAAGCAATGCTCCGCTGGGCAGTGCTCACTGCAGTGATCCTCGAGTCCTGACCTTATGGCATTCCTCCATGCTTCTCCTCCCTTTCATAATTTCCTGTGCTCTTTCACCCCTTCCCTAGACCTCAGTGACCTTTGCTATTCCTTTATTCTTAGTTTCACACTATTGTGTTCGTCAGAGGTTCCCGTAGGCGCTGGGGAAGAGCCCTCTTGTTTCAGACTGCTTTTACCTGAATTGTATGCCCATTGGTAAATTCTTTATCATATAATTTTCAACACACTGGAGATTGTCTTTAAAAAATTGAGTCACAGCTATTCTGAAGCCTTCAACATACAAGGGCGCTGACCCAGGTGATACTGCTTCATCGTACTGCCCTAAAATGAGTCTGCTCTCTGAGGAGCTGCTCCGAAGCAGACTGTGGCTTTTGGGGTCAATGCAAGAGCCCGTTTATCCCCTTAAAAGTATGTGGGTGGTTTTTAGAGGCATTCAGTTCCTCTGTGGGTTATGGCCAAGGTGCCTTGGATACTTAGTGAGGTTTTTCTAAAGGTACCGGTGTCCTTCTCGGTGCCTTTTAATATTCTGTTGTTTGATGTGAACCATTTGGGTTTTGCTCTTCATTTCAGCTGACAGCTAAGCTCATAAATTGCGTGTGGTTTTTGCTTGAAAGGTTTGTAACATTTATCCATGCACTCAAGAAAGACTATCCTGCATCAATTTTATAATAAAGCTAAAGTAGATTTGATCTCTTAACAAGACACCTAGGATGAGAAAATCAGCTGGAGTTCTCCTTATTTCTCCATGCCCATACATAGGACCATAAAAGTGGTGTAAAATGCAACAACGGGCTTGTAAAAGCCAACTGTTCAGTTTCTGTGATTCACAAGAGAAACCAGAGTGCTCTTCAGATCACTGGAATGTAAAATACAAGTCAGGTTGTGAGGACCTGGCCAAACCAGCAGGAATCGGGTCATCCTTTTCAGGAGGTGAGATGCTGGCCTCTTTGCTGAGAAGGGGCAGACCTGTACTGGGTTTAATTGCTGCTGGCTGAAGGGATTCACGCTCTCACCGCTTGCCTGCGATGGAAAGCAACGTCAGCAGCACCAAGCCTGGGAGCGCCGCGGGGGCACGTGGCTGGCGTGTGGCAAAGGGGACCTCTGCGTCTCTGCGTCATCTCCGCTTCTGGCTGGGGAATCCTCAACACATTCTTCGGCCTCCTTAGAGCAGGGCTGGGCACGTAGCTGTGAGGGAGGAGGGATGCTAAACTGGATTTCCTTCAGACGGAGGACAGGGCTGCATCTTATGAAGACACAAGCCCAGGTTTCTGGGGAATCTTCAGAACCGCAGATGGGTGAACATCAGCACTCAGCACTACTATGGCTGTACTAGATGTCTAAATGCTTTCCTTCCCCAGTATACCTGAACATCCCCTTAGTTTGGTGTGGTTAATGCTCTTCTCCAGTTTTTCTAGGAACGGTGCCAGAATTAAGAATTTCAGAACAGAAGTCCAGGTGTTTAGATTGGCAGAGGAGGTAGATGTGCAGGAAATCAAGTGGAAAACATTGTGTTAGGCAGAATGAATGTGTCATAAGGCTTACAAGCTTTAAGGTTGGGATTCTAGGAAAACCAGAATTAAACCCAAACTTTTTTGTTGTAGGCTATTTTGTTGTACATCACTTACTAGTTCATAAACCTGTTGGAAGTATTTAATACTGCCTATAATATTATTCATTATATATTTGCCACATTTTAGCCTGAACTCACTTTTTTTTGAAAGTAGGTCTTGTTTTAATTGATTGAGAGACTCTTCCCATCAAGTGTTAGGCACCATTAGTTGCTGGGAGGTTTTTACTGCTTGAAGGAAAAAAGATCACTGCCCCATCCTGACACTGACAAATTGAGTCCTTTTATTTGTTAGACTTTCAACATAAGACTTTCCAGCCATTTCTATGAAGGAATGTACCGGCTTCAATATCTTCCTCTAAAAAGGATTTGGAGGAAGCAGCACCCCTGCAGGCAAATTCCCCATCATTGATCAGCAAAGCACCTGCCGCTGGGGGAGGAGGAGACCTGGCCACGCTGCCCTTGGACGGAATCAGCCCTTAGTGCACCACCTAAGCATGTTTAAGTACATTTATTGATATGTCCCACATTTATTTATGCATGTCTTAGTTTGGTGTGCTGTGAAAACTAACTCACATGTTGAAAATGGGGGGTGGGGGGTGTTCAGCCATAATTAAATCAGTTCCACAACACTATCTGACCAGAGGGATCTTCTTTTTTTTCAGCCTGGGGAGATAAAACCATCCTTGGGCTTTTAAGCTGTTCCACGGATGAGAACAAGAGTGCTCTTGGTCTTAATGAATGCTAACAAGTAGCTACAGCTGCTTGAGCATTACAAGAGAGGAAAATCTCACAGACTAAGTCCTTCAAGATGCTTTGTGACTTTCAGATGAACATATTTAGTCTTGAAGTTCATCCTGGACAACAGTCCGCATACACAAAGTAAGTTTGTCTATGCACAAGACGGCTTTGCTTTTCAGAATTACCAGATAATAGTGTATATGTGAAAGGAGAGGGTTTCTGCATCCTTGCAAGTGCGTGGATGGCACTTGCTAGCTTTCTAGAGAAAAATTTGCTCTTTGAATTATTTTGGACACATGTAATAAATCAATATAAATGATGAAATAAAACTCTGGGGTTTATTCTTGCAAGTCCATGCCAGGGAACT
The DNA here is from genome assembly GCA_035590275.1 of Ibycter americanus. Lineage (NCBI taxonomy): Eukaryota > Metazoa > Chordata > Aves > Falconiformes > Falconidae > Ibycter > Ibycter americanus. The sequence continues at coordinate 51,009,291 of JAVJGI010000065.1, forward strand.
TTTCTTGGAAGAAGTGATGACATCTTTTCTCTAAAGAGGGATGAAGAGTATTATCTACAGAAAAGATCAATGCCCTGTTCCCTGACTCTCCTTTGAAAAACATGTTGAAGAAAAACAGGAGGTGCTGCCCTGTCCAGCTCCTTTCTTATACCTGACTTTATTTACCTGCTGTACCCCTCTGATTAAAGGACTTTCATACGGTCTTACATCCTATAGTTTCCTACCAGCCTTAACTGTGTTAGGTGTGCTGCTTAGCAATAAGCTGCCTAAAAGTGTTTTCAAATTGGGTTTCATAAAAAAAATAAATGTCTGAAATCACACCAGCACTAACCAGAAGCTACAGATCCCTTTCAGTAAGCTTCTTTTTCTTTGGTTTCAATAATGGAAATTATTTCCAGATTAGAAATAGTCACCCTCTGGCTGCAGCAAAACAATTTGAATGCACACTTGCTTGTAGGATACTTTGACATCTGTGGGCGTATTTCATTCATTATCTCATATTAAACCTAGAGGTGCTATGAAAATCCAATATACTCTGCATCAGTTTTGATCTGCAGGGAGCATGGTGATATTTGTAACTGAAGTGACTGCAAGTACCATTTAGAACCAAACTGATGTGCCCATTTAAATATTATTTTGAATGATATCCCTTTGTGTTGCGTTCTCTCCCGTGCAAAGTTTCATTTCCAGTGAACTGTTGGAAAAATAAACCAACCTTATTTCAAAATGTAGGAACTGTGGTCACCTGAGCACGTCTCAACTTACAAGGCCAGGACTGAGCGAAGCAGGGTGAAGGCAGAGACGGTGATAAGTGACTACCAAGATGGTATCAGTGAGCAAAGGCCAGCTCTATGAAATGAGGGCCCTACTTATCGTCTCATATTCATGAATGACAAATGAAGATGGATGAATATGGGTTTGTCAGTTTTCTTCTCATCAGGCTCTATAACTACACTGCAGGTAACACACCATGCCTGGAAAATAGCAATTTATGGGCTGAGAAACCTTCTTGATAAATTAGAAACGGCTACTTGAGAGGTGCATTTTGCCAAGCTGCTCTAATTTTACAGGTGTCCACAGCCAGCAGCAGGTTTATTCTTGTGGACACTTTGGTGTGGTTTCTGGGTTTTTTTCCCCTTTGCTGGCTGGGGATTTGGCAGTAATATCAAAGCCAACGTGGTATATAGAATGTGGTATATAGAATGACCCTTTTCATTTAGCCTCTCTTGCTGCTGTTTCCTCCCTGCAGACAGACCGTTAAATCTGATAAATACATAGGTTTGTTCTTAAAAGCTCGTTTCTTACTCCCAGCTTGCTGGTAAAAGATCCCCTTGAAATACTGGTGTGAAGGCTGCAGCCCAGCTGGCCCCGGCAAGTGTCACATCCCTTGCGTGTCTCTGTTCCTGCCCGTGCGGAGGACGGGAGCAGCAGTGTCCGAATGACAGAAATATCACAGTCTTCTATTTCACATTGCAAACCCTGAAGCGTTGTCCAACCCATACTGGAAGGTAGCTGGGTGCAGCATGATGAGGGATGGATGAGAACAGGACCTGCTGCTTTCCACAGAGTTCAAAGTTCTACTGGCAGAACTCTTCCAGTTCTCCAGGGGAACCGTGGTCTGTAAACCGAGCGCCTGAACTGCTTGTTTGAAAATCAAGATGAGTTCCTGTGGCTGTAACGTGGTTAAATTCGGGACCGTAGTCTCCAGCAATCTGAGCCCTGGCAGTTTTGCACCACACGGCAGAACATCGATCACATCTGAGGTTCCTGCGTTCCCCAGACCCTGACCACAGCCTTAACCACAAGCTCTTTGTCTCTGGTTTAGCCATAAAGGTAGAGACATCTCTATTGCATCCCAAAGGGTAGAAATCACACCTGCAAAACTGGAAGAAAATTAAAGCCCTTATCTTAATTTTTCCAGTTCAGGGGCATTTGTGAGGCTCGATTTAGCCACCTACCGGGAAGTGGAGATTTCTTTAAATTGTGAGTCATCTCTTCTGTGCTGAGGAGAAGATAGGCAGGTTTCAGTCTTTCTCATTCAGCGCTGAATGACAACCATAATGGGTCATCTTACAATAATTTGATAGTTTGTGGCAACACGTTGTCTTTTTTTTCTGTTACAGCCACGTGACAAAGGCCATGGCATTGCTCGTGTTTCAGCCCTCTCCAAAAAACGGCAGAGGCTACCCTCTACGAGAGGGAGAGAAAAAATGACTGATAAACGTTGTTTATGTATTAGTTTCACCATGCTGCGTTGGACACACTTATGTGATTGAGCTGTAGGCGAATGTGCATGTTGGGAAATTGAGGAGTAGGGGGCATTTGTTGTTTCTGTTTTTCCTGAGCAGAGGGAAGACTACCCAGTAATAGTGTCTGCAAATGTCTTCTGCCCAGATATTCCTGAGCCAAGACAAAATTTACTATGAGAGCCTGATGACTACATCTGACCTTCATGCATATCACCTCCGTCGAGCATCGCCATGCTGTGATCTTCTAAAGAAATAGGTCTCTGTGGGTAGTCCCAATATACACTTATAATTCAACAGTGATCTAGCTCTGATAATAATAGTTATTTATATATAAAGTATTAGTGAAGATCTTGACCATGGTTAATTTGCAATGTTTATAACTTGGCTTACAGGTTTTCTAAGGATGGCACCACTATAACTGACTATAATTGCTGTGCTTAAGCACTTGCGGTTTTTTATTCAGCAGTGTATCAGCATTGCAGTAACAGCCTGGTGTGACGTGTATGCAAAGGTGCCTGATTCTCAGTATGGTTAGATTAGTTCAACGTAGGTACTCTTGTGTTGGTTTTGATTTTGTTTGCTTCCCCCAGAAGACGCAAAAGTGGAGAACTTGACGCCTGAAGCAAAAATTGCTCTTGGTGCTCTCTAATCCGTGTTATCTTCTCTTTAAATGAACGTGGGGAAAGAAAGTTGAGATTAGTGAGGGTATTTTGATCCCCATCTGTTTCCCCTTACAGGTTAAACATGAAAAGATCCCCATTATTGTCATGTTAATTTGTTCACGACTTGATCCAGAGCCCACTCACCGCAGTGAAAGCTCCTGTTCTTTCCTATTTTCAGTTACTTTGTGTAAGGAGGTCAGAGCAGTTCTTCCCAACACAGAAAGCCACGGCAGCTCGCCACCAGGAAAGGAAGTTTTCGGTCACTCTGCTGTAACGTGCCTCTGTTGGATAGAATCAAAAGTCACATTAAGGTTTGGGAAGAGGCTTGAAAAGGCAGTTTAAAATGCTGGCAAGTGATTGACTGAGCTACCGCAAAATTAGAGATGCTGCGATGGTAGGAGGTTCCCACCGGGACAGATACCCTTAGAGATGTGCACCTACTCCGTGTGTATTCCCTGTGTCTTCTATGTGCTTTGGGAGCTCTTCTATTTGTGCAGTTACCAGAGTAGCTTTTCTCTTTTTTGAGAGGTGGGATTATGGAATCTTTGAAAAGTTCATGTATTGCCTTAGTAACAAAGTTTCAACTGTCTTTTTATTACATTTAATGTATGTGTTGACAGAAAAAAAGGAATTTTCTTCTTGACTTGCTCCAGCACAGGTGATTGAAGTCTTTCTAGCACGGAATAATGGTGTGCAGAGACCAACAGAGTTTGTGTGTATTACCCACTTGCATTTATCTTGAATACAATTTATTATTTATTTATTCAAAAAGAAGAATAAAAATACACACACTATTATCTGCATGGATGCTAATTAGAGGCATGTACGTGATGGAACATTATTCTTTAGAGTTTTATTAGTCCTGAAAGACAACGCTGACTTTATGTGGATAACTTATTTCTAATGTGCCTTCAACCTCCTGCTACGCTGTGTTCAACAAGCTTCCCAGTGCAATCAGCTGTCTTCCCAACAACTCCTGAATACTTTGGTCCTGGATTGTACACTGGTTCTCGATATTTGGCCCTATATTTTACATCGTTTCCTTCTTTGTGCCACAGGCTACACAGGTGGGGTCTAAGTGTGGGTGTGGATGTCTGTTTCCAGTCCCAGTTTTCAGCTTGTTCACCTGCACTGGTATAAGCTATGTTGGGTTGTGTTGGAGGTCTGGCCAGTCCAGTTGCTTGCCTGCTCCATTAATTACTGGTCCTGCCAGAGCTCTTTCCTACTCCTGTTCATCTTTGTTGCCTTTCTCTGGACCTTTTCCAGTACTATGTCCTTTTTCTTTTTTTTTTTTGAGACAGAGCATATCTAACCTGTGTAGGCAAACCATGGATTTATACGTCACAGGATTACATTCTGTCATCTCTGTTCTTTTCCTTTATTATTTTTTAATTTGCCCAACATTTACTTAGCTTTTCTGACAGCTGCTGAGCATTGAGCTGAAAATCCTGAAGCCTCAGTCTGAGTCAGCTCCGTGCACATAATTTCAGATGTGAAACAGGGTCATTTTTTCAGTATGCATCACTTCGTGTTTCTGTATGTGACCGTACTGAACCGCGCACGCCCCCACGGAACAGTAATGGTGACCTCCATCCTTTGCAAGATCCAGTCACTGACTCCTACCATAGGTTCCTGCCTCACATACGTTACCAGTGCCAGGCCCTCCCTTATGCCACTGCTATGTGGCTGCCTCAAAAGGCGTAGCTGGGGGACTTTGTAAAAAGCTCCTTGGAAATCCAAGAAGACTACGTGACCTGGACAGCCTGATCTTTGTTAGTCTGAACGCAGATGTAACGAGCCCTGAGGCTTCCTCTGCTGCGCTGCTGATGGTGTGAATTGTCTGTCGTGCGTGTACGGTCACAGAAATCTAGTGTGCACTGTCAAATGTGTTCCATGAATCGTCTAACGTCACTGCTCCAGACTTCTCCCAAACTCTCGGGCTGGCCCTGTGGTGCTGCTTCGTTTCATATCGCAGTGTGGTTCGTGGTATGGTGCAGTAAAACCTTCGGATAACAGAAGTCCTGGCTCTGCAGGGAGTGTCTAAATGTGAACTTCTGTAGATAGCTAGGTACCATTTTAGGAAACACTTTTGTAGCGTAAATCACATAATTCTTCATTTGCCATGTGATGCTACTGTCCTGTTGCCTCCTCTCTTTGAAGGTGGACTTTTCCCGACAGCAGTGTATTCTAGCCAGGGAACTGCTGCCAAAAGCCACCGTTAGAACAGTTTCTGTTGAAGCATTTGGCAACGGGGTAGTGAAAGAATTCACTAGATTTGCTAATTTTCTTTGTGTGACTGGATATGAACTCAAGATATCTTGGCCCTTTATATGAAATGCTTTTTTTTTTTCTCCCCCCCCCTTCTCCTTGCCATTACATCTCTTATATGAAATCTTCAGATTAGGTAAGGGTGCCAGACATACTGTACATACTTAGAGCGTGGGCAGATGAAGACAATGTCTAGGCTGAACACCAAAGTCCTTAGGAAATTAAACTGTAGTTTTATTATAATTAGTGATTTTTTTTATAATCAGGATATTATCCATCTTTCAGTGGCTTTATTACTATTGACAGCATCCTCGGGGCCAAGCGCCGGTGCGTTCATGTAGTGCCCTATTCTGCAGAAGTCTGTGAGTGTTTCCCATCGTTTCAGTCTCTCTACACTGAGTGACACTTGTCTTCTCAAATAGTCCCATTTAGCAGATGGGAGCAATGGGAGATGAATCTGATCCTTAACATCTAAAAACATACATGAAAACAAACAGTCTAAATAACCCAGAGTTAACTGGGAAGCCGCTGCAGGATGTCCAGCATAGTGAAAGGTCCCTCAGGAGAAGCTGTCACAACACAGGGTGCTTTGCTGCAGGAGCAATGATCTGCAGAGAACACTCTAATCCTCAGAGAGCACTTGGGGAACTGCAGGCTTCCCAGGAAGATTTTTTTTTATATATATATTATTTTCTCATTAGACTTCCCAGATATTGGGTTTTTCCCTTTTTTTAAAAAAAGTTTATTTAAATAGGGAAAACTTAAATGTAAGAGAGCTTAAACCACCTTCTTTAAAAATAACAAAGCAGTCCTGAAAAAATTCCTCCAATAAATAATGTGCTCTAGGGTAAATTGTTCCTTTCACTATATTATGCAAGACATAATGTATGACATCAGAAGTCTATACATACAGCATGGATAATCACAAGGAAAATCTATCAGACAATCTTAGAGCTGGTCAGAAACTTCGGAAGCATGGAAAATTGACTTTTAGGTTTTTTAACTTTTTGACCACGCGCAAAACCAAAACAAAGAACAGGGGACAAGGGCTGGTGATGTTTCCAATTAATAATCTCTTGGTTTGGGGTAGTTTTAGAAAATTTTTTAAAAGTTGGAAATTAATTGTCTTTTGATTTATTTAATTTTTTCCCCCTAATCTCTTTCTAAGAAAAGCAGTCATTTCTTCATTGGAAAAGATTACTTCAGCACTGGAAGATGCTTACCAATGGCAGAGTCATACAACTCCACTGTGCATCTATATCTTCCTACGCTGATGTTTATTGTTGAATGAAGTTCACTTTTAATTATGTACAGCTTTCTTCTGCACTGCTGACTTTAAGAATTGCTCTTTTCCCTAGAAGCTTAAATCTGAATGTACTAATATTCACTGTAGTATGTTTATGCTTATTCTGAGGCTTTAGTATGCAGAACTAGATGAAAAATACTACTTAAAAAGGGCCATTAATCTCCACAATCACCCTGTACTTTCCTAGGATTTATTCTTAATCTATTTCTTTCATCATACAGAAATATGGAGTCTGAAAAATGTTGATATTCATTCCGGAGTATTTATTTCCCCTTTATAAAAAACAGGTTTTTGTCAAAGCATATCTGAAGCTGAAAAACCTGCTTTCCTTGCATATGGAGTTGGTGATCAGGTTAAACATACCAGCCTTTGACACAGAAAGAGGGCTTGTCTGGATTTGGCTTCTGAGGGAGCATCCTTTTCTTTAAAGTTTTGGGTGAAGAATGGGAGAAAAGCCACCTTTCCCATGGTCACAGATGTATTCTCTCTTTCCTATATCCCGGAGATAATCAACCATGCTTGCAAAATAATTTTGAGCTATACTGTTTTATTCTTATTTGGGATGATGGTTTTGCTCATACTTTATTGATCAAGAAATATAAGTGAACGTTGTCTTGGTAACTTTTGCAAAACACAGTATTTTTACTCTTAATCTGAAGACTGGGACTGTATGAAAATCCCCTTTTCTCTTTGAATCTGTATTTCTAACCATTATCAATCTCAATAGCTTTGGTAGGTCTTTAGCGTTCACACCAGCAGTTCTGATTAAGTGCTTCGAGCATCATCTAGCCTTGCAAGCTTCTGGGGTTTTGGGGCTTTTTTTGGTTATTCTGGCAATTTATCTCTTCTAATATTGGGAACTAGCCAAGAAACCTTTTCCAGTGTCTGTATAAGCAACCCACCACTGTGCTGTACCACTTGTGCTGGTTTCCAGGATGCCCACAGAGTCCGGGTGTCAATCAGAGCACCTAAAATTAACGTGCCATTTGGGTGATGCTTTTGCTTTGGGGTTTTTTTTTCTTTTTGTGTCTTGGAGGAGGTGAAATATAGTATTGCCTTTGCATGTACAGTGAAGACAGTTCTCTCCCTCTGTTTTTAACTCTCCCCTTCAAAGGAAAACAGAAAAGGAAAAAAAAATGAGCCAGGTAGAGCAGCCTAGGAAGGAGGCTGCTGCCCTCTCGTGGTTCCCGAGGCGAACAGCCAGCGGGACAGTGGCTAACGAGCAGCTGAGAGGATGCCCCTTATTTTCTAGCAAAAGTCTCTTGCAAGGCACAGGAGCAGAATCCAGCTGTCTGAACAGGCTGAGCAGGAGAGGATAGCTATGAATGTCCTGAATTATTGCAGAAAATTCTGTTTTGTGGGATCTGATTTCCTTATTTTTCAGTTCCTTTTCTTCTAAGAGGTTTGACAGCCACAGGTTGCTGTTCTACAGTTCTGCTGCTGCAGCAGCAGAAGCCCTTTAATGCCTGGAGTTCATTGCCCTGAGATAACTGGGTGCAGCAGGATTGTTTATAGAAATGCCTGTCACCACCGCCTATATCCTGTTGCCTACAAAGGTGAGTTTAAAGTCATCTCTTCAGTGTTCAAGGATTCGCACCTGCTTTATTAAAAAAAAAAAAAAAAAAAAAAAAGAAAAGAAAAGAATAAAGAAAAGAAAAGAAAAGAATAAAGAAAAGAAAGAAGAAAAGAAAAGAAAAAAAAGAAAAGGAAAGAAAAGGAAAGAAGAGAAAAGAAAAGAAAGGAAGAGAAGAGAAGAGAAGAAAAAAAAGAAAAGAAGAAGAGAAAAGAAAAGAAGAGAAGAGAAAAGAAAAGAAGAGAAAAGAAAAAAAAGAAAAGAAAAGAGAAGAAAAGAAAAGAAGAGAAAAGAAAAGAAGATAAAAGAAAAAAGAAAAGAGAAGAAAAGAAAAGAGAAGAAAAGAAAAGAAAAGAAAAGAAAAGAAAAGAAAAGAAAAGAAAAAAAGAAAAAGAAAAGAAAAAGAAAGACAACCAGGCTGTGACCTGTCAAGGAGCCTAGATGCGTGTGCAACCCCACGACATCTGAGCAGAGCCATTGCCCTTGGTGTTAAGCAGCTTGCCTGGCAGTGTCGAAGCCCCTGCCACTCCGTGCCCACAGCCAGCTCTTCTCCTCTGCCCTTCGGTAGGATGGGGTAAAGCTTTAGCCTTAGCAAAATGTGTGGGGAGAAGAGCTGTAGGTGTTTTTAATCACTGGGCTCAGCTCGGAGCTCTGCCCCTCGAGGGGAGCGCTGCGGAGAGCAGGAAGGTCTCTCTCACTGCCTCTTTGGACTTCTTTATAAACAGACTTCTTCTCTTTGAACTAAGTTTTGACACTGATCTACTCTCCTTTTGAAAAGGCCTCTGTCCCTATTACCCAGCTAAGACAATGTGCACATACCTGGTCCTTCCTTCTGGCTTTTCTCTGGGAGGGTGCTCCCCCCTTCCCCAGCACTGCTTCGCAGCGATAACACGAGGAGGTACCACAATATCCTCTCCAGAAGATGCCTTTAAAGAGATCCTCATTGAACATTGTTGCAATTCTTATCTAGATTCATTTGGAAAGATAAATGAATAGATGGGAGAGAGATCGGATGATCCCTGAAATGTCCCCATTTTTTAGAGGAACGAATGAGAAGCTCACCTAGGAGCACTGCCGACAAAAATTATCCCAAAAAGGGGGGACATGTAAACTGAGGAGAAAAGCTTTGTTTCTGTCCTTGCAGTAAATTTTTTCAAGCAGGGATTCCTTTGGGAAGGTTAAGCACCAGCGCTCCCTTCCCGGCGAACTTCACACCCCCTGAAGCATCGCGTGAAGCCCAGCGTGCAGCCCATGCCACGCTCTGTGTGCTCGTCGAGGGGCCTGTAGGAAGTGTTTATCTGGTGGAAATGCTGCCAGCAAAACAACCTGATGAAACTCCGTTCCAAGTGTGGGACAAAAGATGCCTGTGGTAAAGCCTCACAAAATCGTAAGTGCTCAGGACAACGCTGGGAGCAGGTGATAAGAGCTCCTCGCGCATGGAGTTGACCTGTGCTCCACGTGGGACTTGCCGCTGTCTGAGAAGGGGGAAACTCATCTGAGATTTGACTGCTGGGAGCTGTTACTCGTACTGGAGCAGCGTAAATGGGGGCTTCACCAGCAACGCTAAAATCATTGAAATACTTTACCGAAGAACCCCGTATTTTAGCTCAGGGTAACAGACGCAGGCTGCAGCCTGCACCGCTGGGACAGGCACACCGAGCCTCCTCCTCTCCTCCCAGCGGCAGCGGTGCCCGTGTCAGCTTCTGAGCTTTTGAAAACTAAGCCATGGCTTTAAAGCAAAGGTTTTAACGGGTGAGAGGTGGAAGGGGAGGCAGGAGCTGCTGCTGGGCTCATTTCAAAGGTGCTGGCAGCGTGTGTGCTTTCCCAGCTTACATCATAGCGCTGAGTTTTCCCCACTGTGTGACAAAATGGGTAATGCCATTTTATGCAATCGTAGAATCATTTAGGTTGGAAAAGACCTTTAAGATCATCAAGTCCAACTGTTAACCCAGGACTGCCAAGCCCACTGCTGACCCATGTCGCTAAGAGCCACATCTATGTTGAACATCTCCAGGGATGGTGACTCCACCACGTGCCTGGGCAGCCTGTGCCAGTGCTCGACCACCCTGTCAGTGAAGAAGTTTTTTCAAATATCCAACCTAAACCTCCCCTGGTGCAACTTGAGGCCGTTCCCTCTTGTCCTGCCGCTGGTTCCCTGGGAGCAGAGAC
>JAVJGI010000065.1:51019535-51036573 GCA_035590275.1 Ibycter americanus
CCCCTGTCAGGGAGCTGCCGAGCGATAAGGTCCCCCCGAGCCCCCTTTTCTGCAGGCTGAGCACCCCCAGCTCCCCCCGCCGCTCCCCACCAGCCTTGTGCCCCAGCCCCCTCCCCAGCCCCCTGCCCGGCTCTGGACACGCTCCGGCACCTCTAAGTCCCTCTTGCAGTGAGGGGCCCAACACTGAACCCAGCGTCTGAGGTGCAGCCCCACTGGTGCCGAGTACAGGGGGACGGTCACTGCCCTGGTCCTGCTGGCCGCACTACTTTGGACAGAAGCCAGGATGATGTTGGCCGCCTTGGCCACCAAGGCAAGGTAGCTTTTTTGCAGGCAGGAGCTTTAGGCAGGCTTATGCAGAGAAGGTACTTGAGTAGTAAAATAGAGCTGCTAAGTCAGTGAATATTGAAAACCTGGTACAACATGTTATGAGAATAAAGCGCTCATGTGTGTGCCAGTCTAAAGCTCCCCGGTACGTTTTCATGCCATAATTCCTTGAGCTGCCTTATGTTTGAGTAGCTGTCCCAGAGGCTTCCTTAGAGAAGGGACTCAGAGGAAAAGCTGCAGTCGTGCTTTCTGCAGGGTCAACATGACAACGTCAGTTGTCAGGGACAATCACAGTGTCCCCCACTGCTGGGTTGTCCCATGGTGAACCTGGTTTCACGCTCTCCTCCCTTCCACCCACTGTCCAAACCTGCCACGGGGCTGCAAGAGTAATATTTATTTTTAATTCTCTGATACTCCTATAATAATCATTACCGTGTCGGCGATACTGTGCTTGATTTAGAACATCGATTGTTAATTCTGGCAGTTCTCCTACCAGCAGAGATTTTTAAATAGCAAGAGCTGGATGACTCTTTAGCAGAATAGCTCCTGGGGGACAGGGATTGGTTTTATTGACTGAGTCTCTTTGCCTGTGGGTAACAGCAAAGCTGCGCTGGCTCTTTTTTCTATAATTGTGAAGTTAACTAGCTTCTGCCGTGCTGTCAAGTAGATATGCCTACATCAAGAATTATTGCTTTTGCCTGCTGTGAGGTTTGCAATGTGTCTTATTAAATGCTTTCAGCTGCTGCTAAACATTAAGGTAACTGATAATTTACCGGGTATTAAGGATCTTCTGTGTTTTCAAAGAAAAAGCTGCCTTTATTCAGCATTTCTACAGCTGTTGATTAGGTGTAACTTTTATCCAGTGTGAAACTTTTTGAGTGAACCATAAATCTAAAATAGATCTTGCATAAATAGGAAGCAGAGCTTCTGAGGTGGGAACATATTATCAAGCAATGCTATCTATAATGATTTAAAAATCTGTTAGTTCAATCATGATCACTTTAATAGAAACATCCAAGTGACTTAGCCAGAGCAAAATAAGTCACCTACTTAGTTGGAGCAACTGTTATGGATAGGTCAGCTTGGATTAGGAACGAGGGGCTGCCTTGGATTTCTCCAAGGGGAGAAAAAGAAGGAAAAGAGATGTTTTATTCCCATCAGAGTGGGGAGCAGAGGGGAGCTGCTGGCTGCCTTGCTGGATAATCCTCCTCTCGTTCTTCTCCAGCTGTCAAACTCCTGGCAGCGTTTTTCTATAGCTGTAGTGAGTCATGGTTTCCCAAGCGTGTTACATATGGAGCGTGTGGAGCATGCAGAATTCGTCCTGCTCAGCATTGTGTGTGCAGTGCCGGGGTGCTGGAAACGCTTGGCTGGAGGGCTCAGCCTTCCACCACACCACACGGCAGGTGCTGCCACCCAAAGTCACACCCGAACACCAAGGGCACTGACCGTCCTGCTTGCTTGTCCTGCTTGGCTCCAGCAGGAGCCAAAATTGCTCCTGGCCCTGTTCATACCAGACCTCATGTTTTCCTACCAAAAGTCCTGCTGAGGTTATTAGCAGCGAGCCAGGCAGGCAGCAGAAGCCGTGCATGGAGGTACAGGACTCGAGCTCAGTTTCTGCATTTCCTAGCCACCTTCGGACCTGAGGTGCAAGGCAAAGGAGCACGTTGCACGCATCCTTCCCCGACCCTGGGGAGCTCAGAGCTGGGACCTTGGATGCTGGGGGGAGGATTCATTTTTCAGCTGGTTTCAGCCTGTATCCTTCCCTTGACCTGATCAGACACAGCTCCTGGTGAAAAGCAATGCACTTCAGCTGCTGGCAAGTGATGAATGTGTAAAATTACCCCAGGTTTAGATAAGACGGGAGCTTGATTTTTCTTTCAAGAGTGCATCAAGCTGACAGTGCAAGCTTTTTGCCTTTTTACCTAAGGGTAAACTGCCAGAATTTGTCCTCATTAAGAGAATAAGTGTACTGAACACAGCTCCATTCATTTCAAAGACTGCCTGGTTGGCAAGAGCCAGACCAACTCCTTTTTGATATCCTAAAACCTAAACGCAAGGCTGGATTATGTTGCATTTTTTTTTTCTCTCTTTCTTTTTTTTTCCTTTTTTTTCTTTTCTTCCTCTGGTAGAAGTGACTGTAACCCAGATGCATAATCCCTTCTTACTGAGCTTTTGATTCAGCAAATGCATACCTGAACAGTTTGGCTTTGTGTTTGTTCATCCCATGTATTTGTCTGCCAGGGCCAGCCCTGTCTTGGATGGCTTCTGGGCAGGCTGCTCTCTTCTCGGGAGGTGGGTAATTCCAGAGTTCTCATATTTTGTAATTTAACTTGGAGCAGGTGCTTCCAAATCAGGCAAGGTACCTGATTACAGACCTTTTGGTGGCCTCATTATAAAATATAACAATCCCATGGCAGCCAGTGCTTTGTTACCACCTTACCAGGCTGTTGTGGCATTTTGAGGGAAACACAGGGAGAAAAGTTTGCGACAGTTTTCTGCGTTCACTTCCCCTCCTTGCATTGCCCTGCTTGCCTCTCACAGTTGTTCTCGCTGTGCTTCCACTGCAGCCCGGCTGAGGTTGGGGGACTCCATCCGGGCAGGGATGCGCGGCCACTCCTTGGGGCACCGGGGGCTTGGTACCATGGGAAGCTGCCACCTTCCTTGGCCTCATTGCTGCCTGATAAATCTCCATCAGCAGCATCCGCCTAGCTGACACCTTTGCGTCAAGCAGAAAGTACGTAGCATAGGGCAGAGACCATCATTTTGAGCTTGAGAAGGAAAGTTCTGTCTTTAATTTGAAATAAAACATTCCGACTAAGGATATCAAGGTAGCCTCGCTAGTCACCTACGACTTTACTATTCAAATTTGACTTTTTTTAGTGTTGTAATGATTTCGATCTGTAGTTCACATCAAAGCAGGTGAGCTCTCACTACCTAGTGACTTTCTGGCGACGGGTGTCTCTGCTGCTTCACAGCCGTATGTGTCAGCAGGCGAGCGTAAGGTCTCTTGAGGCTTCCAGACTGACTTTTAACACAGCCACGTGGTTCAAAGAGGCACATGAAGGTGGGAATGTTTTTTTCTTTCCAGCTCTTGTATGGCAATTAGTACTTCAGAGCGATAGAAATGCCCAAGCAATGGTAAGCCACTGCTTTTCAAAGCAGGAACCCTTACTTCTCTGGTATTATTCTATTAAAACAACTTCATTTCTCTGCGAGCAAGTGCCTGATATAAGCGTAATTGTATTGTGTGATGGATGCTGGCTGAGTACAACAGTGACAGATGCATGCTGAAACTGTGTGAAAATTTTTGCAGCCAAAGCAAAACTGGCAAATGTTTGGCTTTCCTCCAGCTTAGCTCGCGGGTGCACAGTATCCGACGATTTAACTGCAATGTTTACAGCACTGAAAAGCAGTTCTAGGCATGGTTCTTGTCAGCAGTGCGGAGCAGAAAGCCTCTCTCATTTTGTTGACCTATGCTGGCCCTCAAGTCTTAGAAACTCTCTTTTATTTTGTTCCCCCCACTCTGCCCTCATCATACTCCTAGTCAAATGTTTAAGTAGGATGGAAAAGCCCTCTGCTTTGATTCCTTTGAAAGAGCACAGCTGCATAAAGTATTGGGCACTTCAATCCTGAAACTTTATTTTTGGACATAAATAGTGAGAAGTCACCTCTTGTATCGTCTCATCACCTCTTCAGAAATGCTTTTTTTTCTCCACAAGCGTTCTCTTGCATCACAGGACAGCTACCAAGCATGACTGAAAATGATATTGTAAAGGAAAATGATCTGGTAAAAAAAATCTCTCCTAGCTGCAAAGGTGAGAAGCAAAGGAGCAGAAGGTGCTGGCCACTGTTTTGCATGGTGCGCTTCTCCTGGGGCACGTGTGGTAAGTGTGACTTTGCACGATGGCATCTGTCCCAGGGTCACATTCAACTGCTCACTCTCCCCTGGAGGGGCAGGAAGGGAGCTTCCCACTTCTGTGCAGTTCTACAGTTGTGTGTCTTTATGTGCGTATTAAATACTAATTAAATCAAGCATAGGAGGGTACTGGCCATAAATCATCACTACTACAGCCCGCTATTTGGCTTTTGTGGCGGGGCACAATGACAGTCTGGCGTAGCGGGTGGGAAGGCAGATGGCCACACCTGCTCGAGGTGCGGCTTTGCTGTTTGCTGTCGAGAGTAATCAAGGGTCTGTAAACAGCCCGAACTAGGATTCTGCTAATGTTTCTACAAATTAAAAACTTGCAGATACTGGGCTCCTATGCTGTCTTCTGTAGGCCATGGCCCTTCCTCTTGCTACTGCTGCCCTGTCTGGCACCCCAGCCACGGATGGAAGCAGGGGCAGTGCTGTTGGGAGGTTTGATGTGAAGGTGACCGACCACAAGCAATTTTGCCCAAGTGCTCACACTCCTGCCCATGAACAGGAGCTTGCAAGCCTGCCCACGGTCACCAGGGCAGTGCCGTAGGGACCTGCGGGACAAGATCCCTAAGCAGGGAAAGGATAGCGGTAGGAATGGCAGGACAAACCAAAGCATCAATACCTTCATGACCATTCCTCACCATCCCCACGGTTCCTGGTGTTTGCACTATTTCTGCCCCTTGAGATCACAAATTACATACGCAACCAAAACAGTGTGTCCAGTCTTCCCATTCGGACCCAGAGGGTGAAGCAGAAGTGCATTCATGGTGTGCATCCCTGCAGAGAGCTGAAGCAGCCACCACGGGTCTGTCCTGTGGTCCAGAAATATCCAGAAAGCAGGGGTGCAAACCAACCTCTCTGTGCTGCATGGGCAAGAGGGCGGCAGACCTCTTGGAAAGGCAGGCAGTGGTGGTACAGAGAGCAGGAACCCTTCTAGGAGCATGTTTTCACAGCGATCCCTCTGGGGATTACCGGAGCCGTAAGGTGCATGAGGTTCGTCTCTACGGGACGACCCTGGGATATGATGCACTTTGGGCCATATCTACTCAGAGGTGTTTAGGTAGTATGTTTATGGAAACTTATAAGTATTATACTAATACCTAGCATAAAGATAAAATCAAACTGCTTTGAAGACACAATAGGCTATTTTGCTAATTGAACTATATACACAAGTCAACTTGAATGGAAATGATCAGCCATAATTGGCCACATTAAACAGTCATTTTCCTTTACATCCTTTTTTCAGTGGCATCCTTAGAACAGAATGACGTCTTTTGGTGCATTTTCAATGGGTCTTTCCTGTTCTTTCTTCTTAGAATATCTTGCGTGGTCATAGAAATATATGATGATGATAGAAGCAATGTTCAGAAAAATGATGAGCAGCATGATCCAATATGAATATCCGTAAGTGTGTACAGATTTGGTATGTGTCTGCAGAAAAGAAAAACATCCATTGGCCAATTCTGTAGACAGGCCGTTTTCCTCTATGCTCACGGGAAAAAGTATCATGGCTGTAAGAATGAAGATGCCTAGAAAACATAAATACAAATGTTAGAGATAAAAGTGTAGTACTGTTTATGTAGCTACTTGTAAATAGTCAAATTGTTTAGAATACCTGGACTAAGACAAGGATTAATCTGATATTTCCCATTAGTAAAATGTGAGGGCATTTAAAAAACTTTTGTCCCATCTAATAGTATCTGCCAGGTGTTCTGACATTGGCAACTTTATCTTCTGCTAAAATTAATGGATTCTGACTGAGTGTTCTTAGAGCAGGCCATTTAATGTAATTTTTTTCTCTGAACTTAGTGCTGATGAGTATAATATATTTGCCCATTGGTTTATTTGCAGAATGCTTATTTGATATGAGCCCAAATTCCTGGGGTGTGCAGTATCACAACTGGATAAAAAACTGAGCAACGTGGTCTGTGTTCAGGGTTGGCCCAGCTTTCTTCAAGAGCTTAGACTTAGAAACCTCGTGTTCTTTCCAACACAAATTATTCAATGACTCTGTGATGAGCCAAAATAAGATGACTTATTAGATTTGTATCTGTTTCCTATAGCCTGAATGGAAGTGGAGTCTGGTTACTTTGACATTTAGGTAAATAATGCTTTTACATCTCTACTTTCACAGTGCTAATGGAGGTATAATGTCTAAACACTGGTGAAAGTATTCCTATTCTTTACCTCTAGGTACACCATCCTACACATGTTCATGCTGAAACAGGTTCAGGTTTTTTTTTCAGGAGGACACTGGACTTTCAGGCCATCTGGTAGGAGAATTAGGAACCTTCAAGATACACTCAAACATCAAATCATGCATGATTTTTCATAAAAACATGCCCATGGCAAACTAGACTTCCAGGTCATAGCACTTACAGGGCTGTAAAAAGTAACCACGATCATCAGTCAACATGAGGGTTTACTTTCTCACTAGTATTTATCTTGGCAAGCTCGTGCTCCTTTCATTTCAGGTCAAAGCTTGCAGATTCAATGGGTGCTGGGCTCAGCAAATGAACAACTTTCTCATGTGGTGAGACAATGATCTGCTGGTCTCAGAAGCTGAATAATTGTCTAACCTAGGCTTTTGCTCGCTTTTGTTATCGTGTTTCAGGGCATCCACAGCTGTTTTGGCATCTATCTTTATGTGGGGTGTTAGAGATGGCTGGAGAAATTGGGGATGGGTTCAACCCCCCTACCTGTTCTCGCTATGATTAAGACTACAGTTGTCTATAGGATGCCCTTTCCACCAAGGTCCGATTTTGGCAAAGCTTGCGGAGTGCGTCCCCAGGACAGCACGATGCTGCTGGGGACACGGCCCAAGGGAGAGCGAGCTGCCACTCTGCCCGCAGAGACCTGAAAAGCTTTTGAAGGACAAAACGTCCATGCTGAAGTACTCTGTAATCAGATGTCTTTAAAGAAAATTTTCCAGGTACAAACCTATTATTAGAGGCATGCATAATCCTCTTGAGACAAATTGAGT
Organism: Ibycter americanus; assembly: GCA_035590275.1. NCBI lineage: Eukaryota > Metazoa > Chordata > Aves > Falconiformes > Falconidae > Ibycter > Ibycter americanus. Next base: position 51,026,762 of record JAVJGI010000065.1, read on the forward strand.
GTGAGAGCTGAAGTCATTACCAGAGCAAGATGAAGAGGGTAGGAAGGTGCGCGGGGAGCGGCCAGGCTCCAGCCTACCAGGCGAACGAGGGGTTACACCTCCAGGGAGATGTTTGACACAGTTCAGGTCTCTAATGACTCAGCCTCTCTACTATTTTTTTTTTTTTTTTTTTTCTGCTTAGGGAATGCTAAAAATATATTTTGATCTGTGAAAGGTTTTTTTTTGAGGAGGAAATAAATTTTGCCGTGACTCAGTCCTCCTAACTGCTGCCTCCCCGTGCTCATGCTGTTGTGGACGTATTTGATTCAACACATTTTTTGGAGATGAAGCTAGAGTCTATCCTATAGATTAGACCTTAGAGGCCTAATTTGGTAAGGAGGTAACCTAGCAACAAATGTGCTACAAATACCATAAAATTGTGACATAAGGTCTTCAAGAGGTTACAAATGGCACTGCAGTCATACCCAGTGCATACTTAGCTGTTACAGTTTCATTCTGTATTTGTCAGCTTACTCCCTGCTTCTCAATATGCATCATGCATAAAATGATGCTACACCTTTGGGGGCTTTTTCATTTCCATTTTTGCTGCCAGTGAATCCAGACTCCCACTGATTGATGGTATCGCTTCAAGTAAATAATATTATTTTACTGGTACTTAAAAGATAGTTTTCAGGTATCCCAGCAGATACGGTTAAAAACCAAAACCACCTGCACAGAATATTTTCCCAAGTGTTTCCTTTTACAGTTATATATTTCTTAATTTGGAATTAATGAGAATACAGTATTCATCTGTATAGTGGTCAGCATGTGATGCATTACTCACCGCACAAGGAATTCCAGGTGTAGACTCCAGTGGCTCCCAAAAACGTCTGGTAGGGATTACTGACAGCGTTAGTGCAGGTAAATCCAGAACTCAGAAGGGCACTCAGTAAACCGAGAACCAGAATCACAATAATCGCAGTGATCATGCTTTTCGCCTTGGTGTTGCTCAGGTTATCTGCAACTGAAATACAGCAGCTCAGCATTGATAATCAGCCTTCCCACCACAGTCTAGTGGGCTTGGACCACCTTATGACTTCCTGACATGGCTGTAATTAAGAGCTAATAACCAGAGATTTGGCTGATCTGCAGAGATCAGGATGTAGAAGGTACAGTAGGTTTTGACAGAGCACACGAACCCAAATCCAAAATGCGGTGACGGTACATTAGGCTGAACTAAGTGCAGGTCTCCTAATCCTGCAGGCACACAAACTTTCCCAGGCATCGGGTTGGGAAGTAAACTTCTCTTCCTTAATAATTCTGTAAATATTTCCTCTCGACATGACCAGACAGGAATTTTATGCCTAAATCACATCAGAAAACCAGGCGTTCCTCTGCCCATTGTTTCTGAGATGTCTGGTAACTTCCCCAGGTGCCTATTTAAAACTTGGCTTCAACTGTAGATTAGTTCCTCTTAATATAGCAGTGGTCCCCCTCATATGGAATAAATTCAACAAGGGGAACAGCTTCCAAAAGTCCAGCAAAGCCATTAGCCTGGAAGGGTCAGGTGCAGGTGGGACAGCCGTAGCTGAGCACGGTCATTCGCACACAGCCAAGGCACGGCTGAGCTGGCATTCACATCCTGACTAGATCTATCTCTTTCCACGTTCTGCAGAAAAAAAATTGGTGAAGGCAGTTCTTGCCCCTTTCTTTTAAAAGAGAGGAGCAACTCCTGCTTTTTTTTCACTGGGAGGACTGGGTGCATGGGGTGCTGTGGCTCCCGAGGAGCTGCGCTTCGTGCTCCGGGCTGCTGGCCCTGGGCTCGGTGAGGGGGTGAACGTGGGCTCCCCAGCTGCCACCTCGGCTCTGCTCTCGGGCTCTGCTCGCAAGGTCTTCACTCCTAAGGCCATGTGCCAAGTTGCCGAGCATCCTGGCACCTCTCCGTTTTGCTCCAGCTTACTACGGTTGGTACCCAGCTTGTTGCCTGCTGTGCTTTCTGCAGCTATATGCGTGGCTGGCCACGTAGACATGGCACATACGCTCAACCCCTCCAGGACTGTAGTAAATTTTATTGGTTTTGCCTAAATCCTTCTAGTTATTTGATATGTTGCTGATAATAAAAGACACAAATTTGAATGCAATATACTCCAAGTGTAATTGCAGTATAGCTGTGTTGAAATACATTATTTTCCTCCTTTCAATTTAAAGATTGAAAAGGCAGCTATAATGTGCCTGTGGCTGCCTTATCCTATAACAAATACAACAACAATGTTTTCAAGCTCTGTTCAAATGGGTGTTGTGATAGACAGCCATCTGTAGGAAAACTTCCTTTCTGTGCTGCTTTTAATACAGAGCCATTACTGCAAAGTATTCAGTTAGTGCATAAATTGGAGAAATCATAGCAGAAAAAATAGTAAAAAACCTCATAAAAATAAAATAACTGTAACAAAAAGAGCTATTGGAAATAAATGAAAAGGAGAGCTTCTCTCGCATTTTATATATTCCTGGTAGAAGTTAATTTCTGTTTGAGGAAATGGCAGGTAAGGATGTGTTATAGAAATCAGTTGTAAATTTAAGTAAATCTCCTGGAAGAATAGGAAAGACGAGCATTCAGGAGCCATCACTCCATTAAGTGGAAGTGAGCACGCTGCAGGCTGTACCACGCACTTGTGCTGAAGCAGCCTGGCTGCCTGGGCATTGCTTATTTCAAGAAATAAGTCTGCAGTCGAATCAGACAGGTTTGTGTAATTTCCCTCTGGCAGCTTCACTTAATTTTATCCCTTGGAACATCTCCAGAATTGACTGGCTACACCTATTGCACCCTCTAATTGATCTTGTTTATCTCTGACAGTGATCCGCAGTTTAGTGGATGTAATTTTGTAAGACTCTGCCTGTCGTAAGCATGCCTGCAACAGCACAAGACTAAAGGGTTTAAATCAAATGCTGTTTTCATGGCAGTATTTTTTTTTTTTTTTCTCAATAAAGCAGTCTGCAAACTGAAGGAATCTACAGTAGCTGATCTACTTGAATGGGATTGATAGTAATCCACAGCTGGATAACCTGTGCATCAGTGTAAAATAACCTAATTCCAGAGGGAAAGAAGATGTTTTTGTCTTCGCCAGGTCTCTCCTTAATTTCCTGTATCTTTTTTTTTTTTTTTTTTTCGTCTTTAGCTCTTGTATGGTTGGATAGAATTTCTCAGACTTTTACTGACCTGCACGTGAATGACATCCAGCTGCCAGTCTGGAGGTCTTCCCTAAGCAGTGCTGATCTGGCAGATTTTACAAGGTCTACGATCACTTACGGCACACGATGAATTATTCATTACAAAACCCAGCCAAACAAAAAAAACTACAGTAGAGTCCAACTTAGCTTTCTACTTTTCAGGAGATCCCGTAGCACATCTGGAAACTGATGATAATGAAGTTCTGGCAATTTTCAAGCATTTGTCATGTATTTCAAAAGTTAGAAAGTTAATGGGTTCCTCTCTGCTATAGCAAAATTCAAAGACTTCCTCACGTGCTGTTGCCCTTGTTGGCTGCCAGCAGCCCGATGAACCCTGACGGTACGGGACTCTCTGGGCATGCCTCTTCCTGCACCTTGATCATCAATTTTTACGTGTTTGACTTGGAAACAAGCAATATAAACTAACTCTTTTACAAACTATTATATTCATAGGTGGTTCCCTTCTAAGACAAATCATTAAAACAGCTAGTGAAGACTCTAAGGACTTAAGTTATTTAGTAACTTTTACATTCTGTCAGGTCATTCTGCTCATCCCCAGAGCTTCCCAAGTAGCCGTATTGATTTATTGCTCTATTAAGGTCGTTCGTGGCAATCTCTTACAGAGGCTACCCTGACTAGGCAGTTCACACACTGTATACTTGCAGAAACCATATTCCTTTGTCTTTCATCTTTACACTCAGAAATTTCTTTTAATGTTGTGGTTTCCAAAAGAGTTAGTTATGGGATTTGTAAAGGTTTTTGATAATCTGCTTTTGTATGTATGGCCATTAATAAAAGCCAACCTGGGCTATCGCTGACAAGTAATTTAGATCATCTTTGATTTACTCTTTCATTATTTCCGTTCTCCTTTTCTCACACCCAAATATAATGATACCACTTGAGAAACACACTCAGGGTGTGCAGCAGAGATCCCCAGCCAGGGCACACTTGCTGAACAGCAGTGATTTAAAAGGATGCTTATAACTCTTCTTACTGGTGTCTGAAATATTGGAGTGGAGGAAAGCACAGCACTTCATTTCTCCATAGCACAAGCGATCCATTTACTTAAGGATATCATCGAAGGAAAGACATCAACTATCTTAGAAAGACCTGACTATTTGAATTTAAAACTAGTATGCATGCAATTCTGATGAAGTATTTTTCCTATTTCAAGCATGTACGGAATCATACTTCACATAAAATGTGACAATCATGCTTACTATAGAGCCTAAGATTTAATTTAAAATCAGTTCACTTCCTCCTGAATATATGCCCCACTGAACTAGTGAGGGATGTGGGCAAACCCACAGTTAGACTATTCATAAAGCACAACTTTCAGCAGCTGTTGAAAGCAACTAGCAACTCCTGAAACTCACTCATTTTGTTCATCCCTAGATGGCTGGTATGTGAGAACTGAGATAAGATATTGCAAATGTTAAGCACAAAAACCTAAATCGGGTGGGAGGAAAACCACTACCTCTACCGCCACCGAAATACACGTAGATCACGCAAAGAACTGAAATCCTTTACTGGAGCAAGAGTTCTGGGAATGCTTGTCATTAATTCTAATTAAGATCTATCTGATGGTAGTGCCCAGGCCCTGGGACCAGGTTGTGTCAGCTGCTGTGCAAAGACAAGACACGTGCCCCAGATTCCTGCCAGACTGCGTCCTTGCCCTGCAATCAGCTCCCCGCAGGTGGACTCCCGGTTTCACACGGAGCCCTACTAAAATCAGCAAGAGTCTGCCCACATGGCGCAAGATTTGGGGCTTGAGCCAACTGGCACAGAGAGATACAGCCATATATCAACTCTTTCTATAAATGCATGCTCATTCTTCTGAAAATTACTTTGATTATTCTGATATGACTGTCAATAAACTGGCTTGAATGACCTGCGATTTTCTATCTGTTACGCCATGATCTCAATATATGCTATACGTTTTGCTGGGAATGCCGTTGTCTTCAAGTTTTTCATGACAATGTCATTATTATAATGTGAACTGGCTTGCCTCATAGAGCTTTGCCACCCTGGGAATTTGGGTGCCTGTTTGTACAGATAGAATTTCTGTACTAAATTAAGCTGGGAAAGAGCTAGGAGATGGGAACTATCTGCAGACTTAGGTCTGCTGTGCTCTACCTTGATGGCTTCCGTGTGATGGGACATCTTACAACAGCCTATGAAAAAAGAAAAAAAAAATTTACAGTACATCTCCTGTTTCAAAATTTTTTCACCTACTCTTCCAAATTTTCATTACTTTTCTTTTGACTGGCTTTTTTCACTTTCACATGTATATCAGTATTATTGCTTTGAACTTGGTGAGACAGCAAGATACATAAAATGAGTGCAAATCCTTGATCCTTGCCACAGCTTTCAGGCTTATCTACCTTTGGGCTTTGTAAATGCTTTTCTTCACATTGGTAGAGCTACTTGTGCACAGAGTGAAGTAAATCTTTTGCTGAACTGTGCGAAACCGGTATCGAGCCTGTGGTTTGTACTTGGTACGCATGATTTCTGTTTCTGTTTTGCTTCCCGTAGTAGGATTTTTCATGCTTGTCTTAACTTTCTCCAAGGTTGCTCTAAGTAAAACCCCTTCTGCTCTTCTCCTTATTTAAGTTTGTTTTTTTCTCATGTAGCATCTCTCCTCCCTTATCTCTCAGTTTTCTGTCCTCCTTAATTATTTAACCATTTTTATTCTTTCTCTTCTGTCATAATTCTATGATTGAGGGTAAACAGCAAGAACAGAAAACGCACAAAAAGTAAGATCTGTTGCAAATCCACCTAAGAGACAGTTTAGTTTTAATCTACTGGATGGTTGCTGAAATATTTTTCTAATAATCTTGTTTTCAAATCTCATCTCAGAGGTTTTTTGGAAAGTCATGATGATAAGGAGTCACCTGAAAACTGTGTGTTAGGTGGAGGAATAGAGTCCTTATAAAAGATGACAAGCTACACTGTAATCCATACTTGACAGTCTAGCATAAGGAAAAAAGACATGAGCAAGCATAAGTTTTGAAAATACTAATCAAATGGTTAAGTTTGATAATATAACACTTCAAATGGGAACAAGATGCTTTTAGAAGAAGAAATAAAAGGAATACTGTCATACGTATAAACACCGTATCTATCTAAATTATTGTTTTACATATTTTGTTCTTTTCCCTTCAACAGCCTCATAAAGCCTTCTATAAAAATGATGCTAATTTGATAGTAGGTGGCAAAATGTTTTAAATCAAATGATGAAATTTAAAAAAAAAATCCTAGAAGGTGACTTAGGTTTTAACTCCTTTAATAAAATGGTGAGCGTTCCTTTTCTGTTCCTCACCGAAAGCTTCTGAAAATTAAAATCAATTTTACATAAAGTTCTTATTTTATATTTTCCCCTCATTCCAAGGTGTAGGCTGAGACCACAGGTAACTAGAAGAAGTTGCTATCGGCAAGAATGCTGTAGTATTTCTGTGCTTTGATTTTATACCATTTAAATGCCCCGACTGGTTTATAGTTATTCCTGTTCCGTCTATAAGTATTACAGTCACAGACGAATGGAAGAATGAGCCGCGGTTCCTACGTCCATCACCTGCACGAGCAAGAAGACACCATCCATTTCCAGGCGTAACACCACTCACCTTGGAAAGTCTTTTCTGAAATCTGAAGTCCCACATCAACGGACTGTTGGCAGGTACCACTAAAAAGTCCGTAGGTGAGGCTTATGGTAATGCTGGAGTTTGTGCTAGAAAAGCGAACCTCACTACTCATCCAGTGCTGGGTCGCCAGCACAACACAAATCAGCACAAAAGAGCAAAGGCAGGTAAAAAAAGCGGATGCAAATGTAGCTGTTTTTCTTCTGGACGGCATTTTGTCAGACAGAGATCTTCCACAGTATCAGGGTATTTTCTTCTCTTTAGTCCAGCTTAGCGTGAGGTTGTTTCCTCCTCCTCACTACGTGGAATCTGCTCCCTGGGCTAGCAGGTTACCCGGGTAAACTTTAAGCAAACAGCAGCAGTAATAAAAATGTAAAATAACTGAACTTTGGTCTGGTGAAAAGGTGTTGCCACAGTTACAACAGAACCAGCCTGGCACAGGCCGGGAGGGACCGTCAGCAGGTGATTTACGATTGCCTTGCCAAACCGTAGCTCTTCACGGCTCTGGAGATGTCTTCTAAAGCCTGACGCCCGCGGGTTACCAGCTCGTCTTACTGCTCTCTGGGAGATTTTTTACTCCCTGACAAAATTTTCTGGCCTGCTCTTGCTCTTTCTCTCGAAAGGCTGATAACCGGGCTGGAATCTATCTCATCTGTGTCTAATGTGTTACGGTAAAGAGTAATGAAATGTTCCTTCTCTGTTCAAATTCCCAGCTTGCTTAACAGCTACCCAACTATCTCTTTTGTGACCTTTCTTCAATTCTTTATGCTTTTTGTGAAAACACTGTGTTGGTCTTGGCTTTTGGAGGGTGGTTGTGGTAAAGAGGTTCTATCTACTGTCAATAGATTATTTTCTAAGGAAAAGCTGCAATTCTTAATGAAACTCCACGTATATCACACAATAACTCCTTCCCTTTTTCTGACCTTTTTTTAGACAACGAGGAAACAAATACCTTGAATAGGGGTTCGTTTCAATGAAGTAGTGGGTATGTAAAGAGAGCAATACTGAAGGAAATCTGTTCTGGACTATAAAGCAAGAGAATATATTGTTTTCTTCTGCCCAAGATTGACCTAAACAAAGACAAAACCCAGTAACAACATGATATCAAACAGAACATACATTGCTTAATAATCAGATTGAAGCCAAATTTTTAGAATTTGAGGTAAACTAGGCAGCAGGGTCCCCATTTTGTTTGTGTGAAATCTGAGATGTAAATTAATAATCTATTCTCAAAGTAACAGAGACTCTATTCGCTTTTATTTCTGTTAATTATAACGTCATTATTCCATGTTATACTGAACCCATGCTTCTGGGTCATCCAGAGTTTTTTTTATTAACGTTGAGAAAGCAGCCTGTTTTAACAGTGCTGCTAAATAAACCTGTTGAGCTGTGTTCTTAAAGCTTGACTGATTTGTACTGTAAAGACATTGAGAGATTAAAGTTTTATGAATTTGAAATGGGAAAGAATTTCTTGGGAGGAGAAAACACCTGTTCTGTAATGCAGTGTTATTATACTGTAATTCTTCCAGTGTTATGATTTCTTAAATCAAAACTTTAAAGCAACAATCACATTTGAAATCGATGTATTTTATTTCTGGTCTTTTATGTGATGTGGTCCTGTATTATTATTAATTTTTTTTAATTATATGGGACTTTAATGATACTTTTGATGTCATTGCTTTTAAGAATTTATACATTTTATTCATAAATAATTTATATGCTTCGTCCATGTAATTAACATAAGTAACATAGTGGAAATCAGTCAGTACACGATTTAAACAGTGAAGAGCAAAGGTGCTTCAGCCCTTTTAAAGAAATAAGAAACAAGAGACCTGCCTCTCATTTTCTCTCCAGTACTGCAGTTACATTTTAACCATAGCAATACGGGTAAGCTTTATTAGACTGATCCACCTCTACAGGTTTATTAATCCAGCAGTTCTATTCCCCATTTAGTGGCACAGGAAGAGCATAGTCCAAGTATTTACAGCCCAAGGATGTTTTTTAATAAACTTAGGTAAAAATCTGCCTGTCATCAGCCCTGTGCTGTCAGCTGTGCCATGTGTCCCCCTATGAAATACAGTTAAAAACATATATATTTAAAAATTGGTATTTGTCTTGGAACTAATTTTTAGGGAATAAATTTTCAGCTGCTGCTCAGTGGTCCTCCTTCGGTAGACTTGAGAGAACCAAATTTAAACGAGCTGAGGATCCACACCTTTAAAAATGCTAAGTAACAAACTCAGAGCTGCAGCAGATAGCCCGTAGCTCCTTTCTAAGCAATCTCACTCAATTATATCCAGTTTTCAGTGACTCAGCTCAAAGTTTCGTGCCTCAAATCATTGAGACTCACTTCAGGCCAGGGGAATTGCCCTGTAAATGAGACCGTAATTTGCCATTTTCTTCACTGTCACCTTGAAGTTATTCTGTTCTCTGCTGATGGTACAATTCCTTGTGTCTTTTTTTCTCACAGCTACCTAAAAAAGCATGATATAACTTGTAATCAAAATTGTAGCCTAGCACCTCATCACCTGGGAGAAAAAACAAAAGATTGGTTTCCTCCGACTCAGAGAAAATATTTCCCCATCAGCACCTTACCGACTCTGTTCTGCTAATAGACTCAGCCCTGCACAAGTCAAACAGAAAAATCAGAGTAATTCATTATGAATCAGATGGACAGCAGAGAAAGCTGGAATCCTTTGCTACATAAAAATCACATATCACCCTGTATTTTTAAAGGTCAAGTCATGTATTTCTCTTCTGTTTATGTCCAAATTAGTTTGTTTTAAGCAGCCAGATATGTAAAATTATAAAATGAAAGCTTTTAATTGCAAACCTTTCAGACACGTATTTTTCTTTCATGTTGCAGCACTACAAAACTAGCCGGCTACAACAAGGCTTTCCCACACAAGATTCCAAAAGCTCATCTGCTGTCCGTGCTGTTTCTTCAGCCTCTTCAGGCCAGTCCACCCT
>JAVJGI010000065.1:51044000-51089074 GCA_035590275.1 Ibycter americanus
AATCAAATGAGGCTTTCACGGGAAAAGTCGAATTTGTTACCTGCAAAAACAAAGGTCTTGTGGTTTTTCCCCTCCCTGTTTGTGGTTGAGTTTAAAATACTGGGAAAAATAATGGCAAACCTCACAAAGATACTGTAAAGACACCTTTTAGCTGTTTCCCATCATTGGATATTTTTTTTCCACTTTAATCGTGGGTTGTAGGAGGGGTTAATGGATATCTGCTGGGAGATAGAGCAGTGTTTTTTAATTAGGAAAGGGTGTCTCAGTTTATTTATTTTTTTGAATTTTTGTGTGAGGTTCCTCTCCTTCTGGCTTATTTCCATAGAGTGAGGTGATTTGCTATGTGTTCAGCTGCGCAGCTTCTAAATCACTGCCTGTGTCTGATCTGTGTGGGGTAGAGACTGCGGAGTTAAGACACGGCATCGCTTATCGGGCTTTTTTCCTAAGATGTTGTAAGCTCTATGAGAAAACCTGGAAAGTAGGAATAAAGAGGCTGAGAGTTGAAAATTATTTCTTATGTGCATGGTAATCTTGGCTTCTGTGCATGTTGTGCTTTAGGGCTTATTAAAAAAAAAAGTAATGTTTGATGAAAATAATGACATTCAGCTGGAAACTCGATGTCATTTTAAAAGACATTTTTACGTGGATAGAATGCACTCTCCTTGTCCAGGAGGCACACGAGGTTCCCAGTTAGCTTTGCTGGGTAGCAAATGAAACCATTTAAGTCTTGATGTGGGGAGATGCAGGTGGTCTGGTGGCACTGGCCCCACCTTGTTCTTGCCCGAGGTAGAAGTTGGGCCTTGAGGAAAAGAGTCCCTAACGCAGGTAATGGTCTCTAATTGCTGTTGATGGCACTGGGGGGCTTGTGGGGCAGCCTGCTTCTGCCTTGTGCTTGGGGGGGTAGCACTTGAGGGAAGTGTGGGGGTAAGGATGGAGGTGGGACAAGCAGAGACCATCTGGCTGAGGTCTCCGAGAGGAGCGGGGCCGTGCTGGTGTGGATGCAAACATCGTGGGGTTGGGGGGCCTCTCCAGGATGGGGTGTGAAGGCGCTTAAGCTGAAAACGTTTGTTTTCTCCAGTCACCAAATCAGTTGTTTTAGAAATGTGGGAGAAGAATGGAAAGAAAATGATGCGAGAAACAAGATGGTGTGGGTGTAGCATTTGATTCTTTTAATTTGCTCTGTCTTTGCTCACAAATAAAATAATTACATAGGAGCTGTGTTACACCAGCCATCGTTACTGTGCTTTGCCTAACATACTCTGTTCCTTAAATACATTTAATATATTCTTCCAAGTAAAAGATAAAAACGGAATTTCTAGTTTAAAAGCTTCCTCTGCCCCTAACACCTTTAATAAAAGCAGACATCTTTATATACCTCAAATCAGTGTGCTGGTCCTGGTTGGGCTACGGTAATTTAACTTCAACCTGCGAAGTGCAGGTGCAAAGTAGGTAATTTTAGCCCGTTTGGGTCCTGGTGCACTTTTGTATCTTGCTGTGCCTCCTCTTTTCCACTTCGTATGTTTGTTTCTCTGTTGTCTAGCTCAATCAGGGTTTTTCATCTGTGGGAGTTAAGGGCTGACCTCTGCCAGAAGAGCTGTCTTGAGTCCCTGTTTTCCTTGGTCTTATTTTTATAGAATCACAGAATCATTTCGGTTGGAAAAGACCTTTGAGATCATAGAGTTCAACTGTTAACCCAGGACTGCCAAGCCCACCACTAAACCATGCCCTTAAGCACCACATCTACATGTTTTTTAAACACTTCCAGGGATGGTGATTCCACCATGTTTTCTTCCCCCACGCTTCATTGCATTCCCAGCTCCCAGGCCATATGGCCTGGGCGATGTCAGAATTGCACCATGTGGACTGAAATTACGGGAAGCTGGAAGATTGTGGTTCGAGGTCAGTGTAAGACCTTCCTCTTCCACACAGATTTTCATGAAGCTGAAGTGGAGGACAGAGCTGTGGTCCGTGGGTTGCACAGGTTAAGTGGGCTCATGCATATTCCCAGCTGGAAGGTGACAGCAGCGGCTCATGGGGATGTTGAAGTTTGTATTTTCTTGGCGTCTTTCAGGATGGAGTGCTTCATTGTAGAAAAAGTTGCACTTGTTGAAGTTGTTTGTTGATGGCAAGATGCCTGCCTTGCACTGTGCCCATCGTGTGCCTTTTCATTCTTCTGTAAGAGAAGTTGTGCTGTAAGTTGGTTTTTTGGAGCTGTTGGTTTTTTGGACCAAAGCTGCCGAGCTGTGTTATTAACTGACCTAGTTCTAGAGCATGTTATAGGAGTACTTTGACCAGTGTACTTGGTGACCTTTTTCTCTTTCATTTAAGAGGTTATATCAAGAAAAATGGGTGGACAGGGCCTGACAAACTGCAAAGTGAAAAAGAGCTGTAGGGAGTCAGTGGTGCAATCCTGCCTTGTCACAGACACCCTTGGTGTTTTCTGAGAAGTCAGCTACGTGTGTAATTGGTAAAGTGCTTATATACTTTTTTCATGTTTGATAATGTCATGTAAATCTGTTCAAGATTTCGGAGCAGGTCAGTCATACCATAGTGAAGAACAAAAAAGAGCCAAGGCAAGTGTCGACTGCTACATAGAATGAAAACCAGGAAGATAAAAAGGAATACCGAATGTCTGCACTACTGATGTGAGCACAGTCCACCCTGCTTGCTGAAGGAGTGGGAGGTTCTGCTGGAGAAATTGTTCAATATATAGGGAATCTGAGGATTGCATTTATACCTCACTTGAGTGATGTTGTCGCTTTGCATATGTGATACTGTATTTCAGTCTCTATTTCCAAAATACTCTTCAGCACAGATTTCTGGCAGGGCTCAACACCAGGTGGAGGTCCTGTGTCTGAAGGTAGTATCAGAGCACTTGAAGGCCATAAGCAATGAATGAAGATGCTTTAGTGGAAAAAACCCTTGCCTTTACATAGAAACATTAAGGTGAGTGACTCTGTATCTGGAAGTACCCTGAAAATTTCTCAGCGAAAGCAGTTGGCAGGAAAACAGATGTTTTAGCTAGAAGGTGCTGTTCCGTCAGTGTCAGGGGTGTCAGTAGGGAGGGACTCGCTGAGCCGTGGTGGCTGATCTCTGTGTGGAGCAGAGGTGGGGGCAAGCTGGGATCTTATTCCTGCCCAGAGGAAGGGGAAGGTGGCTGTGACCCGTGCTCCACGAGACAAACCTGCAAACCCGGGAACCCACAGTCAAACCTCTTGTCTTGGGAGGGTGATGATGGTGTTTTAATTTTTATGTAAAACGTAGCAATCAGGGGCAAGGTGAAGAGATTGCTGGGTATACAGTTATATGTTAGAGTTTCCTGAAAGGTGTAAAGGGCTCTTAGGAGTTGTGTCAGGGTTAGCGAGAGTGGTGCCTTCAAAGTAGATGGAGAGCTGCGTGAGAAATTGCTGCGTGTTTAAAATGGAAGGCCCGTTATGGTAACCACCACGTTTGGGTTTAGAGATAACCGCGTGGTCTACCTGATCGTGGAACGTAAGCCGAGCGCTGTATTTCAAGGAAATACTTGGCTTTTAAAATTCACGTATAAATAAGAACAATGCAATGTGGTCTCGGTGAATAACGTACTCACACTGAAACTTGGTTACTTGCTCCACATCCAGTGCGTGCTGGGATGCTGCAGCTTTCCAGTGCCACATCCGTGTGGCCCTGGAAGCAGCAGCGGACGAGCCAAACCTGAGGGCTGCGGTTGTGATGCCTGCAGTGAGCAGGTCTTTGTTTCTTGATAGGCATTTCATTATTGATTTCTTGATACAATATTAATGAAAGCAGAATCCCTCTGTAACCTAAAATATAATTTGGTGCCCTGTAATCGAAAGTATTGTAAATTGAATTGATACATTATTAAAGAGTTCTGAATTACGTTATTCTTTGTGGAGCATCATTTATGGGTACCCTGTATGTGATGCTCGTTTTATGAGTTGAGAGCTGTCTTAGGGAATGATTCAGATATCACTTTAACTGATTTGTGACGTGGTGCAGCAGAATTCAGGCTGAATGAAAAGTGGCTGTAGTCACCAGGCTGCTCTTTGGAGGCTTTCCACAACCTTTTTAACTGTGATCGTATCTTTTTTTTTTCTTTTTTTTTTTTTTTTCTTCTCATTGCCTGTGCCCATCTGCAGAAGGTTTCATCCAGGTGTAGTCTTTGTCCTGTCTGATAACAATATGTATTGTGTAATTCCAAATGCTGTAAGGGTTAATATTTAAAACAAAAGAAGAAAAAAAAGTGCTTGTATTTGTTCCAAAGTTTTTGCTGAAATGTAGATGTCTTTTAAATATATGTGTACAATAGGCCAGAAGACTTGTGTAAGCCAGAGCTGGAATGAGATACTGGTAAGACAGAGATTAGGAGAAGCTCAGCACCAGCGATTTGTTGAAGTATTTGTACAGGATTTATTTTTGCGTTGCTCACAACATGGAACGTATTTTTAAGGCATGTACACAGTGTTGTGCTTTTTACTTCAGTCGACTTACTGCAGGCATAATAATTCCATCAGCGGTATCCTTTTGCCTGCCAGAATCCTCTTGCGTTGTCTGCAGAGGATGCCTCTGGGAAGTGGAAGGATAGATGGGAGATTTTTTTTGCTGATGGGAGAGGGTGATGCTGTTGAACTGTATCTTGATTGCAGTGTGCTCAGATTTTTCTTCCTAAGCAAGCCAGCCAGCTGATTATCTCTAGCGAAACAGCTCCCTGAACAAGTGTAGCATTAAAGGCTGCTGTTTTCTGTCCTCCTGGCCCTGGCAGTGAGCAAGGGGACGAGTGGCCTCGCTGACAGGCTGTCCTGGCCCTCTTCCTGCCTGGTGCCGTGGCTGTCAGGCACCGGGGGAACTGCTTCTGCTCAGCCCTATCCGCTGCTGGCCGCGTACATCCCCTGTCGAGCAGCAGTGCCCTAAAAACGCCCTTTTTACTTTGACTCCTGGCTAGTGACTCACTGTTGAAGTGGCAAAGTAAAAAGCTGGTCGCAGAGATTGAGGCTTGCCCATGCAGAAGTGATGTAACTGTGTTCAAAGGTGTTTCCTGGCTGAGGGAAGAAATAAAACTGGAAAAAAAATAAATGTTGGGGTAGTTTGTTGCTTGCAATGATGGCTTATTGTCACTGGAAAATGTGGTACAACTCAGTTACAGGTTTTTTCTGTCCCTTTTGTCCCCGCTGTAAAAAGGAAAAAGTGCTCAGTCCTAGAAACTTAGGTTATCATATATATATATATATATAATTTTTTCTTCTTCTAATGTGAGGTAATAATTTTTGGTAAGAGTGAGAGATCTGAGCAGGTAAAACCAAAAACCAAAACTGTAAATCAGGTAGAGGTAAGATAAGATACAAACTAAAAACATTATATGAGTGATGGAAGTGACAGGGTTTGGATTATTGCTGTTGAGAAGAGGCGGCTGCTCCATGCAGGAGAGTCAGGATGCCTCGGCAGCTGGAAGAAGCTGTGCCAATCGCATTGCTGTCCTCTGAAGATAACACACACAAACAAGGATGCAGCAACGTCAGGAATCACCAGGAAGAATGCAGTCTCAAAAAGGCTTTAGGTCAATAGTACTATGAATTTTTCAGAAAAAGCAAATAAGCAAATAGCAGAAGATTTACAAGGGAAGCAAGTGAAACGCGTGTTACTCATCACGTTAAAAAGATCAGGACAAAATAATTAGATAAGCTGGAGGATAAACTTTTCTACCACAGGGAGTTTGGTGAACTAGGAGGTCTCCTCCTGCTTCTAGGTTTTGTTGCACTGGAGACACCACAGGACAATTCAGAATGAAATACACAACTCCACATTGATGACAAGATATTACTCTTTTTGAGACCAGTCGGTTTCAGGTTTCCTGATGGTTGGGTATTTCTTTGATTGTGGTTCTTGTCCTTTCTTCCTCTTCAGTAAAATCAATCTCTCTTTCATCTGAAATAACTTTTCAGGAAAGCTTAGCTAAAGTGGAGTGCTGCTGTGGTTCAGGACGGTGCCCCTTGCAAGGGACTGGAGACTGGCAGAGTGATCTTGGTTATCAGCCAGCATAACCACACTGAGATGAACTGTGGGACCATGATGCTTTTAAACATCACTTTCCTGTGGATGTGGTTTAATGAGGACAGAATAGTTTGGTTATTTAGATCGAGCTAGTACTTCCCTGGCCTGTGGTCTTGCAGCCTAAAGGGCATGGTTCCTCATGGTCTGCTTGTGCCCTGTCTATGCATTCCCAGGGGTGGGACTGCACTCCGTGAGGTCCATGCTATGTCTTCTTTTACCTTGGCATTTGCTCCCGTAATTTGTTACCTCCCGTGGTTCTTTTGGTGGACGTTTTTATCGCAAACAAAAGATAACTCTTTGGCGCATGAGAGAAGGCCCATGCAATCATGACTTGAAGCCAATGATGACAATTTGTGGTTAAAAACTCTCTTGGTTTTGGTGTATTTAATGAGGGATCTGTAAATATTTCCTTACCAACAGCTCTAATTCTTTAGCTTCAGAGCAGTTTTCACTACTACATGGGATGCATGTTAATGTGTTTCTTGGAGGGGGCAATTCACTTCTCGACCAACCTTTCTGTCTTCTAATTTATTTGTGGTATAATGTGGCAATTTGTAAGCATATCTATGTGTAAAATCTGCAGAGAATGTACCATGACTTAATAGGATACTTTCTTGTCTCGCTTGCCCGAGTAGTGCTAGGTCTGCGCTTGCTCCTAGTGCGCTTCAGTTGCGACTTCCCATGCTGCAAGACTCTTGGCGTAGAAGAGTGTGAACCTTTCAAAGCATACTTAGAATTATTTTTTCCTAACAGGTTTTATTGCTAAACATGCTGATTTCTTTATTTGTAGCTGTTTCTCAACTGAATTCCAAACTAAAGTGCAAATCAAAAAATAAACAAGTAAACAAAAACAGTCTCGTCCAACACAAATATATTAACCTTTCCTTCACCTTGCTTACTATTTCTTTTAGTAAATTCCATGTTTATTTTCTTTTGCCCTTTAATCTTGCTATCTTTGCTGTTTGTCCTTTGATGTTTATTTTTCTTTGCATTCCTAGTGTTAGTTTCTGCTGTAATATGCTGTATGTTTTTTGAGCTACAGTGCTGTGCTTTGTCATAAGTGGTAGGCTACTCATTTAATCAAGCAATGAATAACGTGTGTATCCCGTGTTCTGTGGGTTTAGATGTCTCAGGTATTTTCTAAGGTTTTTTTAATTTAGATTTGGGTTTCGTGAACGTGTTCAATCATACTGCACAATGTCACCTAAAGCATTCAATTATGCAACAATATTAATTCATCTGCTGCCTGTTTTCTACTAATCTGGTACAATTGGGCAGTTTGCAAATTGCTACTGAGAGCAAGATTGTGGTGAAATAGCTTTCACATTGCAGAAGAAAAGCCTTTGTATAACCAAGTTAAAAATGATATATGCTTTTCCTTTTAAATATAGGGATGAATTTAAATGGGTTCACATTATTATTTTGTTTGCAGTTGTCAAAAGCTCATTAATTTGAAGTCAAACTACCTAGCTTGCTGCTTCAAATTGCTTTTAAATTACACATGTGCTGATCAGTCTTGAAAAGCCAAATTAAAAACTCAGCTGAGGGCACGTTTTAAGGCCACAGATACAACACTTAATTCTAATCTGTTTTTCACAGGCTCACCTCCCACCTCCAGTACCTCTCTGGTTCCTGGCAGAACTAGGGGGAGAGGAAGTTTCAGTGACTTAAATATTTCTAGGAAGGCAGGGAGGACAGGAAAAGGTGGAAACGTTTAAATAATGACCTATTTGCATTCCTTAATTTAAACCCTTAGAAACAAACTTAGGAACATGTGATGCTGAGATAATTGGTACTATCACAATTTGTGATTTTTTTATTTTTTTTTTTTCCCAAGGGGGCTTGCTCCTTGTAAGTCGTTCTCTGTTTCACCTGAGCACACCATGGATTGACCTGGGATACACAGTGATGTGCAGGAGAGCTCTTGGCAGTCAGATTCTTCACTTTTTAAATTTTTTTTTAAAAATATTTTTGACTAGCAAGCTGCAGAAGTTACTTAGAGGTTATGTTTACATGTAATTTTATTGAGTTGTAATTTGCACTGAAAAAGCTTGAGAATTGCTGTACTACATCAAGCTGTTTACCCTTGAAATGGCCTCATTTACCAGGATCTGCAGAGGAAGGAACTTGAATAATTTTCTTGAAAAATCACTGAACCCTCAAAACTTTCTCTGTAAACAGTGTTTTACAGTTTCTAAAGGCCCGTGGTTAGTTTATTCTTTAAAATGCAAGCTTAATGCCTTTCAAAAAAGATTACTGATTTTGTCTGGTGTAGCCCTGTGTGCAGTTAACATCTTCAGGTTCAGTTCTGCCAGTCTGCTGCTGCCCCACTAGCAGGTCTGCATGCTGCTTTTTCCTCTGGTAATGTTATATTTAAATGTAGTATGTTGTAACAGGTTAATTGTGCACAATGTATTTTAGATATATATATTTTTTTTGGTACTCAGTCCTTTCTCATTTACCAGGCTCTTTCACATCAATTTTAGCAGCTGTAATGTCTATGCTGCTGATGTTACTTTTGTTTTAAAAAAGTGGCAAGAAAAGATCCTGCAGTGACTGAGCCTCTGTGGCATCTTCTGCATCTTGCAGAGAAAACCCAGTGTGAAAGTGCGGCTGGCAAAGTTGGAAACAGCTTGCACTGTACTGTTCCCTGATAACGTACCGACTTCTTTGGGGTGTTGTGCTTTCTAACTGATGTTTGACTGCAGCTGATATTTTCGTAGCTGTCAGACTCTGCGGGAAATGGAGGTACCTTCTGTTCCTCGTTGGGGATTGTATAAAAGAGGACTGAAACACAGGGACCGTCAGAAGGAAGAGAGCGTAGAGCCTGGGAATCGCTGCTGGTTTATCTCCAGCCTGCCCCTGTGATCCGCACAGTACTAATATTTTAGGTAATTAATATTGTGCAGGATGCTTTGGTGCTGAAGATGTCCTTTAAGGACAGTTTTGCACTGTGTTTTTGTGCTATTGAAATTGCATTTAAAGATGGACAGGCCATCCCGGAGCTTTTGTCCCCAGGGCACCTTGTTCTGAAAGCCGGACTGCGGCCGCTGCCCCGCGGGACGCTGCCATCGCTGGGAGCTGTAATCGGAACCAGCTCCGGAGCGTGGGAAAGGAAGGAACTATCCTGCCGGACGGCAGTTTGCAGAAATATGCCCAGCTGTCAAGGGGCCGGCGAGGGGGGAGCACTGTTTTGTCAATTTTCCACCTAGAAATGCAATCACAGCTGCATATCAGTTTTAAAAGGTGTGCTACATGCCTTTTTTTTTTTTTCCCCCCTTCATACCTTATATATATAATATATATATGTATTTCAGACTCTTAAATTTAATGACTTCTACTAAATGTAGTCTCCTTCAGAACCTCTGGGCTCTCCTGTTCTCGTACAACTGAGAGTAAACCGTGCTGTTGTCCTGTGCTGTTACGCAACCCCATCTCTATCCAACAGCGCTTTGAGCAGCTTTTACCATCTTAAATTATGATGTCATTTGTGCAAAGACATGTTGAAAAGTTGGTGGATTTCTGCTTATTTAACATATTGCTCAATGTGTGGTAAAGTTTTTCACGGTGCTGATGCACAGCTGTCCTGCAGGAGCTCTGCCAGTGCACCATCCTGCTGCTCTCAACCCTTGTTGCATCCAAGTAATTAATATCCTCTTCACTGATTGAATTCACCGGGTTTGATTTTTATTAAGCTGCTTGCAAAGTGTGTTTCTGAAACTGTCAGTGACTCAGATGCATGACAGTTACTTCCCCAAAGTACGTGCCCTTTGCCTGAAAGTGAGTAGCTGTGTTCTTGCCCTCATCTCCGGGCTTTCACCCATAGCACCAAGCCCTGTAATAACCGTTGCATGACTGATAACGGAAACATCGTCTTTGTAGCAAACACAAAGTGAGGGCCTGACGTGGTTCAAGTGGTTTTCAAGTGTCTGGGCTGTGTTACAGAAAATAGCGTATCCTCATTTATTGCTTTCTGGAGGTGTGTTTTGTTATGGCCAAGAAAGTGAGGCTGAAGATTCAAGGTCAGTGGGACAGCGGATCAGTGGGATGTGTTAATAAATATCTGTTAGTAAAATTTTAGTAGGATCACTTTGAAGACATTTCTTTTTTAGAAAAGTATATTTATGGAAAATGTATTGTATTTTACTTTATTAAAAAAACCCAACAAACTAAACCTAAAAGGCTTGTCCTGCAAAGGATGATTTTGATGCCCTTTTGATGGTACTTTAATGCTTAGGTTCATATGCTCCCTTATTAATTAGATGGACAAATTGAAGTTTGGTGGAGAATAGGTGCTGTATCGCAGTTCCTTGCACATGGGGCATCAGAGTTAAAATCGCAGCTGGCAAATACTGCCTTCCTCCCTAGCTGGATTATTCTCATAACAAGGAGAATGAAATCTGCTCTGCAGCCCCTCAGAGAAACAGTCCTCTTACAAGTGTATGGGTGTGAACTTGTATTATTTTTCTGTGTTTTGGACATGTTTATGTATATAAGAAATGTGTGTTCACGCTGGCTGTATCTTAACACTACTGCTTTTGCCATGAGCAGAATGGAAACTTGATGGTCGGGTAAATTTTCAAACTGTTGGATGTGTTTAGGAGGCATGCTACCGTTAATAGACTTACCAGCCTCAAATATCCGGTATAATACTGTGCTTTTTCCCAGGTTAATTTAAGGTAGTCATGTGTTTTCAAAGGCAAATTATTTGTGAATGTCATGTAATTAAAGCTTCTAGGAACCTAGATACATTGCTATTTTAATATTACTGGAAATTTGAAAATGTGTATTTCCCAGTTTATAAGCCTGGGGATGTGCGTTCCCCAGCACTGTAGCCCTAAACTAGCAGCCTGGTTTACTTAAAGACTCTGTCTTTAGTCATTAGAGAGAATCTTCTGCAGGGATAATTCAGATAACCTGTGGGCTTCTGCCCTGTGCTGAGGGCACTTCTGGTCTCAAGACACTTGTCCTGGCTTGTCTGTCCCTCCGTTGAAGGTAGGAAATGTGGGGAGTTCAGCTGGTCAGGTTCTAGTGTTGGGTAATGTACCCTTCGTATGTCTGTTTGTGTCTATCCATATACAGAGATTGATTCTTACCGCTAAAAGAAACTTACCAGAGCCAACAGAACAAGACAAAATAGACTAAAATATTTTTCATGAGTTATTTCTAGTGTATGAATAACTATCATCAGCTGATAAAATATTGGTAGACAAAGTACATGGGCAGTTTGAATGGGAATAAAGCACGGTGTGATTTTAGGATTTGATCTGAAGTGAAACTTCAGCCTTTTGATGTTTATTTCCCAGGGGTGGAAGTGGCTTGTGTCAGGAAATAGAGCTGTTTGGGGAGAGGCAAGGCAAAGAGAACAGATAAGTGAGAGCTGTGGTGATGCCCGGGTCGAGTGGCAGATGGGCAAGGTTATGAAAAACCCAGTAAAGGGCAGGGTTTGAAAGGCTGAAGTGGACTTGCGGGTTCTATCTCTGGTCATCAACTTCTCAATATAACCAGGTACAGGGCAGAAGTTGCAGCTGGTATGAGTGATGTGCTTTCCTGTTTCTGCTTTGAATAAGAACCTGAATCCAAAGAACACCTTGCAAATATATCCTTAAGCGCATTGAAGTCTTTGCCATAAAAATGATTTTTATAGCAAGATCTCCTCTTATTTTTCAATAAATTGAATCCAGCTGTGCTGCAGCTTTCACTTAGGTAAGCACATTTCCTGATTCACTTTAATTTCATAGAATTGTTTAGGTTGGAAAAGACCTTTAAGATCTTAGAGTACAACTGCTGCATGAGATGGCACCCATCCATTGCGAGACATTCCATGGCTTCGATGGTAGTTATTGAAAGTTGCTTCAGAATGCAAGAATGAAATGAAAAAGCTGAAATTTTAAAGAAAATACTTTATTTCTTTTGATAAATTTTCACCGGAGGTGATATGAGCATGTCTGTTGATGGCTAGTAGGCTGCTGCTCAACCCTGACTTGAGGGACCACAAATACCCATTGTGTTGGGCAACATGACTGGCTCTGGAGCTCGCTCGTCCTACAGTGCGAACACTGCAGCTATTCATGCCGCCCGATTCAAGGGACTGACAGCAATCTTTATCTCTGCATGGAAACTAGAATTTTCTTC
This sequence comes from Ibycter americanus, assembly GCA_035590275.1. Lineage (NCBI taxonomy): Eukaryota > Metazoa > Chordata > Aves > Falconiformes > Falconidae > Ibycter > Ibycter americanus. The sequence goes on from JAVJGI010000065.1 coordinate 51,056,184, forward strand.
GGGGACAAAAGCAACAAAGCTTGAGGGGAAAAATGACCGTGTTCAGTACCAATTTGTTTCACCCTGTCAAGGGCAAGGCAGGAGTGTAGGCTAGTGCCCTCTTCCCCGAGCCAAAGGCAGGTGATATGAACTTTTTATTTTCTGGGGTTTATGGTTGTGTTTTGTATATGTCCATCTTTCTCACAAGCGAGGTATTTCCATTTTTTAAAAACTCATTAGGTCAGAAGGCATAATGCTTTTCTTAAAGATTCCTTGTAGTATTGGTCTTTTCATTATTATTCCATTTTTTTAAGACTATGGTGTTCATTATATATGTATTGATGAATTGTATGTATGAAATATAAATGCAGTTTCAAATTATTGTTGTGATCTCAGGTAGAAGGAAAGAGGAACTTTTTTGGCTAGTTTCAGCATCTAAAAATCAATAGTTAGAACGATAAGGCATATACATGTCAGAAGTACTGCATTGCTGAGAATTGGTGGCATGTCTAAATTTGCCACTTAGGGATTTGCAGCAGCAGTTGAGCAGTAGCTAATAAATTTTCAAAAGTATGAAAGAGATTCTGTTAATTTTCAGGGCCAAAAAGAAACAAAACTCAGAAACCGCAGAGGCATTTGTGTAATTTCTAACTCTGTGTTTAAGAACTCCCATGGGAACCTCTTAAAACCAACAGGTGTTTTCTAGCTTTTTAGGTCTTTATTGTTTCTAGCTTTTTAGGTTTCCTTGGAAACATATAAACAATTGCATCACATGGCTGCTCTTTGATCAGAATCTTTAAATACTGAGACTCGTTTAATTGCAACACAAGCTGTTTGGTAATATGAGTTTGTGAAATAGTGTGTCGTTAAGATAGCTTTAGACCTAAGTGGTGGTAAATACATAATCAAATTCAAGCTGTACCAGGATAGTAAGTAGTGGCAACTGGTAACTGTTGTAGTAAAATTAATTTTGGGATTGCTGGGACAGCAATGTCAGTGTGTTTCTTTGGTTTGTTGTTGTTTGGTTTGGTTTCTCCCTCCCCAGGTTTATGTTAATTATGACCAAAGTTAAATAATTGAGCAAGGATGATATTTATGGCAGCAGTTCCCTGTTGTTGCTGGGCCCCAAAATAGGAGGTTTCTCTGTACCAAATCCCCATAGCCCATGTTGCTTCTGGATTGTTTGAGAGCTGTTAATTTTCTTTTTATTTTTCCCCAAGGCATGCAAGCAGGTATTGGATACATTTACGCCGTTGTGTCTTTCTGTAGGAAGAACGGGCAGAGAAGGCATTGCCTGTTTATAAAGTTTCTGGAATGCTAGAATCGTTTGTGCGCTTTGTTTCCAAGCAAACAAAGTCAGGACAATGGGGAAAGGATATTGTGATTGGGCCTCTGGGACTCTACTACTGCATTTTGTTTTGAAATAGCCTTTAATATTTCTGATCTGATATCGTGAGCAATATAAGAAAATTCCAAGTGGACGGCTAGCTTTCCTTATTTTGCAAATGTCTCTGCTTCCCCCCAATATTATTATTATTATTATTATTATTTTTCCAAACTTAAGATGCAGGTTGTTTTCTTAATGCCCGAACAGCTTATCTGTTGGTGGTGCACCGCTGTATCTGAAAAGATCAGCAAAAATTAATTCTCAGCACAAATCATACGAGCTAACGTAGTTCTGTGTCCTGCCAGAAGGTAAAGCAGAAAATAAAACAGTGAAACAAATTATGGAAATAAGTGGCATTGCAAGAGGGAGCGTTGTGTATAAGGGCTAGATGATGGATGTTGTTTGAGACTGTTAAGTGTGTGTCCATGAACTTTGGGCCAGGTAGGATCAAATCTTTGAAAATTCAGATCTTCTACATGTATCTGAATGAACAAGGAACCTTTATAGTGTTGGATCCTAGAGGGGACTAAAATTATGTCATGGCCTTGTGGTCCAGAGATATGAATCCAGACTGCTTCTCCTTCCACCCTTGAATAATGTGAGCAGGCAGCATTCTGTAGGTGTCTGTTAAAACTTTATTATTAAATATTGGTTCATGTTAACTGAATGCCCTGGGGCAGGCAGGGATCCCTTGCTTCCAGCCTGAAGGAAAGCACTTGAACGGCACTTCAGCACAACAGGCCAGTTTGATGCTGTCTGGGTTGAATTTAGCAGATTTGGAGCATTTTCTGGGGTTATTTTTACAAGGGAAGGAACAACTTTCTTGCTGGCAATGCTGAGCAGTTGTTATTGTGTGTGGGTTGGCTGTGTCTGGGTGATGTTATGCTTCATTTTGGTTCATCTCTTGGGGGATACCTTCTGTCCATTTATGTCTTCCACAACATGTTTACTGTTAGCATTTAAAAAAATATTCTGCCAGTTTTCATTTTCCTTTTACAATGTTCTTTTGTAACAAATGAAACAAATTTATTGCATATTCCTGCTGAGTTAAGCCCAGTTGCTGGTAGCCCACAAGGACCAGCCAGGAGCCAACTTAGTCTGTGCAGATGCTATTTCAGCAACAATTCTGCTACCCTTGAAATGAAAAGTTTACTGATATTGTGAAATAATGCATGGTATTGTGAACATACACAGTACATTATTGCATGGTATTAAGGCATTAACATGGATAGATAGCTGGGCTAATGTTGTGGCATTCTGTGCTGTTTCCTTTTGAGGCTTAGGCTATGTCATTTTGAGAGTGTTTCTAATGCCAGCCTGTTGGGGACAGTTTGTGCAGGAGCTTTCTTAAATTTTTGATGGAGGCATGCAGTGGTCATTCTGGATAACAAAAAGATATTTTTGTTTTTCATGCCTGTTAGAGGGACAAGGACAGTTGTCAGATAGGAAATGACCATTAAAAGCAGAGGTAAGTGTTGCTGTAAAAATTCTTTTTCATGATGATGTACAGAATTTTCCGTGTGTCTGAAGAAGTCTTATTGGCAAATGTAGTTTTTGGAGAAGAGGAGCTACAGAAAGGTGCTGCTCCTTAGAGTAAATGCAGGAGGAATGAGGAGAGAAAAATCCTTCCTTAAAAGCACAGATGTGTTTGCTGCCATCAGTAAAAGTGACTCAGATGTTTTGCATATTGTCTCAAAAAGATTAAAAAAGAAATTGTAACGATTAAAGGGGCTTATGACAACTTGGTAATAATCCTAGTCTTCCAACATTCATGTCGTAGAATCATTTAGGTTGGGAAAGACCTGCACATCATTTCATTTCTGAAGACTCTGGGCTGGGCTGCGGAAGAGCCACTCTTTGAGTTCCCTGCCAGCTGTGCTTTAGCTAGCGAGCAGCTGTTCAACCGGTTGTAGCTTGGAGGCCTCAGCTTCCTGAGGGCCCTGCATTTTAGGTTGAAGGATGAGAACAGAGGTATTTAAAACTAGATGCCTTCGGTTTCTGTCCCCCTGAAACAGATCTCCCTGGGAGCCGTGGTTGCAGTAGGAGCACTTTACACTTCCCGGGGGGATCTAACAGAGGAATATGCGTGACCCGAGAGATTGCATGTGGATTTTCCGCCACATCCCTAGAGTACGGACAGTCATTCTTGGTGTGGCCTCAGTCTCTTGAGCGATTCATCTAATTATTGCTGCTTTGTGGACCTGCCTGCCAGGTCCCGTCACCACCTCTGTCCCTCCTGTAGCTTAGCCTTGGGACAAGTGGGAGAGAAGAGCACGTGGGCAGCAAAGGCTTTTCTAAGCTGGTGGAATTCTAGCTCGGTGGTGTTTATAGTTTACTTTACCTGTGTAGGCCTCTCCAACCACCAGTATTGGAGGGGAAGGTTCGTCTGAAAGACTGTCTCTGTTATTTGAGCCTTTTGAAGGCAACCAAGACACAGGGGGCGTTTTCTTCATGGAAAAACGGACAGTCGGTGCCAAAAGCCGGGCATAACTCTCCAGTCTTTAAGGAGTGCAAGAGACTGGGGCAGCAGAAGAGCCAACAGACACACAAGTCTACCTCTTGACTTTAAAACCCTGTCATATGTGGACTTCACTCTGAAAAAAAATGCGTGTAATATGTGCAGTGGAAGTTATGGGAGTCTGGGGGTGGCAGGAGTCACTGGTCATCATCCTCAGCCCTGAGCAACTCCTGGAGAGCTCAGAAAATGTATCTGCGTTCATTATGCGTGTTTCAGCTTGGAGTTGTGAGAGTCCATATGGAATGCCTTATTTTTGAAAGGAGATTTATCTGTTTTCATTTCACCCTGCCACCAGTAGTTTTTGTTTTGCATCTGGATTTCTGGTTGTTTATCCAATCTTCAGACATGAACATCTGATATGCTCCTGGAGCCAGTAGTAACAATGACTTGAGAAAGAATGAAGTTCACCATTTCTTTTCAGCTAATCAGATGGAAGAATAGCTGAAATAAGCAAAAACTGATATGAGTTTGAGTTTTCATCTTCCACGTTAGGCAAATAATGGTTCTGAGTTTCTACAGGAAGGTCTTAGGATAACAGTGTCCAAGCAAAAAGGTCTCAAGTCCCTGTATGACATATCCAGTATATTCAAATGAAGGAGACTTTGTATAAATGCAAATGTGAAATGCTCCCTGAGGGCTACAGCTTTTATTTATCTCCTCAGTGTTACAGAAAACAAATTTAGAACCAATTTCTGCTCTGTAAAGCATCACTGCGAGTCTCTGGAGGATGCCATCCTCCTCCCCGTGAATTTGCAGGTCTCTAAGGAAGAGCCCTCTCCAGTCGGCTCAATATGTAAAGTTGGAAGTTTCTTTTGCACTAAGGCAGAGAAACTGTTCATTTCCATCACATTTGTTCTTAAACAGAAAGGACGAAAAGGCTATAGGTTAATTTGGCATCAGAGCACATTTATAATGAAAATCAGCAGTCCTAAGGGGGGGAAAAGTCTTGTCTCCTGTACGGCAACATTAGTCTTGTCTCCCATACGGTAACAAAATAGTTACTTGAATCTTACTGATTGATCGGGGAATGGTTATGGCTAGGGCAAAGCTGTGCTAGAATGAAGGTGGTACTTAAATGTTTCCTGTTATTGAGGTATGTGGTTGTGAGAATCCGATTGTGATAAAACTTCATGCCTCAGAAACAGGAGATTGTATGTACTTACCTGGAAGTTACCTTTCTTTCAAGCTGATAAAATTCCGAGGAGAATAAATGTAGAAATTGCCATCCACTGACTTGTGTCATCTCATTCAGAACAGGTTTTCTAGGCACTCTAGTTGATGGAAAAAATTTATCCTTTAAATAATATTTAATGCAGTGTATCATTTTTTTGTGAAGTAGAGTTGCATTACATGGGCTGTGAAATTGGAGAAATAACTTGTTAACTCTTTTTTCAGTGATCTGACTGCATAGATTCTGCTCCCAGGCCACAGACGAGCATCCAGTGCAGCAGACCTGACCTGGCAGTGCCAGTCTCTGGAATGGGAAGGGGATTAATGCCTCTGTTTGCAGTGCACTGGAAAAACCTATTCTGAAGTCTGTGCAAATGCCTTGCTATTTACTTGGGCACCAGGCAGAGGTGACTGCAAGACCTGCCAGCAGAGCCTGCATTTCCCTGGCTCCCCAGAGGAGCTGCTTTGCTCATCCCCGTTGGTCATTCTGGTCTGTTTATCTTCACTTTTGCCCATAGGGAGCCATTATGTGGAGGAGATTTTTGGAGAGGAAAAGTTACCAACTAAACAGAGAAGACAAAGGCTGAAATAAATGCACTAACAGTGTTCTCGTTTTGTCGATTTGAATGAAGGCTGTTGTGGTTATATGAATGCCTTCTTCCAGCAAAAAATTGTTAATAGGTTTCTGCCTGTCCTCAGTTACTTATTCATGCCCCTGAGCTGCCACTTACTGAAGATGTATAACGTTGTTATTTGCGGGTTGGAAATCAGACCAGGGAACTGTTTCCTTCTGGAGGGCTCTTGCTTTTGTATTTTTAAATTTTATTTATTTATTTCAACCTGGATAGTTTCTCGGGCTGGCTTACAGCAAATAGTTGTGCCAGCGCCAGTGGCAGCGTGGTGCAGAGTGGCTGAGGTGGTCCTCAGCTATGGAGCGAGGGGAGAAAAGGAGGAAGGGGTGAGGAGCCTCTGATCTTACACATTGTTTTTATTGCTGTTTGTATTCATGCACATGCTGCGCTCTTGTTTTTCTGATGCTGTGAGCTGTGCTTCCTTTCAGCGTAATGTTGAAAAGAAGATCCCCTATGGCTATATGGTGTTTTAGATGGCTACATCGCAACTGATGGTCACAGAATCTTTTAGGTTGGAAAAGACCTTTAAGATCATTGAGTCCGCCTGTTAACCCAGCACTGCCAAGCCCACCACTGACCCGTGTCCCTAAGTGACTCATCTACGTGTCTGTTTAAATACCTCCAGGGACGGTCACTCTACCACTTCCCTCGGGAGCCTGTTCCAAAGCTTGACAACCCTTTTGGTAAAGAAATTTTTCTGAACACAAAAGTAAAGAAATTAAACAGGAAGAAAAATAGCCTAGTTATTATTAACTCAATATGAAATGCTTATGAGGAGAGCTGTGTTTCTGTGAAAGCGTAGATGGCTGCGAAGGAGCTGCCCTTTCCTCGGGCAGTGGCAGGAGGTGCCGTAGCCAGTACTAGGGCAGAGCGAATTGGCATTGCCCAATAACCCAAGATTCTGCCCTCAATTTGCTGCTTCCCCTGGGTATCCCTGTTTGAGAGCACACTCTTGTACCACTGAGCTTGTCATGTTTGTTCTTTGTGCGACACTTCTCCTGACTGTCCTAGAAGGAAATTGCCTTGGTCTCAGTAATCCTTTCAGATGAGCATGTTATCAAACCCTAACGTTATTTCCGGACGTTGCAAAATAAAGTTGCTTTCAAGACGCATATTGCCACATATTGATGCAGACATTAGTCATCAAGTTTTTCTGCTGTTAATTTGTGAAATAACTAAAACTCTTCAACAACAAATATATCTTGGCTATTTAAAAAAGAAAAGAGTCTCCTATGTCCTCTGTGTATATCTCCTATTATCTTCAGAATTACAATTTCTTCTCCAACACAGAGGGTGAATCCAGAGCTTCTAAAGGAGAACCCTAAAATGTTTGCTGCAAACATACATCCCTTGTTAACTAGTATTTACATAAAACATGCTGACACCACTTGGGGGAGATTGAGTAGGATGCTTTCTCAGCTGTTGAAATTTGCACATGAGATAGAAGATGTTTTGATTAAAAAAAGGTTAGCTGAATATTTTTTCCATTTATTCCCATGTGTCAAAATCAAAGCAGCGTTTCTCCAGGCGTTTTGCCCATTTTCTTTTTTTGTTCCTCTTGTTCAGTTGTTTGGATTTTTTCCCTCTAGGTTAGGATTTGTTTTGTTGGGGTTTTTTTCTCATGAAGGAATTGAATCACTTAATGAGATAAATACATGTAAAAATGCCTTTTAGACCGAAATGAACATAATATTACTGGGTTTAGATTGCTGTTAATTTTAAGTAGTATTTGTAAATTCATTCGTTTATTTATTGGTGTAGGCAATGGTGAACTAGGGGCAGCTAATGGGAGACCTGTGAGACTTCATCAGTAATGTCCTCCTGCTGTAAGAGCAGTAATGGAAAAATTACAGTAATAATATCTATTTTACTTCCTCACATTTCTCTACCTTACAAGTTTTCTTGTAAGAAGCCATTTCTGTGATAACATTTTAATATGTGGTTGCTTAGTTTATTTTTGAGCTGTATTTCAAAAGCCTCCTGTCAAGGAGGAGAACTCCAACTTTCTTAATCAGTGTTGAAATGACTTCTTAAAAGCGTAAAACAGAATCTTATCTTTTTTCCCTGCAGTGAGAAAAAGCATTCCCTTTCTCATTTCTTTGTTTTTATTTGCTCCGTATGGATGCTTGTGCTTCTGGCCACTCAGAAACTAGAGCAAAATCTTTTTTTAGAAACTAGAGCAGAATTTTCATAATAAACCTGATCTTGTGCGGATTCAGAGCCTCCTTTGGGGGGGAAATGAGGGAAGGAAGCTGGAATTAGGGAGGGTTATAAGCAATGTAACTTCAAGGATCCATATTCTAAAAAGTCTCCATGGATTTGCTACTTCTGCCTGGATTAGAAGACCCCTTAATTTGCTTTTAATTAAAATGATTTTCATTTATTCTGTGCCTTCTTCAGAGGTCCCAAGGCACCTTAAAAACTTGTGATTATATATGTGAAATGCAAAATGCATATTCATGTGATGCTGAGGTTTCACATTGAAGTTAAGGATGAAAACCAGTTTCACCCTCCTTTTTTCTATTGGTATTTTTAAAACCTCAATTATCCATTACAATGCAACTTTTAAAGTACTGTATTTGTACATGTGTGATCTCAGTGAGATTGCAGTCCAAAGAGTAAACATTGACCTTCCATAAATATCTTAATAATGTATTTAAATAGCTAAGGCTTTATTTTTGCAACCTCGTTAAGCTGGAGAAAAAAAATCATGTAAATACCTTTATTTTTTCAAAAAAGGAAATGTACCTATTGCAGAAAATTCTGAAACAAAATGCTATGAAAATGACACATTAAAATGGAAACTGTTACATAGCTCATAAGTATGGTTAGATTATGCTAATTTTCTTTTAAATAGCTGACCTTAATACAATATTAATACTCAGAAATTAAGAAAAATCTTTCCTAGGGATGTTTGTACTGTACTACATTTTACTTGTGTACTCCACAATAGCTGCTAAACAACAGAAGAAATAGAATAGAAGAAATAGCTGGCAAATACCCATATTTTAAATTACTTTGGTGGTGTGGGTTTTTTATTTTTTTTGGTTATTTCCTGTGGAATTAAACCTGATGATCAGCACGGAAACCTGAAAGAAGTCGAAGGAGTAGTATGGATAATGCAGTCTCAGAGATGAATTTGATGCCCCGGCTAAGGTGATGGTGATGGAGCCAGTGCTGGGAGAGAGGAGCAGTGGAGAGGGGGAGGCTGGCAGGAGCAAAGACGCACAAATGCTCATTTTTTCCAAAGCCTGGAAAAGTTGTTTTAGTTTTGGAAGAAGTACAAACTGTAATGGCAGAGATGCTAAAATTTCTTTTCATGCTCATGAGTTTAGACAGCTCTGAATTAACGCTGGGACATTTTGTAAGGACCCACGGTCTGCTGGAGGCAGAAGTTCTCTGTGTGCTTTTGCACAATGTAGGCAGTTGTACAAATTCAGTAACTGTACCATGAGTTTTGAATGCACGATAATTAAAATAGAAAAACAGAACAAAGTCCTTAAAAGCAATTTAGACATATTTATTTTATACTAAAAATATGTCTTGAAAAAATGCGTCTTCTACCGTCAAAGAAGAAAACCTGAAACTTTTGCTTGTTTATAGAGAGCCAGAAATCTCACTGTTCAAGTTAGGGTAAGCAAAATGCCATTTTTGACATTACACTGTTGTTTGAGGATATTACACCAGAATTGCTAGCAGCATATTTTCTTATAATACCATTTTTGTTTTCTAAATGAATGCAGCAGTGTTCGTTTCTATGGAGGAGTTATTCATGAGGAGTTCACAGAACTTGCTCAGGATCTGGGAGGAGGGTAGATGGCTGTACTCAGCAGTTTGACAGAGGATGGGATTTTTTGAAGGGTTTTGGGGGTTAACTTTTGAAAGGTTGAGGTCTTTGCATGGGTATCTAATGTACAATTTTAAAAAAACTGATGTAATTGTCTACAGCAGCTACAATTCTGTAGCCTGTTGACAGACATCTGCCAAAGCTGTCCAGGTAGAGTAGGGGTGGTGCTGGTGGAGGCTGCAGCTGAGTAGCAAGAACTGAGTGATCCCACTGAATGGATGGCTTTGATGTGCAGCATTTCCCTCCGTAACACTTGAATGATTCCGTTTGAGGTTTACGGACTTTTTTTGTTAGTTTTTCTTCCACCATTATTTCCCAGACCTGTTCCCATTCTCTTGCTCTACAGTCAAACCCGTAAAGCCTCAGTCTTATTTTGCGGTATCACCGGTCAATAAAGGTGGGTGAAGACGTGAAGGCTGGCATTTGCTGAAGCATTAGTGAAACACGTTGTAAGGTAAAGTGTCTCGTAAGGGCAGGTATATGCCTCCTTCTCCCCGCTGTGTCCTCTTCTGTCCTCTGTGGTTTATGGTGGCAGCAGATTTCTGGTGGTTGAGTCTTTCTTTAGACCTGAAGTGGCTTGTTTCCAATGAGAAGTTGCTGCAAACTTTGATGTGAGAATCCATGGATTTCTGTTTTCTGGAAACATGTTAGGCAGTAGGAAAACTGTATTTTAAAGTATGAATGACAGTTGCAAAGTAAAGCTGAAAACTCCTTTAAATTTTTTTCCCTTTTGTTTTTAGTTGACTCCTACCTTGAGTAAGAAGTTTGACTGAATTGGAAAGATGGTTAAAACTGTCTTAGGAAATCACTATGTTGTGTTGCTCTGTAAATGGATTATAATAAAGGACTGGTTTGGAATTGTGTTCATCTGAGACCAAGGAACATGCTGCTGCAGCATGATTTCTTGTGAGATTGTGGGCCGTTAAGATGATGGACTTAGCAGAAGCTATCCACATACAGCTTTATTAAGGACTAGTTTATGCATTTGTGGTGAAAACCATAGCAGTTGTCTATTTTAAATGACTTTGCAAGCCATCTGTATTGCATCTACTGTGCTTCATTGTTTCATTTAGGCACAGATGTTAGGAAAAATGACTGAATGGAGTTATGTAAAACTCCAGTGTGAATTGTTATTCTCTTTGAACTGAGGATGGTGTCGTCTTGTTTTGGCTCTGGGGAGGTTAGATGAAATGAGCTTCCTAGAGGAACATCAAATACCACAATTTGCAGCTGACTCTGACCCCAAATGCTTTGTGAGAGCTCGCTGCTCTCCATCCCTTTAGTAGTGCTACCACCGTGTGGCATCATCATGAATTATGATCCCCAGGAAAATGGCATTTACACTGCGTGTCACTGCCCATGGGAGGACATTGGCATCAAATAAAGTGCCGTCAGGTTGGAAATCCAGTTGAAGATCTGTATCCTGCTGTCCTGCTTCAGGACAAAAGGGTGTAGAGAAGTGCCTGGAAGTTACACAGATGTAAAAAACAGCCTCGTAGGCTTCCCACAAAGCAGTGTTCACTGTACTTTAGGCCGTTGTATTTTGAAGGCGAGGGGAAGGTATGCAGAGGGAGATTCCTGAGATAACCCGTGTAACTGCTGAGGGTTTTGGCTAGGGTCTGGTCTGGAGAAACTTCACACCTCTGCTGTAATCAGGAGCTCATCTGTGAGTTTAGAGCTGGATACGCAGCGAATGCTTTGAAGCTGTTGTATCTCACCCGTGCGTGAAAGGAAGTTCCTTAATGAGCACAGGGTAAAAGTAGTTCTGATAATTACTGTTCTAAAATAAATTTAGGAAATACTCATGACTTTGCTTGATCTGAGGCGCAGCTTTCCACAGAAGGTTGAACAAGGTGGTCTCCAGAGCTTCCTGCCAACCTCAGCTTTCCTATGATCAATTTTAAAATCACTTGGCATGTTTCTTTCAGGACTTGCAGCCTTTTCAGTAGATGCAATTAAATTAATTTTGGGTGGAAAACTGTGCTTAAAATAAGCCTTTGGAGGCTTCTTTTTTTTTTTTTTTTCTTCCATATTTACATGTGGAGGAAACACATGTACACTGGTTTCAAGCATTTTTATTTCTTTTTTCTTTTTTTTGGGGGGGGCGGGCAGACCCCTTTTTAATGTATACATTAATGCAGGGTGAGTAACCAGCATATTAGAAATAAATGCAGTTGCACACCCGTCAGTGAGCATCCCAGTTGAGTTGTTTGTATTTCTGCTGCATTGAGGAGTAGTGACATTTGCGAGTTTGTCTCTCTTGAGTGCTTGTGACAAATGGTTAAAGCATTAGTAATTGAAGTCTGCTGAAATAACTGCAGGTCTTGAAGCATTTTATATTCATCAAGAAGCATTTTTGTTTGTTTGTTTTTTTTAAAGACGTGGTACAAGAGCGGGATGTTAGTTGATGTAGTCCTGATTTTGTATTCTGTGTACTTCTAAAACATCGTAACAAACATCCTTTGTACATCAAAAACATAGAAGGCATGCAAAGCACGACCTCTGAACAGTGGGTTTTTCCTGTTTACATTGGCCGAGACCCTTTAAAAAAAAATATTTATTTTGTCATGAAGAAGACTACCAAATAAGTTCACATCTGTGGAAGCTTGTGTAAGGTGGGTAGTGAAACTTGGCGTGTTCTCGGCCTTCCAGGAGATCGTTAAGGACTTTTGTGCGATATCGTCATCTTATCAATGTAGACGCACGGGATCAAAATGAAATGACTGCTACTATGCTCTAGCAGGGAGCAAACTCTGAAGTCACGTTTGCCCAGCAGCTGTTTCTCATTTAATCTGAACAAACACAAGAGCAAAGGTCTTCATACATCATTTTCCACCGGGTGCTATTCAGCCATGTAACATCTCTGCCAGTGACCTGGATGATGGGTTGAAGTGTCCGCTCAGCAGGCTGGCAGATGGCCTCGGTTTGGGAGGAGCAGTTGCTGTGCTGGAGGGCAGGGATGCTGTGCAGAGGGACATCAGATAGCCTCCTGCTGTTGGCCAAAGCTAAATGCAAGGGCACGAGGACTTGAAGTATAAACTCAAGAGCAGAGGGCTTGCAGGGTGGGGACTGAACTGCAGTCTTCACCTGCCTGCAGGAAGGTAATGGAGAAGACTGAGCCAAGCTCCACGCCGAGGTGCAGAGTGCAAGGACAGGAGGCAATGGGCACAAGCAACCAGTTATATGGGGGGAAATTGCAACTGGTTATATGGGGAGAAGAAGATACCCCATGAGGGTGGAGCAGGAGCCAGGGAGGCTGCAGCATCCCCTCCTTGGAGCCCCACCAGCACAAGCACACATCCCAGCAGCCTGGAGCTCAGCTCTGCTTTCAGCAGGTGGTTGGGCAGGGTGACTGCAAAGGTCCTTCTCAGCCTAAATTATTCCATCTCGTTCAGCATTGATGCCCACCTAAACTCCTTGCCACGCAGCTCTGTGTGCTGTTAAGTGACTTGCTGTTGTTAATTGTGAATTTGGGAAAAAAACACAAAAAAAATGAATCCTCTGAATGACTTATGAAAGGGAATTCACATCTGTGCAACTCCAGCTGCACTTGGGTATATGCAGTGTTATATCAAAATGCTGGAGGTCCTGATGCTTTTTAACATCCAATCTAGTTAATTTGCTCATTATTATCAATGATTATTAGGCTAAGAAAACATTTAATATTTCTGTTTAGAGTCTGTATTGACACAATAGCATTGCTTATCCCAGCAGGTGTTTGTGCTGTTCTGTGGGACTGCATTGCTCTAAAACATCCTCTGGTTACGGTCGTTCATTGAATTATATTTTACATTAATTTTCATGAAGTAAGTGTACTGTTATGCTTCTAATTTTAGCCATGCTGTTAGCTGGTGTAATAGTGGAAATCAAAAACAATTCTGTTGATTCAGAGGAGAGTTACATTTATGTAGTGCTTGAATTATCAATGCTTCTACAGACTATAGGGCAAAGTGAGAGCTCAGCTTAAACGTGGAAAGGGTTGTTTTCCTGTAATGTAAATCTGATCAGTATATTTGACTTAGTGAAGCAGAAGCATCATTACAGTCCATAGTTTATGGTTTTGAAGAAACTAAGAGATGAACCTGTGTTTCAGTGATCAAAGATAACATGTTTCAGTAGTGGTCTCTCACTGCCACGCATCCTCTGGAAAGAGCATATATACCTGAGCCATTCCATTGTGGTAGTATTTATATCAAAAATAGGGCTGTTCCTAGGCCATTAAACCAGGATGTGTAACACCAGAAACAGTTTGTAAAGGAAATTTTATCTATGTAGCTTTGTGTGGTATACATATATGAAAGCTAACACAAAGCTGTACTCTGTTTTAAATTTTCAGTGTTGAAAAATAAGTCAATGTTGGTCAAGTTGGAAGAATTACATTTTACAGTACATCTACTTTTGTGTTTTTAGTGATGTATTTTGCATGTGAGGATGAGCATGCACTAATTAAGTCAGTGGTAGAAGTCATGGGTCTGTAATTATTTTTTTCAGATCATTTTGTTGAAGCAGGGAAGGGTTCCTTTCCACAGAATAGAAGAAGGAACCTCTGCAGGTATCAAGTATCAACAGAAAATGTGTTTAGATTTAGATCTTTATAGAAGGAAAAGGTTGGGAAGCTGCACAGAAAGATATGCAGATAAGTTTCAAATCTAATTCTGCTGGGGGAACCATGCTGGTTTAGAAAGGCTGCTGATGAATGAATCACTAGAAGAGCTCCTGTGGCTTCTTTTGGGCAATATTTAGAAAAGTGCTTCGTTCTCGATGCTGGGAGGTGGAGGGACACAGTTAGTGGGCTACAGCTGTAGCTTTCAATACAGGCAGCCAATGCCCATGGGTACAGTACATGGCTTAACTGAGCACAAAACCTCTGCGTTTCGCTCAGAAATTGCTCTCCGGTCTAGACACCGGGCAGCAGCCCTGCCTGGGGACCTCCTTGCTTTCATGGGTGCTTATGCAGGTAACTTGCCGGGCTGCTTGTTTTTCTGGCAGCACCGTGAGCCATCAGTGCCCCTGGGTGCAGTGGGTTGGTCCTCAGGGATGGGTAGAAAGCTGGGGAACTTTTCAGAGCTATAAAGATCTTTTCAAGATCTCCTTAGCTACTGAGATGAGAGATGACCAGCTGCATGTAGAGTCAGCATTTCCCCCTATTTTACCAGTGTGCATTGCTCGTGATTGAGCGATGTGATATCTTTCCCTAAAATCCGGTCAGGAAATGTTAACCAAACTGAATAACTTCAGACCTCTGGGTTTTGTCACCTCCCTGTTTATCCTTTTTTCAGATTGCTGAAGAATGGCATTTCTTTTATTTGTGTTGTCCAGGTGCCAGCGCAGCTCTTTGTGAAACACCATCGTGAAAATCAGTATGTAGTTATAGCAGAAAGACTAAAGGGCAGAAAAAGTGATTCACCTGCTAGTCAGTCTTCACCTGTGTCCCATGGTTAAAATGCAATGAAGTCAAGAACTTCAGTTTTGTATTTTGCAAAAATGATCTTTTGGATGTATCCTCGATTACAACGTTCTTAGTGATCACTGTTTGTGAAATAAGGAGGAAAAACCAGTGTCTTGCTGTTCTACCTAACTTCAATGTTTTTTTGTCGTTACACATGAAGCAAAAATTTTGCTTTATTACTGAAGAATCAAATTGTATGTTGTTTAGAAAATATTTCCTGCAGGTTCATCTTTCACTGGCTCAAAGGCACTTCAAAGAAGGGATTGTCTTATCTCAGTAATGCATCTTGGAAAGTCATTTAGTGAGCAAATTGCCAGATAATTGCGTCGATCTGCTGTTGAGGAAAAATGCCGAAAATGAACTGTTCTTAATCATGATATCAAGGCATTGGTTCTGTTCTATTAATTAGCATGCCATGAAATAGGATTCTTGTTTTTTAAGGAAGCAACTTGAGGTGATCTGATTGGCTTTTTATTTTTAGTTAATGCCTTTAGTTGCTTCTGTGAAAGAATCAAAGCTCTCTGCCTCTGTGTGTGAGAGGAAGAACAAAGTTTCTAGGATGTTGATGAATGAAAGTACTAAAGATATTTCCATAAAAGAAATGTTGAGGTATATCTCAGGATTTTGTGTAGCTTTGCTGAAAGTTTTTTCTCTTTCCTTCAACACTGCTTTCTCCTAAGTGTTGCCCACCGGCAGTGACAGCATGCACTTTGCTGCTGGACATGTTGTTAGCAGCAAAACATCTGCACTAGTGTTTTGTTGTCCATCTGCATTTTCTTTCGCTGACCTGGTCAGAGAAGGTGATGACTGAATGGGCAGAAGATGCAGAAAGACAAGGAGTTTGGCTCTTTTCATGGAGTTTTAAAGCTTTTTTGGTGGTTTTGGTGACAGCTGGAAAGCTTCTATTTAGACATGGGGGCATTCATTTCATACGATGTTTATGACTTAATTTGCTCTTCTCTCACAAATACACTTTCCTGCATAGGCTTTACTTGATCTGTGGACAACAGGTCTCTTGGAAGCCAGTATGTTTTGATTTTTTATATTGTTGGGGTCTGCTCTTGTTTTGAAGCGCTTTTTTGCTGAGTGGTATTAACTTAGTATTGACCTAAGTTTAGTTAGCGTCACTTTTGTTGGTTATTAGCCTTGGTGCTCTACTTTCCGGCAACATTTTTTTTTTCTTTTAATGTATCTATGTAGCTTAGTTCTGTGATAGGGCCAAAAATCTAAGCCTGAAGTAGGTGCAAAACTGTTTGAAGCCTGGAAATGAGTTAACATCCCATTATTTTGTCTCATTTAT
Source organism: Ibycter americanus (assembly GCA_035590275.1). Classification (NCBI taxonomy): domain Eukaryota; kingdom Metazoa; phylum Chordata; class Aves; order Falconiformes; family Falconidae; genus Ibycter; species Ibycter americanus. The sequence continues at coordinate 51,072,466 of JAVJGI010000065.1, forward strand.
TTTTCAGTAACATGACTATGGTTCTTTGGTGGTCTTTGAGGAAAGGTATGCAGTACACTTGAGCATGAAGAGAGAAGAATTGAGGATACAATTTCTTTTAAGAATTGCTCTGGTGCTATTTCTGATAAGGCTAAGATAAGTTTTGTGAGACAGCTAACTTGCACAAATTGTACATTAATGACTTCAGCTGGAAAAGCAGATCATAAGCACAAAATATGCATGCCGCAGGGCAGGCTTTTGTAGCTAATGCCTGATGTGATGGGAAAGGAATGGATACGTTTCAGACACAGGCTGCAGAGCTGCTTGTAAATGTAGCTTGGTTCCATTTCACTCCATCGCTGCAGTATGCCATATATAGGATGTATATATACTGCGTTTTTTTGCCGTTGAAAAGTGCGTGAGATGGGGAGCAGCCCTTGGCACCCTTGCAGTGCCTCCTGCAGTTGAGGTCTCTGGGATAATCCTTACCGTGCTGCAGGAGTGAGCAGTTCTGCCAGGCATATACTGTGCTCAGAGAGCTACATGAGCAAATTATCCTCATTTCTTCCCTTGATGGAAAGAGATTGACTTGAATCTAGCAAAATCAGAGCTACCCGTTGTTGGTTTTGCAACTGCCAGAAAGATTTCTTGCCAGAAAATCAGTTCAGGTCTTCTATCTAATGAGGCTTCAAGTTATTTATGAGTCTTTCTGAGACTTCATTAACTCAGGTTTATCTGCTGCCGTTCTGATTTTTCCACAATTAGCAATTGCTAATCTTGTCTAAGAAAAAGACCTCGCTGTTTTTATGAGAAACGCGTGGTCCCACAGAGCACATGAGTGAACTCTTACCTCTCCTCTTCCTACCACCCCGCTCAAGGTGAGTGTGAGTTATGCTGGCAGTTGGTGTGGCTTCCCAGAAAGTGATTTCTTTGCTTTTGTAACATATAATAGGTTTTCAATTAGCTTTGCCATCTCACAGAGCGCAACTCTTGGTTCTTTCAAATTCCTGTGAAAAAGACAGTCCTCCAGAGCCTGCTGAACTCCAAAAACAGAATATGGTTATAATTACCCTGACTGGGGGATAAAAACCTGGTTACTTTTTCCAAAGGTACTGCTAGTCTGGGTTTGTGCATCTGTTTTCAAGCACAAAATTTCTGGTTTTTTTCCTTCTTGTGAGATGTTTCCCCGCATACATGAAAAAATGAAGTAGCTGGGGATGGGATTTTGAGTTTAATCTCATGCATAATAGGTTGCAGGAACCCACTTTTGAGAGCAGGGGCATCTGAGCGATGTGAGTAGTGCATCAAAGCCAGCTGCTAACTAGATTTAAAGAAGCTGAGACCCGGTTTCCCAAGCTGGGTTTTCCCATGGCAGGGCGTGGGAGTACACTAACGGTGCACTTGTAGGAAAGAGGGAAAAATGCGGAAAAAAAATTTTCCTGTAACTTCCCCTTCCCTCCTTCCTCAGTATTTGTAAGCGGGGTGTGATGAGCCTGAGAACTGTATATTAAATATTTTGTTCACCTTTTCCACAAATGGATTTTCTCTTATTACTCCCTGGGATAGAAATACACGCCAGGTTCTCAGTAGCTGTTCTGTTGGGGGTGAAAAAAAAAAAAAAAAAAGTGACTTCACTTTGTTGCAGCTTCAGCCAGTCGTGGATCAGCCTGAACGTTTACTTTTCCAGTCACAGGAGGAAAATGTTGATGTTATAATATGGTCAGAGCCTCTCAGGTTATTCCATTGAATCTGTGGGATGAACACTTATCACATGCTAAAGCCGCAAGCAAAATATTCAGCAGTCAGGGTTTCCATCATCAGGGTGGGACTATACAAACAGATTGAATTTATTCTATAAAAAAGCTCACCATTTTTATTTTGGCTGATATATTCTGAAAGACGAAGTTTGGCAGACAGCAGCATTCAACTGATCTGAAAAAAATGGATCCCGTGGGGCAGTGGTGTTTGTTCTTGGGCATCTCTGCATCAGTTGGAAAGCAGGTAAATAACAGGAAAATAAAAATGATCAGTTTGTATAATGCAATTTAATGAAGCGTAGCTGTATTTCTGGATGTGTGTCATCTTTGGGAGCACAGAGGGGAAATACAGGAGATGTTGTGTGTCTCCTATCTTGCCATGCAGGGGTAGATCAGCCAGCCAGGGGCACGGCTGGGGGTGCAGGGGGGCAGCAAGGGACGGGCAGGGACAGGAGGCAGGACTGGGACAGCAGAAGCAGGTCTAATGTGCACGTCTTGCATGAAATGTAATTCAATAGTGTATATAGATTGAAGACTGAAAATTATTTAAAATTACTTTTAGTAGGCTGTCCATTATTGATCTGAAATAATCTCTCCAGGAGTATTAAATAAAAAATTTAGGAGGAGGACTATAGAACAGCAAAATATCAATTACTTGGGTAAAAAGAGTTGGAAATAGAATTTCAAGGGTGTTCTTCCTTAGTCTCATGGGCCTATATATATTTTTTTATTATTATTATTTTTTTTCTTACCCTAAAATGTACGTGTGTGCAAATTGTCTCTGTGAAGCTGGTACAATGTCTTGGGCTAAAAGAATGGGTGTGTATTTGTGCTTTGAGTGATTGCGGGTTCAGAATGTACCCAGGATAAAAACCATGGTAGCGTTCCCTGGACCAGGAAACAGAGAGAACTAGGAGGGTGTTTTAAATATTCACTGCTTTGAAAGATTCCTTGTTTTGGAGAAATTCATTTGTTACTATATGGTAACTGATTACTCAAAATATAAGAGGAAAATGCAAAACAAACAAACAAAAGAAGTAAAAATAATAGTACCTGTGAATCTGTAAATTACACTGCTTTCATACTGGAGATTTCAGTGATGCTGTTTTAAACCTGTTTCATCAGAAAGGGTTATTAAAAGGAAGCAGGGTGTACTGGTTTAGTTTCATATCCTCTGGGGCTAAAAGTGTCATGTAAGTAATTTTAGGGTCTTTCTGTGTCTGACAGAAACTAAAATTAAGTGTTTATGTTTCTGTAGCCTAAGGCAATCTGAGCTCATCTGAAAGTTTTATAGTTGTCTTATTAGGAAGTTACTGTTTAATTAGCTATATCATACTGGCAGCATGTTTTTAGTACGTCAGAAGAAGTAATAGGAATATACTGTGATGCATAATAATCTATCTCGATACTTGTGAAATTGCACTTCTGGTAAAAAGTCACATTCTTTTCCATACGAAAATAAAATTCATCTTCTGAAATGGCCCTCAAGGTGCACAGTATCTATGTGCTGGTGCTCGCTTGTTCTGCAGGTAAGTGGAAGTATGGGGGTGTGTGTATTTTGGAATAACAAATTATTTGTGTAATATTCCCTGGTAAAAGCCTGAGAGCAGCCATGCACTGTGCAAGCATTAAGGTTGGAGTAGCAACCCCAACATGTGCGTACACACTGTGTCTGGGACCTCGGGACCCCGCCGTGTCCCTGTAATCCCTGGGTGGGGGACAGAGCTGTTCCTGGGAACCTCGTGGGACCTTGGCTTATGCTTCTGCTGCGGTGTGAAATGTGCTTTTCAGTTGTCCTTGAATTCTCTCCCCAAACACACCCCTGCTTGTGTTTTATCCTCAACATATAATGTGAAACAAGTCACCTAAACATCATGTAAGTGAATAACTGGATGCCAGGCCTGTCTGAAGTGCAGGGGAGTGTGTGTTTGTGCATCCTCCATGTGAGTCTGGGCTACCAGCAGGTTTCCCGTAAGCAGAAACAGATGGCTCGGGCAGATGCAGAGCTCTTGCCAGCTTCCTTTTTTTCAGAGGATGCCGTAAAAAACACTGTAGGAGAGAAAAAGTCCTTTTTTTTGGGGGGGGTGGGAATCTGCCTTTTCAGAAAACAACTGGTTTTACAACGGGAGGAATTTTCCTACCCTGTTACTTCAGCAGATGCTGCTGGTGCTTGGCACCGACGGGGAGCAAGGGCAGGACATGCGCCTGCCGGACAGGACCGGGCTGGAGGCTGTGCTCTTGCTGATGTCTGCTGTGGTGGTTGTGAAAACAAAGCCTGCAGATTCGGAACTAAGTGTCCTGTGTAGATGCTGGATTTTGTTCTTTTAAGTTAACATACTTCTTCCAAAATAGAAATATATTTTTCTTTGATCTTAGGTCCAGGATACAGTCTCAGTCCAAAAAGTTATTCTCATGGTAACAAGCCCCATTTGACCAAGGGGTATTTTCCACCAAAAAATATTTTTGGATGGAATAGGCCAGCATTGCTAAACACGATGGTCAAATCTACAACTTTTGTGATGCGTTTCACTCCGAGGAGGTTCCAAATGGGACTGTCCTTTGTATTTTCTGCACGTGGTGTCTTTGAGACAGCTGTCAAGGGCTGGTGGGAAAACACTCGGCCGTTTTTTTATCCCTGTCCTCAAAGAAAAACATTCCTTTATGCAAAAATCCAACTTGCAGAGTAAGGAAGAGAAATAAATGTTTTTAGAAATCCTTGCAAAGTTATGTTTGTGAACTATAACCAAATCTGCTGAAATACCCTGAGCAGCACTCAAAATTCACTTGTGCTAAATATTTCCCAAGAGTATGCTTCTATTTTATTGTGTTATTATTGTACTATTAATCATACTTCTGTTCCTTAGTAAATATGTTCAAAAGTAACAATTCTTTTTAATACCGTGTCTTGAAAAGAATTGATAAGGATTTGAATGCTGACTGGCTGTGGATGTTCAGTGCTTTGCCAGGGATTTAAGATACACATACATTTTATCAACAGTAATGCCATCAGGAATTCCAGTGATGATTTTAAACACATTAAATAATAAAATAGCAATGTATTCTGGAGAAAGTATGAGAGTAAATGCATACGGTTGTTGACACCAGCTGTCATTGGAAAGCAAATATTCTTTAGGTTGTTTATTTGTCAGCAACAGAAGTGATGACAGCAACCTATAGGAAAATCAATAGCTGGATTTTCCATCAGTCACTGCCTCTTGCCAAACTGCTACTCCTGAATGATACTGCTTCAAATTAGCATATGTTTGCACACTTCTTTGTTAATTAACGTTGTTGATATTTGAGGGGGGCGGGAAAGGGGGGGATTGCGTATTAGCAGCGGATGGGACAAACAGCAAATACGAGTGAGGTCTGCGGCTCTGCTGATGGCTGCGTTGGGGAGCATCAGTGTTCCTGCCCCAGCATGATGCAGCCCTGGGTATCCAGGCAGGTTTGCCTTCCTCAATGTTATCGTTGCTTGTGCTTTGGGGAGGAAGCCTCATCGCCTCTTGATTTATTTCTCATTGTATTTTCCCAGTTACGGTACATCTGCCAGTTCCTCTTCCTTCCGAGTGATGCTTTCAACCTTTTATTGCTTGAAATTTCCTGCTTGAAATTATCTGCTGATTAATCACTACATTGCCATTTTTTGATTGCAGCCCAGCTCCTACCAAGCTCTTTCTTGTCTCCTTCCAAAACAAAAAAAGGAAAAAAAAATGAGACATACTTAAGAGGACTTTATTCATGAATAAGCAATGGCAGACTGTAGCCTTTTGGCTCCATCTGCTAATGCTGCTGTGGGGAGTTCTTGTACAGGCTGTAATTTCTCTTCCAACTTGAGCTGCAAACTGACTTTACACATCTCGTGCAACGTGCCGTTCATACCTGGTGAGGTCCCAGAGGAGCCACCAGTCTTATTGCTGGTACCAGAGTTGCCCTGTTTTCTATACTGGATTTTACCTTCAGTGCGTCTTCCTGATTTTCCTTAAATACATGCAATTACAGCTGTATCTCAGAAATTGGCTGGCGTCCATCTGCTCTTGTCCTCCTCCTCTTAGTCTTGTTTACGTGTAGTTGGAAGTGCGTTTTTCTCTCTTCTTTCACCCACTCACTCCCTTCAAACCTCGTTTGAAACAAGTAAGACAGTCATTTACTGCACTAAGGGTCAGGCAAAAAGAGAAACTACAGCAAAAGGAAGGAAGAAATGTCATTAATTGTGGAAAACAAGCACTTCTTGAAGTTAATTGAGGTCTAAAAGAACTTACGCTGGACACATTAGCATCAGTGAAACTGAATATGCTATTTGGTAATTGCAGTGAGGGAATGCAACTCTCTAGATCCAGACTACTTCAGATATTTTTAGCTGTTCCTTTAGTCATCAGCTTCCACTTCTGTCTGTTCCAGGCACCGGTGGGAAAATACAGCAGCCCTTTTCTCCAGAGGGGTCACGCTGTGCTGAGGAGACAGGATTTTTTTCACTTCTTTTTTGCATAGAGGGCAAATGAAGGGTTGTGAGCTCTTCGAATTATTCTGGCTAATACTTCTTCCAATCAGAAAACTGTAATGTTTCTTTCTCAACTTTTTGAGGATTACTAGGCAAGTGTTAAGCGGGTCTGAGTTTGAGTTGGAATAACAAACTGTTGCTCAGTATAAGCAGCTGAATATGTCCTCTAATTAATTATGTTCTGTCTGAACTGCAACACCGGGCAAAACATGAAGCAGCAAAGCTGGAAATGTGTCCCCGTCTTCTAGCAATCTGCTGGGTTTTGTACTGAATTGGGTAGCTACCAAAAGTCCAAGCAAACAAAAACATTCTTGGCAATTTCCAGTGAACGATGGAATTGCTTTGAAATTACTTTACTTTTAACACTTGCCCTCACCCAGCCAACTTTTTATCCCAGAGCTGCCTGCTTTATGGGTCTCCATGAGGTTCTGCATTCTTGTGTGTCTCTTAAATGCACTAAACCCAATGCAGTTGGATTGTAGTGGAAAAGTATACAGTGAAAATGTATAGACAGGTTGTATAACTCTTACTTAGCTGCTTTGTTTCCAGAAAGACGTTCTTCTAATTCTTGAGGAGGCTTGTTAACTGGAGGCAGGGATATGGTGCTTTCCTGGAAATGTGGATGTTGATGTGAGCGTAGAGGGGAATATCTAGAGGAGGAAAAAGGTTGCTGAGAGCATCCACAGATGTGAGGGAAGGTTGGGTTGAACTTCTTCCTTTTCCTCTGTTGTTGGCCTAGACTATGCTAAGATGATCATGTTAGCAGCAGTAAAAGCCTTGGTGGTGGTGGTCTGAGCGAACTTCTACAGTGAACTCTGCTCATCAGAAGAGTTTGATTCTAAAAGCAGTTGTATGCCACGGCTTTTTGTAACTGCTTAAATCTACAGGTTAAGGTGATGAAGAGGAAATTCAGTATTTTAGCAGAAAGTCATGGGAGTTTGGACTTTGATGGGGTCAATGTATCGGGGCTGAAGCTCTTCCTAGCTGAAGACCTATATTGTACTATGGCTCACCCACAGTACAATAATCTTTTCTGTTTTTAAAGAACTTTGCTATTTTTCTCCATGTAAAATTTCTCAAAATAGTTTGAGGTTACTGTACTGGTTAATAAAGCCACACTGACTATAACAGAAATGATTGGGAGCAACCATCAGTCAGAGCTGAACTTGCACTGGAGTGGAGCGAAAAAGCAGCAGCGACAGGAATTCACTGTCTCCCGTGTCAAGCTGCAGCAATAATTGAATATAGTCGTGTGGTCCGAGATCTAAAGCAAACTTTACAGCTGGCAGGCACAGCTGAGATGAAGGGAATGTCATGCACAGAACAATGTACGAGGTGTGGTGAAATGGTATAAAAAAGGTCTGGAGGAAGCAGAACCTTGATTTTCATTTGCTCTTAGTCTATGGGGTCAGAAAAGACCTTGGTATTGTAAATTAGGGAATACCTACTTTTCAGGTGGTTATTCATGATAATAATCTTCTACAAGGTTTGTCTCCTTCAGGAAAGCAACTGTATTATGGATGTGATGTTCTTTGATGTGGACACTGACTAACTCAGTCTGTGCACAACTGAAATACAAAATAAAATTTTATGGTTATTACACGATAACTGGGCTTCACTGCCTGGATTGGCAGTACTTGAACATATGTTTGCTGTCAGCTTGGCTTGCAGATGAAAACCTTAATGTTTCGAACAAACTGGCTCTTGTGGGCTCTGTATGTAAAGGGGAGGTGTAGCAGCCCCGAGAGCCTTGTCTGCGGGCAGACTCAGCAGTGGCATTCTTGTTTCAGTGCTGATGATTCCTTTTCCTTAAGCTTCTTTAGTATTTTCCCAGTAACATTTGTTATACCCCATGATTATCAGTGTATACTTACATAATAAGTTTCTATATTATCATGTAATTATTTCTGTTACTGCTGTGTTACCTGGTTTGCTAGGCAGGCTGTTTAGTCATCATTCTAAGGTGCAGAAGTCACTTTGCTCGGCAAGATAAGGGGGGATTTATGCCGTAGCCCAGCTGGGCGTCTGCTCATCGTGCCGACAGTGCTGGATGTGCAGGATAACCTAAATACACAGTTTCAGCCAGCTTCAGCTGAATTGCTTTGACCTCCTTTTTCTTTCAACGAGCAGTAAAAGGAAAGGAGGCAGCTTTTTTTTAATTTTTATTTTCAGTCTGTTAAGCCCCCTCACGTTTGTATTCGAAAGGCATTACATGAAACAGTCTGGTTTGTTGTTACGTGGCAGATTGGTACAAGGGACATGTTGCTGCAAGGAAATGTACATGCAAACCAGTTCATTAAGAATATACAATCAGGTTTAAAATCATTAGATATTCTCCTGATGATTCCACTGGTATCGTGTGATTTCTCGTGATTGTGAAAGGAAGAGAACAAAATGAAAATCACATCTTGTTGGGGGCTTTTTGTTTTGTGGGGTTATTTTTGACTTGTAAATCTCGAAGTATGTCTTGGCGCACAATTATTTTAAGTTTGGCTTCAGGAATTGTTGGAGAAGGTAGCACTTACTCTGACTTTCCTTAATTTAATAAAATATTTTCTATTGAAAAAGTATGACTCTAGGATGTAAACTAGTTTGCGTTGTATTTTGATTTTGGATTTTATAGCCTAAAAGACGAATGATTTGTAAATAGTGGAAGTATTTAATTAAAAATTCATGAATATTTGGCCACAATATACAGGACACAGATCTCAACACAGTTGTGCTTGTAGGATGAGAAAAGGCCGTTGCAGCCTCATTATTTGTTGTCCCCTGGAGATCCATCTTCTGCCTGGCACTGGCTCCTTCAGGAAGTGACAGACTTGTGCTCGGGGCCGGGGGGGCGTTGCAGAAGGGGTGCAGCCCTCTCCTCTAGAAGCAAGCTGCTGTCGGGATTCTGTGAAGGTTTGCCCCAGTGGTAATTTGTAACCTGCGGTTTGCTGCTCTCGCCAAATATTCCCATTTAAGAGTGGATAAACCCGTCAGTAAATCAGACTGTGGTCTGCTCATCTCTCTTTCATGGGGGCCAGACAGAGCATGTTTCGAGAGCGCCAACCTCTGCTTTATTCTTCCAGAAGCAAAGACAAATGTAGTAGCCAGCTTCTGTGGCGGGTGAACTAGACAATCATTGTAGGTCCCTTCCAGCTGAAGTTCTTCTATTCTCTTTCCCCAGAGTAAAGCACTGTGGGTGATGGGACTTTGTACCTTTGCCTGAATTTATGAGTTGAAGCCCGTTGTCCTACATGGGACCTTAGGAATGGTGTGGTCCAGAGTCTTACCTTTTCTGAAAGAAGAAAACATGCTTCTTAGGGTGCGCCGAAAGCAAGCCTGACTGGAGGTTAATGTAATGTGAATAGTATGAATAAATGCATCTCTTGTTCTGATTCAGCAGTAACTTTGCTGGAATAAATGGCGAATGTTCTCAAGTAAATATTTTAGTATGTCCAAGTTGTGCAGAACAACAGGAGCGACGCAGACGTCGTCTTGTTGGTAGGAAACTAGAGGGTAAGAATCTCTTTAGAGGTCTAGGGAAGTGTTCCCACTTGGAGTCTGCAGGAAGCTGCTGGAGAGAAACCTCCAGTTAACCCATGCTGCAGGGTCGGAGGTTCCTGCCGGGTGGCATTTCCCCGGCCATTTCATGGGTGGGCTCCTGGCTGCACATGTAACACCAGCTGGTTGTAGCTCTGTGATCCTGCCCTGACCGCCCCAGCAGAAGGCAGTGGTTCGCTTTTACATTGTGTGGACAGGACTTGGTGAGGGACCTTTAGCCTGCCAGCCAAAGGGCTCTTCTCCCCAGCTTGTACCGTGACCAGGTGGGAAGCTACCGAAACCCATAGCAGCTATACTGCAACATCACCATGGCAACCAGCAAAAATATGCGACCCTTCTGGAAAATAAAGAGATTTCAAATTTTATTGCATCCAAGAATTATTAGTGTATGATTGCAGCGCTAGCACATCCTGGTTTCAAAGTTTCTCGTCAACAAAACCAAATGGCAATGGATATTTCTCTAACGCTCAGGTGAAGGTACTTGCAAGCCTGTCCCGTTGCTTCAAGAAAAATAAATGGGATTAAGCCAAAAAAATCTAGAAGAAATACTGCATTAATTACATTTATAAAGCTACCAAGTGCAAGATTAAAAATAAAAAAAGTCTGTTACCATCATCAGTTGGATGCGTGTAGCCCCCATGAAATGTCTGTACATACATAGATAAAATCAGAACACCTTCATTCTGTAAGTGAATGTTAAGGTCTAGGTTTTGGGGTTTATTTTAAGACATTTGAAGAAGTAGCCATGCATCCAGTCATTTTCTGAATGTGAGAACCCTATTTTTAATATAGGAATCCTTTACCAGTCCTCAAGATACCAGTTCTTTATACATAAGTCTCTGAAATTGTTGGGTTTCAGGTTTTGGGGGGTTTCTTTGTTTTTTGATTTTTTTTCTAGTTGGGAAGTTACTAAATTATTTAAACTGTTTAACAAAACTCAGAACCGTGTAAACAAGAATGGGGAGTCTGATAATTACAAGAGCAGTGTGCTGTTGAGTCAGAGCTTATTTTGCATAGAATTACCATTTCATGTCCTCTTTAGCTAAGAAACTGAACTGTGTAGGAAAATACCATATGATATTACATATGGCATTTTAATAACACTTATTTTACATAGCTTCTGCTTAGCCTAACTGATAAATGTGAAATGTAAAATTTCAAAGACATCTTACCATTTCTAATGGAAAGTCAAGTTCACTTGGCAAGCTAGACCATGCTGCCTTTTTTTTTTAAATTTTATTTTATTTTTTTGTTGAGCAGAGGAGTGAGTCTTGTGCAGCTGGGGAACTGTTGCCCTATCAGCATGGTTATTTGTTCATCAGCTCGTCCTAAGCCGGGATGCCGTGCCGTGCCTGCAAGCAGCGGGGCTGTGCTGGGTGACCTCCTTCCTTCTCTTCCTCCTTTAATCACAGTTAGTGACAGCTCCTTCTCAAACATGAGTTCAGGTGAAGATTAGGGATCTTTTCATGTTATTTCTGGCTCCTGCATTTTAACCGTTGATCTGTGTTGATGAGAGAGGGGAGAAAGACGGGAGTAGATGAGAGCCTGCAGCCAGCAAATGGAGAAGGCATAGGAGACTGGTGTGAGATATGAAGACGCTACCCTGCTTGGATTTCTGTGTGTCTGTTGTAAATGAAGGCTTTAGGTATCTTAACAGGTAAAAGTTGATTTTGTTCAGCTCATAATGTTGGTGTGGGGAAATACGTGAGTCTCCCAATACTAGTATGCACCAGTCTGAATGGTTGGAGTCTTGGGTTTATCTTCTGGCTTTACACAAGGTACTTGTATGTTTTGGTTTGAAAGCCTACATCTGTACATATTTAGGTACTTAAAGGCACTCAGAGTTGCCCAGTGAAACTTCTCAAAGTATCGAGGCACCAGACTTCAGGTATAAGATATAGGATATTTACCCTTCCACAAGTACCTTTATACCAAATTTGAAGACATGATGTGGTGTCTCACGCCTATGATATTTAGAAGTAAATATGATCTCTTTTTGAATTATAGAGATGGATACTGTGAATTTATCTTTATTTATGCTTTTGTCTAGAAACACTAGACCTTGAGGGAGCTTGCTGAAATATTTTTAGCCTTCTGCATAATTTGGGAAGTACTGCTTCTACTGTAGTGTATAAAATGAGTTTCCAAGATTTATTGTGAATTCAAGAAGATAACGAGCAATCATTACTCAGAAAAACATACTCACTTTTTTTTTTTTTTTTCATAACTGTAATCGTAGCATTAGGTTATTTTCAAGAAAAATATTTTGGTCTAATAAATCAGTCTTTCCTAAGGTGGAGAAGTTGAAGTTGGCGATAAAGACCTGACCTCTACCCCTCTCCTCCCATTATTAACATTTGAAGCCTGTGATGGTTTTCCTCTGTTTGTTTATGCATGGAAAAGAGTTGACAGTGGGATTATCAGCTCCATGTGCCGTTTCCTTCCTGAGAAAGTGGAATGGGTTGGGTTTTTTTCTGAATGTGTAGATAGGACAAGTATTGGATATATATCATGTTGATTATTCCAACCCGTTACTTTAAAAAAACATTGTAGCTACTGTGATATAAGAACCAGGGATTAAGTTACCTTCATTGCAAAGTAAACAGTCACTTAAAATATTGACAATTAAAGAATATTTAGAAACACAGAATTGAGAGTTCTCAGGTTTGATAAAGTAATACCCAAGTAAACAAAACTTTTTCCTTTTTTAATCAAAAGTCATTATGGTTGAGCCCGCCCAGCATTCCCATTTGTAGTCCAGTATAGTTCCGTGTCATTCAGAAATGGAGAAGAATCTCTGGCCGTGCTTCTAAAAAAAAAAAAAAAAAAGTTATTTAGTGATTACTGTAATCTTAGGTTGTACTGCATTTGAACATGCAGGTCTTCAAGGACACTTTACAAGTACATTAGTGGTAGATATTAGGCTTTGTTCGAGTGTTTGAAGCTATATTTTATTCAAAGAACTGTTCCCAAGTTAACATCAAAATGGAGCATTTTCAGATGATCTTGAACATTTCTGAGAATGCTCTGTGAATTTGCAGTTGAGTCGTTAGAATTATTCTAGATGACCACATTACTGATGAGACTATATAAAATACATGTCTAAAACAGCCCCAAAGAAGACTTAAAGATAATTCTAATGCTTTTGGCTTAAATTTCAACAGCTTTGCTGGGTTTGCATGAATAATTTCAATAAATATGTATTAGCTCTATTAGCTTAAGTGGTTAGAAGGACACAGCGATGGGAATGGATCATAATCCTTTGGTTAACAAGAATGGAATAGGAAAGTATTATAGGCTTACTGCAGCCGTTGTCAGGAGCATACGCCTATTAGGCTGCTTTCCGCAATATGATACAGTCTTTCCCCTAAGTCAATGTATGTGTTGCATATACGGAAACCCTATTTTGGGGTATATCTAAGTGCATTCCAGCAGCTGCATTCAAAAGTTCTGCACAGCTGCCGTTTTTCTGAAGTTATTCACAATTAAAATAATGGAATTAAGTAATTTAAATACGGTCATAATGAAAATAATTTTTGTACCGTATATTTACTCTCTGGTCTGACTTTAGTGTGGGCTGCAGAGCTATTCTGCAGTGCAAATGAATATTAATGTGTTTCCTGTTTGAACTACCTGCAGATAGCCACATACATTTGCCTTCCTTGAAAAGCAACATGCTGCCTGTATCGAAGTTTTTGTCTTCATTTAAAACGTAATCTTTTACCTTTTCCCCAGCTTTATTTGGTGCCTTGCTTTTCTTGTACATATGATGCGGCCTTATTACTGAATAAAAATTGTCTTACTTCCAGATAAACAATGTATTTCATGTTGATTAAAAGGAATTAAAGATTATAGATGTATAAAATAAAAATCCTGAAAATGTCTTAGAAATGAGCGTTCATGCATCACGAAAGTATTCTTTGACAGTTATTTATATATAAAGACTCATTGTTTTCCAAGTAGTTTTCATTTTCATGAAGAAATGAGCCATGAAGCTGTACTTTCAGATCCATATATGCATTTCAGAAATGACATGTGAACGTTCTCCTTTTTCAGGGGTCATCACAAAGCTGAGTCAAGCACATTGCAGTTTAACACACTGATGCATTAGATTGTGCAGCTATTAGTTAAGGGTCTGAAATTTCTTCTGGGATTAATTTTGTTTGTGTATTTGCAATACTAATCCTTGCCTTTTGAGGCAATATCTTGGAATTATTGAAGTGATAAATTTTGCTTGGAGTCATCTATTCAGCTAGCTCAAATGCCAAGAGAGCTAAACTGAAGATTTGTCATTTATCACTGTAGTTACTGTTGAAGAAAAAAACGTCAGAACCAAGTGCCATAGATACGCTTTTAGGAGAAGGATCTAAGCTTCACTTCAGCAGGTCATTATGTGTATCCTACTGTTGCTCAGTTTTCTGAGCCAACAGGATATAAATATCCAGGAAGGAAAATAGAAGGTTAAGTGTAAACCTCTCACATCGAAGGATGCCATCCAGCATCTTTCAACCTTCATTCTACTCATCTCTGATGAGAGAAACATACTTTTTTTTTTTTTTTTTTACTCTTTCTTAATGCAAACACAAAAAAAGTTTCTGAATTTACTGGGGCTAGGAATAGTAAATGGTGGGAGTTAGGAAATGTGTAGATTGAGGAGTGTCAGGGATGCAGGGGTGGTACAGCCCAGGGGCGAGAGCAGTGACTGACACTGAATCCTTATGCCAGGTCTTCCTGGGAAAGGTTTTTAAGCTATACTCTTTGATACAGCTGTAAATGTGAGAATGTGCCATGTTTAAATGTTGGGGGTTTTTTTCTGCAGATAATACTTCCAAGGAAGCTCAAAATGTTATGGCAGTCGCATAATTATAACTGCAGTGGAAAGAGCTTATTTTCTAAATATAGTGATGATATTTAATTGTGTAATTCTTTCCTCTTCTTTGGGGCAAGAAAAGCTCACTCTTGCTCAAATTTCTGAGTTGGTGAATATGACTACTGAGCGTGTAGGCAGCAATGGAAGTAATTTGCAGACATGGAGGCTATACATGAATTTTATAAGCTGTTCTGCTACCCTACTAAAATTCTGTGTGATTCTGAGGCTGGATGATGGAGCAGGACACGCTCTTGCCCAGTTTGCCAACAGCACCCAACTGGGAGAGTGGCTGGTAGACCTGATGTCAGTGTTGCCATCCAGAGGGACCTGGACCTGCTGGAGACGTGGACCAGCAGGAACATGGTGAACCTCCATGGAGACACACCAAGTCCTGACCTGGGAGGGACTTCTGCCTGCAGGAAGGTAGCTGGAGGAATGCCACTGCATATTTAAATCTGCTTTAGGATCTAACTTTTGAAAGCTGCCCTTTGGTTGACCAACACTTAGCCCTGTGTTGTGCATTAGCGTTTTAAACCTGGTTTTTTAAACAGGAGCTCTTGCAAAAAGGCTGGCATTTAAAGTTTGACTATGTGTATGCAAATATTCATTGTGGCTTAATGATTTTTCTCATTTTGAATAAAGCAGGTTGTGATTTTTCAGTGATATTTAAAACCGGCAAGCAGAACACGTGTGCGGCACGCTGCTTCTGTGTTTGAGTTGGAGGTAAAACCTGCGGGAAGGTCAGTGGTAATAAGCTGCAAGGTCTGCTGTTGTACAGGGGGAACCTTCTATGTCCCCCAGCCAACTCCTTTTGTTTTCTTGGCATCTCTTGGATTGAGTGGTCCAGCAGTGCTGTAGGATGGCAGTTGCACAAAGATGAACGTAAACGTTGGAACGTCTGTAAGTGCTATAGGTTGGCTTTGCTGTCAATGCTCATGATTGCTCTTCCTGGCTTTCTTGTTAATAGGTTCGTGCATTTCAGACAACTTGCACCCTTTGGCACAATTTTGTCCTTTATGAACGTGTAACGTAATAGGCTGAAACACTGAATAGTCAAAAGCGAGAGATAACATAGCAATCAACATTTTGGAAGCAGGTCTAAAAGAGATGAAGTGTGCTCTTTGCTGAATATTCAGATGATACAAGCCTTGCGAAGGTTGTGCAGTTATCTTGCATATTTATGAGAAGATAGTCTGCCCTTGCTAAAGGAATGTACAGTGGGGCTGCTACAGCTGTGAGGTCTCTGGCACTTAATCAGATCTCGCAAACAGAGAATTCATAGCACAGATGTGTTGCTTTAAGCAGCAGTGAGTAACATGGATTATTTTCCTTGAGGTTTTCAAGAAGAACCTTCGTACAGAAGTTGCAGTATTATTAGTTCACAATAAATATCACAGTTGACTGGAAAACCTATTTCTGTATTGAAGGTTGCTATTTATATTTAGGTGGCATTGAAAAAAGAAAAATCCTGATGTAATTATTTAGCAAAGCCATCAGAACAAAATAAATAATATGCCCTTGGTTGCCTGGTCTAATGATACATTTTCTCAAAAGATGCAGCAGCTCCACTGCAGAGAGATTCCTATAATTGGGGTAAGTAGCACAGTTTTTGGAGAAGGCAGGGAAGTCATTGACCTAAATACATGTTTATCTGAGAACTATTCCATTACAGGGAGGTTTTTAAATAAAAGCGATCTTAATCTTAGTCCTCTAAGTCAATAGGAGTTTGAGGATCTTTAAGGTTACAGGACCCAATAAATTTGCGTGGACTTTTCTTGTATTATTCTGTGTTTATTACACAGTTTCTTTAATAATCTTGCAGTTTATCATTGGTTTGGATGTTTGTATAGTAGTAATATGACCTTAGCATAAAAGGTGTAAAGGTGTAGGACAGATCTAAAGTGCACCATGTCAGACTGAACTACCTTCTTCTCGTTAATTTTTTGGAATGGCTGT
>JAVJGI010000065.1:51091025-51109312 GCA_035590275.1 Ibycter americanus
TACTGCAGGTGCTTTTTAAACATCATTGGAGGCAGCTGCTGCTTGAGTAGTGGTGCCG
The DNA here is from genome assembly GCA_035590275.1 of Ibycter americanus. Classification (NCBI taxonomy): domain Eukaryota; kingdom Metazoa; phylum Chordata; class Aves; order Falconiformes; family Falconidae; genus Ibycter; species Ibycter americanus. The sequence goes on from JAVJGI010000065.1 coordinate 51,091,084, forward strand.
GTGCTGGTGCCGTGCTGGTACCAGCTCTGGCACACAGGGCAAGGGGCGCCAGCCCACCCTGCAGAGCAGTCGCTCTAGTGGAAGAATTGTGGGCAGATTCTGTTGTCTTTCCTACATTTAAATTACTGCTTGAATCAGTGAGGGAAGTAACAGACCTGTGGATTTGAAATGGAAGTAGGGAAAATTATTATCCTTTGTGCATATGAAAAAAATGCTGGTTAGATTTCTTGGGCTAGGGATGTTAGGAAAGGGCACTGTGCATGCGGAAAAAGGGGAGTGGGTGCTTTGCTGCTGCTCCTTTGGGGCTTTGTGCCTCTGCCAGTGGAACGGGATGCCCCAGAGGGAAGTGGCATGGGCATTAAACTTCAGTAATGGTTTTCTTTGTAAGAATTCCTTGCTTATGGTTACTCCTACAAGTGGCCTCATAGACCAGAAACACAGAGTATTTTTGATGGTTATTTTCCCCAAAAATGCATTTTTAAAAGATGGTTAAGGTGCTGTAATTTGATATCTATCGATCAGTTAGGTCTTGTGTATCTTCCTTGTGAACAGTAGCACAAAAGCATTGGTCTATACCAGCTTTTTTTGTGTTATTAGGAAAACAGGTTTGGGTTAGTATTTATTCTTTTGATAGCACCTGAAATATGCTTAGAGCTCAGTGTAAAATGTGGTTCTGGTTGCGTTTCATTGCTTTGATGTTATGATCCTGCTTTTATTGACAACTAGCAGAATAATGAAAATAGCATCACTGTGTTTATTCTCAAGGTAAATTCGTTTTTCCCCCAACCTAGTCTTTGAACAGGATTCCTTTACCTCTGCTGAGAGCAGGTGTGCAACACCAGCCTCTTCAGCAGGGTACTTGGACATGGAAGTTAAAGGATTTTGTTCAGCGCACCTGTCAGATAGCTCAACAAGCTATTGCTTCAGCAGCTCCTTGGATTCATAAAAAGAACTGGATGTCTGCCTTATATTTGATGCAGAGATAAGTACAAAAACATAGTGATTTTTTCAATAGAAAAAAGGCAGTCTTGCAGTGTTGTAGTAGCTTCTGACCAATAGTATGACGACTATTACTCAGCCAAAGCAGCAGTGTGCTTGGTGGTGAATGAAACAAAAACAAAAAAACTGGAAACTTTCAGTTTTGTTTTGAGCTGTTTCCTGTATTAGAATAACAAAAATGCATAAAAGTGAAAGGGTTGTTTCTGAGAAAACAGATGCTTTGCAAGGCTAGAGGCTTAGAGAGCGCAGCTGGAGAGCGGCTGGGCAGGTGGATCGGCGGCAGGCTGAGGAGGGTTGCAAGGGCTGCTTGGGGAGGGGAAGAGTCAAGATAGGAGTGGGGGGGAGTTGAAACATAAAAACAAGTAACAGTGTTCTTTCAGTGTGTTTTTTTTTTAATCTCCTTTTGATGTTCTTTGAACATGTTTCTCAGACTGTTTCACTTTTGCCATGTATATTGGTCATTTTACTGTTCTTATTTATTGTATTTCTGTGTAGATTTGGTTTGTGTGCAGTTCCAAAGTGTGGCCCAAACACCAAGAACACAGGAGATGGTTAACTGCCTTGTTGGTTGGGGCGGTGGTGTGTTTTATCATTTTTTTAAACTTTGTTTTGTGTTTTTCCCCCATGTGAATTCTTACCGTTTGATCAGAGCATCTTCAAGCTGAAGGCTCTATCTGGTATCTCATGGGAGGTGCACACTCACTAGGACAGTGAACAGAGTGGCCTTGCATGAGAGATGCTTTTGCTTTTGCCTTCACCACAGAGACACCCAGGTAGGCTGCAGTGGTAATCGTGGACAAGTGTCTATACTTCCAGCTGTAATTTGAAGGGGTGACAAATCATCTTTTATAGCTCATCAGGAGCCTGGCTTTGCAATCTGAATGTCATTGCCTTGAGGAACTAACATGAATCCATCAATTTGTAGGGCTGTAAAAGTGAGATGATGATGAATGGGAGGTGATTTAGGCACATGGAAAGGACATCTCCAGTGGTGTAGCTGTCGATAGTTGGTGGAGCTCTATGTCTGTTATCAGTGCAACCATCAGAGATCATAATCTTCCTTGGCAGATTTTACCCCAGCTCTCTGTATCTTTGATTTCAGAATCGTTTATCTGAAATGGTGTTCAGCTGTCATATGATTTGAAGGTGATACCTAGTGTCGTTATTAAGGGTATACAAATTTACAGCTCAGTGTTTAAGCTTAGATGTGCAAGTAGTGGCATGAAGAAAAACTTGTGCGAAGCTTTTATCCTTTTTTCTAAGCTTAATGTAATTTATTTATTTTTTTTAAGTTTCCACTCTATCATGCAGCTGATACTAAAGAGTGCCTGTGTCCTTTAGTAACCAGTAAGTACAGGGAAAAAGATCTATAACAGTGGAGGATGTTTCTAGATCCAAAGTCTTACTTATTATTTTCTTAGTTCCTCACCTCCTCCCAGCTACCTATTTCTTAGTCCCATTGCAAGGAGACTTTGCTAATAGTGTAAGAAGCTATGCTTCCCTATGCCTATTAGTTAATTCAAGAATATTTTAAAGCCAATTAGATAACACAGCAAAACATTTGGCATGTTTAATTCCAGTGCACTGGGAGTATATTGTAATCTATGGGAAAAGGGTGAGTGATTTAAGTCGTTTGTTTGAATACAGCCCAGGTCGGTCACCTGCTAAGTTGGGCTGGTAAATCCAACTCATACCAAACAAGATACTCCACTGAGTGAAGACTTCTCTTCAAAGTTAATGCAAGTTATACAACAGAGCAGGGAAAAGGAAAACAGGCTGGGAGTGTGTGTGTGTACTGTGAGTGAAATGCTTTTGTATGAGAAGAGCAGAGTTAACGACACACGAAGGTTTTGAGAGCCCAAGGACTGCAAAACAACTGCTGTTTGCTTCCCTCCTGGGCAAAGCTGCGTGAGGAATCTCTGTACATGTATACTTGGGTTGGGGGGATGGGGTCTGTCCTTTCCTAGTGACATTTCTATACCTGTAAAAGTTACGCTATAATCCTAGGTCAGCTAGAGAAAAGGGAAGATTTTTTTCCCTAGTAATAAAGGCATTGGATGGCTATTTCAGGCATTGCAACAAATATCCAGGTTCTCATTCCTTTTTCTTACACTAATTCTATATATTAAAAAAACCCCAACAATCAACTTGTAAAATCTGTTTTGTAGGAAGACTGCTGCCATTGTGCAGTGCTTAAACTATAATTTATAGATTACCTGTACAAAGCTGAAAAATCTCACCCCATTCTTGCAATTTGGTGTCGTTTTATAGAATCCTAGAATGGTTTGGGTTGGAGGGGACCTTAAAGACCCTCTAGTTCCACCTCCCCTGCCATGGGCAGGGACACCTCCCACCAGCCCAGGCTGCTCCCAGCCCCATCCAGCCTGGCCTTGGGCACTGCCAGGGATGGGGCACCCACAGCTGCTCTGGGCAGCCTGTGCCAGCGCCTCGCCGCCCTCAAGAGTTTCTTCCTAATATCTAATCTAAATCTGCCCTCCAAGGGTAGATGCTGCAAGGACTTACTTCAGCCCAATACTGTTTTATTGGGTTTTCTCAAATTTTCTCAGTCCAATGCTGATCTAAGCTGAAATGATGGAAAATTCACCGAATTCCTACAGCGATGGTTTCAGTGGTGAATTGCCCTTACAATCTAACACCAGTATTTTGCTGTCAGAGACGGTATTATGGGGCAAGGTAGGTGTTCTTGCTGCATTTGACTTCCCCCAACTGCTGCAGAGCACAGGGCGTTAGAGAGCTTATGACTAATGTAGTTTTTCTGTCTGGTGGCTTTCCCAGCCTGGATCAGCGTTTTCCTCTTGGGGGTAATTTTTGTTGTTGTTGTTGTTGTTGTTCCTCTTTTATGATACTAATTCTTCTTTTTCAGACTTTAGCAAAGAAAAATTTTATCCACCCTGCCAAGGAACCTTAATCCTCTGTTACGCGTGAAAAGTTGCAGATAGCTTATTCAGGAGGGATTTGATTTTCTCAGTGCAGGAGAAGGACATGTGTTAACATATTTGTGGAGATGCTGAAGCTGTGCCCAGGGCAGTGACCTGCCCTCCCACAGTGACTCGTTGGGGTGTGGGGGGAATGCAGGCACTCAGCATCCCAGGGATGCTGGCCACAGTTTCTGTGGACAGACTTGAGTGCCCACATCCCTGGGACTCGACACAAGCTCTGATTGTTGCCTCCAAAAACCATGCCGTAGGCGTGGATTTTACATTTCTAATAACTCAGAGGCTTACTAGTTTTATTTTAATAGTAAATGCAGTTTCTATTTATTTCTTGAGATTCTAGGTTGTGATGAACTTTACTGTCTTTAGAAATTTGCATTGGTAACTACCTTTTTTTGAGATAAATGGCTTATTAGCAGGCCTAGAACTTAATAATGAATGAGAAAATTGGATGCATTTCATGTCCCAAAGTCTTATTTCGAATTAAAGCCGCTGGTGGTGATACCATAAATTTATTTATATAAAGTAAATATATCTGCTGACTTAGTGAATGTCACAGGAGAAGAGAAGTACCGAACAGTGGTGACAGATGCTGCAGTATATGTGTAATGCAGGCCCTGCTGTTGCTTTAGTTCTTAGTGCAGGGGAGCTGGAAGAGCACAGAGCTGCTGTCTGTTCCCGAGACAGCAATGACTTTCAAATAAATAATTGAAGTATCAGGCTTTTGATGAATGCTCAGCAAGCAACTAATATAAAAACAGATGTTACCCTTGAATTTCCGTGCATGTTCCCACACTGTTACTACCATCCGACACCAGTCGCAAAACAGGTGTTACATGAAATTATCTGGGGCATAAGTTCAACATCTGGCATAACTTGCTTCATTAGTTTTGTAATTGTTCCTTATGACACATTTAATTTACAGCGTTGTCTGGCTGGTCAATGGGAAGCGCTTTTGGTTGGAAGGTGCAGGTTTTCACAAGTAGCACGTGGCCATCTATTTCGTTAACCTTTGGTTTGGTTGCTCTTTTGCTGTGACTACTGCCAGTCTGAGGAGACTGTTAGATTGTATGAAGGATAAATATTCTGGGGTAACTTTTAATAGTTAAAGTTTTAGTGCTTCTTTGTAAAAAAATATTGGGTACATGTATATATATTTATAGACACACAGACATTTCCGAAGTGGAAGCTGCAGAGGGGAAAAAGGCTACAAAGATTTGTGCCTGTTGTAAACTGCAACGTGTGCTGTTTTGAAGCTGATGCTTTCTGTGAGCCCCTGGGATGTACAAAGTGAGCGTGGTCCTCTGCTCGCCTCTCACGATGAGTGGTTTAGTTTAAACATCAAGTCCTGTTGCTTTAGCTTTAAAAATAATTCCCCAAGTCACATTGTGTCGCTGTCTTGCACTTTGAAAAACTCTGGTTCATGCTCTACTCAGACCAGGGGGCTGTTTTCCTGGGACAGTTTGGGTTCTTGGCCACGGGGAATGCCTGTGACTCGGTGGCAGTCGCTCGTGCCTGACTGGCAGCTCAGGGTGTGGGTGGTGCATCCTTGCTGCTGGCACGGGGGTCCACGTTGGCCAGGTCAGAGAGATGGACCTAGGTCATAACAGGAGTTGAGAGGAGGGTTGGGTGTGGTTGTAAAAAATACTCTGCACTTAAAGAAAGGGGAGAGCTTGGGGTGGTGGCGGCCTCGGGGAATAATGTCTGTTAAAGCATTATTTTGGCTTGAAGAGCAGGTACCTGTCTCTATGTAGGACATCAGCAAGGTGCAGAGATGCGCAAGCTCTGCCAAGGAGGCCGCAAAGAAACAGTCCTTGTAAGCAAAGAGATGTGGAAACCTGCCTGCGGTGTGTGTGTCATCAGCAGGCATGGCCAAGCCATGTCAGATACTGTTCCCGGTGTGAGATGCCCTGCCCTGTATTTACTGCTGCTGCTCTGCAGTCCCTTGCCTGTGTCTGCTCAGCAGTACATGGGCACCTCAGTTGCACAGGCTTAGCTGTTGGCTGAGCTGTGTTTGTGAATTTGATCGTTAAACTAGTTCAGAGTTAAGAAGAAAATAAGCTTTCCTTCCTTCTCCCCCTCATTTTAACCTGATCGGTTGGCAGTATGATGTAGGGTTGTGTTGGCATAAGTAGGAACAAGCGGGGCGGTAGGAAGACAAAAGGTATAAGGACTTGTAAAGCCTTGTGCTGTCAAATCCTTTGTATTTTAGAGCAGCAGCCAGAGGCTGATACAGCCCCCCTAGCATTGTCTGCAAGCCATGCCTGTGTGTGCTGGGAAGAGGAGGTTTCATGGAATCATAGAATGGTTTGGGTTGGAAGGGATCTTTAAAGGCCATCTGGGCCACCCCCCTCTGCAATGAGGAGGGCCATCTTCAACTAGATCAGGTTGCTTAGAGCCCTGTCCAACCTGGCCTTGAATATTTCCAGGGATGGGGCATCTGCCACCTTGCTGGGCACCCTGTGCCAGTGTATCATCACCCTCAGCGTAAAGAATTTCTTCCTTTTGGTCTTGGCAGCTGTGCACCCCAGTGAATGGGCTGACGGAGGCTGTTAGCCATGTGCAGATGCGGTGCAGAGGTGAGGAGGGTCATTATAAGCCTTGAAACACATTGGTACTGTTACTATTTCTCCAGTTACACAACTGCTAAAAATTTATATTGCTGTATGTGGGAAGCAGCTGAAGGCTTAAATCCAGTAACTTATTCTACTCAGAGTATACAGTGGACGTGTCAACTGCAGGGCGGGAGTCCTGTGGAGGACACCAAGCAGGGAGGAGAGTGGGGCGAGTGGGTTCCCTGAAGCAGCTGGGCTGAGCAGCTCTGGAGCGATCTCAAGCAGTAAATCAGGGGAAGGAGCAGTCTTGTGCTCTCTCGAACCATGCCAGTTTTGTGGTGGGGCTGGAGCTCCTGACCTGTCTCACCAGCAAGCTGACCTCCCACACCAGCCAAGGAGAACCTTTACTATTAACTTTAATGTTGATAGTGATCATTTCAATCTTCAACTTTGAAAAAATACTTCTATCTTTAAATTTTGCCAAGCGATGAAGTTTACCCTGAAAAATGCGCCCAAGGCTTGGCTGTGTATTTTTTCATAGATAACTGGTTTACCAGATCAGCTCTGAAGAGTGCCTCTGGCACTGCCTCCTGCCCGGAGGGGCTCTGGGCTTCCCAGTGGGATGTGGAGCTCTCTGCCACCAAGCTCCAAGGGCCTGGTGCGGAGAGAGCTCAGGTCACGGTGGAGTTAAATAAGCAGAAGACGGATGAGGAGTGAGCTCGTATGCTGTCGTGTGTTACGGCCAGGGCCGATGGCAGCACTGAAAGCAGTGGCTGAGTTCCCCATCTCTGGACACACCATGAAATCTGCCTTTTGACTTGGGAGCTTGAGCATTGCTTTAGCTGCCGGGGCGTTGTTTGGGTTTGAATTTCTGCAGTGCAAAGCTGGGCTAGACTTCGGATATACCCATAAGGTTCCCAAGCCCTGCTAGGCTGGATGGCTTTAAGCTGTAATGCTGTTACCTTCCTGTCTGTATTACATTTTCTTGATGTGTTATGAATGAATTCTCAAACATCCAGGTGTTGTGTTCTCCTTTTTCTGCTTTGACTGAATACGTAGACAGGACACACACTTGTGCTTTTGTTTTTTCCCTTCCTCCCCTTCTCTCCTCCAAAATGAAATACTTTGCTGCTGAAACACAAGCATTTAATCTGGCCATTATGCTGTATATAATTCTTCTGTATGTATTTTCCATCATATATAATTAGCTTTCGTTTTCAAGAAGCAATTTTAAATGTTCGTATAGATCTCTTACAAGGGAGCATCTGTATGGTGATAGGTTCTCTGCAACTGAAGAATAAAAGGACCACTGGGACAGAACAAAAGGCAACTTCTCAAGTTAATTGTAAGATTTTATTGCTGTTTCACTCCGCTGCTTGAGGGTTTCTCCTGCGAATCAATCACAGACTGCCTAATTTATGTATGAGCCCTGGTTGAAAGGCATTGCAGATTGATTTGCTGACAATGCACGGGGAAAGGTGACCCTAATTTGTGACTTCGGTCTCCAGCACAGATCTGTTGGGAGAGGGGGGTGCTAGAAACTTACAAAAATATAAATGCAAATTTTTGTGTTTGCTTGAAAGGTTCTACTTATGTATTCGGTAAAATGTAATTAATTTGGGATATGGGTAGTAGTTGTTTAGTATTCTAGAAGATATTAATGAGCTTGTAAAATAAGTTGAGATGTTTTTCCTGAAATGTTGGCTCCTATAAGATTTTTTAGAGAAGTCCTGGAACTTTTTTGTTGGCCAACCTTGAATTGTTTGATTGGTGCCCTGAAAATACTAGTCTGATAAGGCTCTTTTCTTTCTCCATGTTTCTGTGTTAATGAACTCTTTCCTTTGGTGAGCTTGCAGGTAAAATAGTAAATAATTCAAAATAGAGCCTTGCTGCGGAGATCTTTATTTATCTAAAATGAGGCCAAGAAGGATGAACAATGAATATTTATGCAGCAGGAGACACATTTGGATATGAAATAGGGATGTAAAATGGCTGTGGCATAGACCTAATGGTAGACAACATGTGCTTTTAAAGTAACCCAGTGTGGTTTTTTTCTTTCATTTTCACCATAATAATGTTCTGTGCTTTAATCTCAACTCAGTCTTTCATGACTTGATCCTCCGCTTGGGTATTGGGCAACTTTTAATGCTGGGGCTGCTGTGAACATCCCCCGGGGACCGTGGCCGCGGTGGGGTGGGCTGCGGCATGGGTGTGCGGTTGTGGCACCGGTGGACAGGAGTCCCAGCTGCCCTGCAAGGTGTGCCACCACCAACCCAGGGGTCACAACTGCTTCCTTTGTGTGCTGCTGGGGGCCACCGTGCCATGGGGACGGTGACAGTGGCCGGAGCATGGGCTTTCTGCTGACTCAGCACCAGCATCCTGCCTGCGCTGCCCCTCTCATTAACTGTGAGTTAGAGCTCGTCCCCGCAACAGATTTGCCCAGGGCTTTTCACTTTAAAGCTGTCATTTATTATCTGGATGTAATTTCTTCTGTGCTGAGTTCCTAGACTTTAAAGCCTCTTTCAGGATTCAGCCTCTGATCTAGAATTTCTAGTGATTCAGTGTAGGAAAGGGATTGACGGGGCAAGTTGAGGTTAGCAGAGAGAGCCCAGGCAATTTATAAACCTCCTGCACCAAAAATGAAGCCTTTTCTCCCATGCTGTCTTTGAACAGGCCAGCCCCTCTTTGTACACTCCAAAAGCTGGGGTCACTCAAATGTTCGTCAAAGCGCTGATATAATGGTCCCCTGTGCCGCGGAGTAGGGGCCAGGGGAGGGCTGGCTTCTCGCTGGTTATCAGCTTTTCTGTATATAAATTGCACGACTGGCTTATGATACCACGAATGCGATATGCAGCCTTTTTTTAACTATTTCATAAATTCAGCAGTAGTTACAGCAGGTACCACTTGCTTTCCATAAGTTGTTTGACTAATGACTAAGAGCAAAGCGTAGTTCTCAATTTTCATGCATGCAGCCCTGCATTGCAGAAACTGCTGCTGCAACTGGGTACGTTAGCAAAAAGGAAATGGTGAAGGTGGTCATAAAAAAAGGGAATTAAGTCCAAGCTGAACTGCACGGTGTAAGTACGAAAAGGGCAATAAACTGAAACTAGTTTGCTCTTCCTGTAAAGATGTCACGCAATGGAGATTCATGTTAGAGGATTATCTGACAAGCCTGCGGAAATATTACAATTGAAATACTACAGACAACTAATTCAGCTGTTCCTTTAGCTCAGGAAGTCTCCTTTAGCTCAAGAAATACTGTTACGGCAGCTTTTGTGCTTTCCATGGAAGCAGTTGGCTGGGAATCATGCCGGCGTGTGGAGCCACCTGCCAGCAGCTGGCGTGTGAGGCTGAGCAGGGGCGGTGGGTAGGATGCGGTTATCGGGGTGGTGATGCCAGGACACGTACAGGTGGAGTGATGGTGGCATCGAGCTCCAGGAAGTGCTGTTCTGGGTTCCAGTTTCTGCCTCTTCGGCTCTGCCTGAAGCTGTCGCCTAGTGAAACTTGGGCTCAGACCTGGCATTTCAGGTCAAGGTTGTGACTGCAGCGAGGAGCAATCTGCCCAGGGCTGCTGTCTGGGGGCAGGACTGGGCATTGCAGTTAAGACATGAAGGAAAGCATCTCTCCCTGGGACCAAAACGAGAAGAATGAACTTCTTGTGAATTTTCTGGTTTCTAAAAAGACTTCTGTTTTTGCGGAGTTGATGTCATTCTGCTTCTTTACAGCTGTGCCTTCACAAGATGACTGATTGGGCTTAAGTGTCACTGAAAGAAATGGTCTTTCAGGGTCTGCATATGTGAATGCTAAAGGTAGGTGAAAGAACGTATGGAAGAGTGGTGGCTTAGCTCTCCTCCCTGGCAGAGGATGCTCAGCGCATCAGGCTTCTGCCCAGCCTGGGGCGAGCAGAGAACAGGCCACCAAAGCCACCAGGCAGCAGCACCGCGTGGTAGCACCAGTGCAGGGATGGGAACTCAGGCTGCAGCAAGGGAAGGACAAATTAAAACTGAGGTGAAGTTAGATATTTTCAAACTAGATGGCCTGTGTGAAATTCTCATCTGTGAACAGTCCGGAATGATGTCTGGATTTGTGTTTGGGAGCTTGCAAGGGCCAGGAGCTGTCATGTGAGCAGGCAGAGGGCATCATGTGGGTCCACTTTGGGAAGGAGACAAGGAGGACCTAGCGGTTTCACAGTTTAACTCCATTTCCAGGAAAAAGTTTGAAATGACTAAATATCAGTACTGGAAACTGTTGGAAAGATGTGTAGGGAGTGACATGTCCTGTCACGTCAGGCTTCTTCCCGTGACAGCGTAACATGCCTTACAGATTTCAGCAGAACCTGTAGATGTTGTAGTGGGGCTTTGCCCCTGTCTCAGAGAGGTGATGCTTTCTCAGAAGCATGTTAGGAAGTGATGGATGTGGCAGTATAGATGCTTTCAGAGCAGCTATGAATTGGAAAAACTCAACCCTGAAGAGTGCAGGTGTGTGGGCTTCACAGCAGGCTGGGCGGTGTTATGTATTGTGTCTATTAACAGCTCAGCTTGCATGGGAAGTGTTGTATTAATGGCATTCAAAGTAATCTTGACTAATTAGACATTGTGGAGAGGACAGCATGCAGATGCAGAGCAGTTGCAGAGTCTGAAGGAGGAGTCAGCTGCACCATGTCAGCTGGTAGCTTGCCTCCGTAGGAGAACGTGGGAAGGGACCTGCCTGATCCTTTCCGTGTCATGGTGCGTAAAACGTATGAACCTACGAGGCAGGCAGCTGGTGGGGGCTCTGCACTTCGGGCTGGTGAGACCTTCCCCGGAGCACCGGGGCTTTGGGAAGGGTCTCAGGCTGACAGAGTCCAGGAAAGAGTAATGAGAGTTACTGGGATTTAGAAGGGATCTGTTTGGAGAGGCGAAAAGAATTGCAGCTGTTAATGAGTTTACTGAAGAGATGATTAGAGGGGGATGCCTGTCTTCAAGCATAGGAAGCGCAAATGGGCATAGTTTGTAATCTGTCTTTCTGGGTGGGGGGAGAAGGAGCAGTGGGCTGACTCTACGTGGGGAAAATAAATTCAACAATAAAAAGGAAAATGTGAAGGACTGGGATACAGAGCTGAGGGATGCTGAAGAAGTGATTTGAATGCACGCTTCAGACTTAACGCGTCGGGAGCGGGCTGGCTGTAGGTGGTCCAGCCTGTGGTGGGGGAATGGCCTTGGTGACTTGGCTGGGACCTTTTGCAAAGGCGGCCCTTGGTGCTCGGCCGTATTACTGAGCACTTCACAGCGGTATCCGTTGTATTTAGAATGAATCCTCTCGCACTTGTATAAACACCTAAATAAAACATGACTCATTTAATTACACTGAAATTATGCGACTTTACGCTTCACTTTAGGAGTTATTTTAACTTCCTCCTGAACGATTAATGTCTCAGTTCATGACAACAGGTATGAATCTTTAAAAAATATATTAGTAGGGGATTTTTTTAAATTCACATAGGTATTTATGTTGGGGTTTTGGTTTTGTTTTTTTTTTTAATAATGGCAGGAACTACAGGAATTGTGTTTAATTTTTTGGGAATATTTAAGCACTTTTCTGTACATCAGGTGAGAAAGTTGTGAAATAGCATCCTTGGTGCATTGACTTTGGAACTATAGCTGCTGGTTACAGCAGTCTGGGCTTGAAAGACAGACATCTATAATGGTACTCGTCACGTCTGAAAACGATGCTGCATCTACAAGTAGTGTTAGTCATTGCATCATCAGGTGGGGGACTGTTTTATAAATTATAATTTGCTGGCTGGTTTCATCCTGATTAATTGTATTTCATTTGTTCTGGTTAGTGTGGACTGGCTTACCCTAGCTTAGTTTAAATCAATATTGGTCTCAGTGCAAGCCAGTGGAGATGGATTATGGCTACTTCAGAAATGCACTGGCTGAGGCTGTTGTTTCCTGCAAATCTGGCCAGACAACTGCAAAAAATGGCAAAAGAGTTCTTTAAAAAGTGCTTGAGAGTAAATTTACCTCTGTGAGAGAGAGGACTTATTAATCATTTTAACCTTTTTTATTACAGCATGGAAATACCATTTTGAATTTGAAAATAATTTTCATCTCTCGCTTTTTCTCTGAAGTTGTAGTTCCTTCTCTTTTTTTGTGTGCTCTTCTCCTAATTTTGAATTTTTGTGATATGAAAGCTGACTATTCCAAGTCTGACCTGTGTGGTTTTAGATACGATGTCCGAAAATCTTCACAGCCTTTGTATGGCTTCATTGAGAGCCACTCAGCATGGCATGAAAAAGAAAAAAGAGATCTCTCTTTTTTTTCTTTTTAATTCATCTCCAGAACTACGGGGCTGCAGATAAGCCATATATGTAATACAGGAGTGTGGGAAAGATGTACTTTCCGAAATTCAGGCTGCAGTAAAAGTTTGTTATAACCTTGTTTTTTAACACATCTAAATCAACCCTGGATTTAATGCAATTTGTCACATAGCCCATCTTCGTAACTGTTTTGAATCTAATCCTGGCGAGCCATAGTACCAAAGAACCCAAGCAAATAGAAGGAAACAGATCATCGTCATACTCAGCGCTGCTGCCTCCTCGTCTTGGATGCATTTGTAGAATCAGATTGATTGAAAAATTCCTCACTATTTTTAATGTGGCAAATGTCACTCTGTAATGGTGGCACGTCAACCCCACGGTCAACAATGTCATTTAATCCTTTTCAGAGCAGACCTGCTAATGCAGTGCTTAATCTGTGGGTGACAACCAGTGATTTATATTCACTGGAGATCCCAGCATTGCTAATTGAAATGGATTTGAGCTAGTGTTAGCCATGGTAGACTGGGTTTTGAGTCTTGCTTATGATACTGAGAAAGACAGGACCAGCTATACCAGGTTAGTAGAATTTAAAAATTAGTATTACAGAAGTGGTAATTTCTGTCTGTATTCATGTATGTATCTTTAAACATAACTTTTTTGAACGGATAATATATTTTTTTCTCTAAATCCTTGTTAAGCTGTATGCAAGTCCATGAATGCCTGTGCCATGCAGATGGCTAGTGTGCTTACCTGAGAAACTGGCCTCTGGCACAGCAGAAATCATCATTTCTCGACTGTCTGCTATAAATTTTTATCACATGCATACTCTGTGCTGTATATGATGACCTCCTCTTACGTGAAAGTGAAAGCAAATATAATAATTGGCCTACTTAAATTAGAGACAAAATGACTAAACAAGTGAGACAGTCTATCAAGCCTGATTACTCTAAATTGAAATTCATTTTATTCAGTTAATTGCTACTTTGCCTCACTCTATCTCTTATGTGTAAGTGATTATTCTAATTTGTGGTTTTTTAATCGAATTATTTCCATCTCTTTTAAATGATCTTTATTGCAGGTATTCATATAGAATACGTGAAGAATCTATCCCTTAAGTTCTCTTGCTATTCCTGAAGCGGTCAGAAGCAAAGCTTGTCTTTATGTGTACAACAAAACTCAGCAGGGAGTGTGCTGTAGACAGTCCCATAAAAAATACATTTTTATGATAAAATTTAACTTTTCATCGTGGATTGTTTTCTAACTTGCCTCTGAGGAATGGCTGTGCAGCAGACCGTGTGGCTGAATTTCAAGGGATGTTTCCCAGGCAGAGAGGTCCCTGCCAGAGTTTCTTGCTGCTTGCTGGGCTGCACTGAATGCACGCACCAACATCTCAACAAATATCTCAAGTCCTTTTCTTTTTTTTTTTTCCTCTGGATTTTAGAACATTCTAAGTCTCTGAGGCAGAGTTACAGGGATTCAAAAGAAGCAAAAGGGAAAGATAGCCAATATATTAATTTCTTTCTAAAGCTCCTAAATTTTAAAGCAGGATAAATCATGAGACTTTTACCAAACTTCTGGAAATTTGGTTTGGGTCTTAATGTACAACTCCCAGTAACAAATCGCTATTGAATGGTTACCCTGAACAAGAGTGATGCTGGCCAGCTGTTTCCAGCAGATGCCCCGTGGAGTGGTGGGGCGCCGGGTGGGACACGCTCACCCGCTGCGTGGTTTTGATGAGGCTTTGATGCCGACTGTCCAAGGTGGGGGCAGCAGTGGAGAGCCTGGTGTTCCATCAGCGGGCACCGCTGGGACTCGGCGCTTTTTTTCCTCTGCCATTTTTTCCGTTGTCTTGAAGCCAGGTGTCTTGAATTCATCTTTATGCAAAGTCCCACTTACGTTCCATTCCTTTGGAACGGAAAGGAGCACGTTTTTTCTAGTTATTTTGTAAAAACATAATTCAAATGAATTATTTTCTTTGAAATGCTGCAGTAATGCTTTCATACCTGCCTTATGACATAACAGTGCAATAAAGTCCTAACCAAAAATGAAGTCATGCAAGAGCTAGTCCAGTTGAACTGTAACTGGGCGCTGCCCAGTGTGCTGAGGTGGGACAGCAGAGATGCAGTGGGAATGCCAGAGCTTCAGGAAAGAGAAAGTAGCTGCAGTCAGCCCGACTGGGGATGAGAGCTGCTCCTGGTCCCAAGGATGCCACCATGCTGGCTGCCCAGCTCCAGTTAGAGCAACCCTCCGGCCTGCTGGAGAAAACAGACACTGGGGCTTAAGACTTAAGACCTACAGTGTTTGTGGGTTTGTGGGTGAAAAGCAGGAAGAGCAAAAGGAGAAAAGGCAGGGCAAGGAGAGAGGGTGGCTTTCCCCCTCCCTTCCCTTTTTGGAGTGAGTTTGTTTTTTTCTTTTGAAGCTATCAGTTTTTTGGGTTGACGCTTGCTGTTAGTGTGGCTAACATCCCAGGTGCCAACACATTTGTCAGCCTGCAGTGACAATGCTTTCATGTCTCTCATTTTTAATTATATTTTCTGAATTGATGGTGCTTATGCTTTAGAATATTACATTTTTAGCACTAAAAATCTGGGGCATGACCTGAGCTGCTTGATTTTAAAGCCTGGGGGGAAAAGAACCAAAACACAACCATCTTCTGTGTTAGATGGGATGTTTCATGGCTTTATTCCTGCTTTAGGAGGATGCAGGGAATGGGTACCCCTTTAACCTGCTCTGAAGTAGCTGATGTATCAGACTCCTTGAAAAAAGTCACACAGCTGTAGCAGTGCCATGCAGCATGACAAAAAAAAAAAGAAAAAAAAAAATTATTAGCGTATTTTCTTAAAAGCCAGGTTTTATTCTTGAGCTGTCTGGTCAGGTGAGGATTCACTTCTGTGGCCAGAATAGAAGTTAAGCATGTCTGGTAATCCCTGAAAATAATGCCATGTTCACGTTTTGGGGAGCTGGGACATCCCCCGTGGGCACCCCCTTGAGCTGTGCGAGGGGTGGTGGCAGAGATCCTGATGCTGGGAAGAGCTGTGTAGAGGCTTCACGTGGTCCCCTGATTTCTGAGCCGATCCTTATTAGATTGTGTTTAGATTTCAGTTGCTCTACCTCCTTGGCAGGATTTCAGTTAGCTGTGTGATTTTACAGTAATGTGGTGATTTTTGGGGTTTTGGGGTTTTTTTTGTTGTGGTATCAAGTTCTCTGCTGGACATAGAAGCATTTCTCTATAACAGTGCAGACTTTTAAAACTGTCATTATAACAGGAATCTCCGGCAGTGCTTTAAGGCTTCAGATAATCAGAACTAGCTAAGAATCCTTCACTACAAAAAAAATATTAGTCCATGGAGTTAAAGCTTAAGTGCCTGAGCCATTTACCCATGCATATCCAGGAAATAAGGGCTGGAGGTAGTAGAATATAAGTAGATAAAAATGCATTGTATTCTCATATGGTTACGAAAGCAGTTCCTATTTCTTTTTTCAGGCAGGGCAGTGGTTACCTTACAGCAACGTTGTGAATAACGGCAGTGTATGTCTCTGCCTGGATCTTTTCCTTTCCGATTTTATCAACAAGGGGCTTGTTTTGCAGTATGCAGTTGTCGGTTCTTGTTCAGGAGTGCTTTTCTGGAGAGCAGAGAGTTCTCTTGGGAGAGTTGTTGTTATTTTATTTTTTTTTTAACAGGCTGTATCATGACATTGTACCTTCTTGAGGATGGCAAAAGCTGCTGTATCTATGGCGGTGGGGGGATTGGTACAAAAAATTTTATCGCTGCGGTCCCCTATGTGAAGTACGTAAATATACATATGCAGTAACGCTTTGGTGTTTCTTATGTTATTACAACTTGCTCACCTCCCCATCCACCTCAGTCTGAAGAGGAGTGAGTCTTGGCCGTATGTAGTGCTTGGATGTGCAAAGCTCAGTCTCTTGCATTTGCCTCCGTGCTGCGGCGCCTGAATTTAAGTTTTAACCCTTCTTTCTTCAGCAAGCAGAAATGCAAAGCGCGTCGGACAAAAATGAGATCTTAGAATTTGCATGATCTTCATAGACCTGAATTTCTGATAAATTGTAGGGCATCAAATATGAAGTTATACTTCATCACATTCGGGAGGACGGATACAAGATGTCTGGCATGGTATTTGTATCTGTAAAACCCTCCTAACAGTAATTTTGTGAGAAATGTTGATGTTCCTTACGCCTTCCAGTCTCT
Organism: Ibycter americanus; assembly: GCA_035590275.1. Lineage (NCBI taxonomy): Eukaryota > Metazoa > Chordata > Aves > Falconiformes > Falconidae > Ibycter > Ibycter americanus. Next base: position 51,108,101 of record JAVJGI010000065.1, read on the forward strand.
TGGAAACCTGCCAGCAACTTCAGGGGGTTTACCTTTTTTTTTTTTTTTTTTTTTTAAAGAGCTGGATGTATTTTCAAAGTGAGCCAGCCAGCTCCGTGCTGCTCTGTAAAATCATTCACAAAGCAGCTGGCCGTAACTGCTAGAATTGATTACCCGAACGGCCAGTGGATGGAACCAGCCTGTGCTGAGGGTGTAAAGCATCACAGTCCAAGTACAGTATTCAGCGCCTCATTCCTGGCAACACCAGCCATTTCCCCATTGATTCCACTTTTATTCTGGCTTTATTCCAGATTTCCAAATCCTCCTCCTTCCTTTCCCCTCCCTTCAGTTTACATCAACTGCTGCTGCGTGTTTTCAGTTTCCAGCATATATTATAAATTGTTACATTTTGGAAGGTTGTATATAATGCTACAGAAGGTGTAGGCAATGTAAATACAGTTTGTAATAAGCTCTTACACTTAGTTGTCTAATCCCAAGAATGGCTAGTTCATGGTCAACCTGGCTGTTGACTGAGCGTGTCAGTGTAAGACACCTAGTCTGCTTAAATTATAAACAGTAATAGAAAAAATTGAATGAGTAAATCTGTCTGTAGGAAGCTGGGCTGGGGGACACACACACACATTTTAAAAAAATAAAGTTTCATGCTAATAATACTTTTTATTCTTCCTTCACTCATGTTAGAGAAGATACTCAGCTAGGTCCATTGAGCTTCAACACTAAGAAGGGGAGCAAGAATAAAAAAAATGCTATAAAGTGTGTGCTCCTTTGTAAAAAAAAAAAAAAAAAAAAAGTTTCTATTTTTTTTCCCTCAAAAAATACGTTTTGCCTTTTTCCTTTCGTGTTCATTTTTTTTCTTACCCCTATATTCTCATAACACTTGGAAGAATTTGAAACAGCATCCTAGGGGCAATGGATAGAAAACATCCTGCAATCCCTTCTATAAGCGGTTACCTTGGTAATCTGCATGTGCTCTGAAGTGCTTTCAGCAGGCAGAAGGGCTTCAAGAGCCTTGAAAAAGAAAACAAATAATGAACTGTAATATCAGATGAGATTACTCGATGCCCCTCCTCTAAGGGTCTGTGTGCTCCCTGAGGCTGCGCAGTTTCTGGTGCCCTCTGCTGACATCCCTTCGAAGCACGAGAGAATTAATTTTTTGGTCTGTTTCTTTTTTTCTTTTTTTTTTTTTTCTTTTTTTTTTTTTAATAAAGATTA
>JAVJGI010000065.1:51109412-51160386 GCA_035590275.1 Ibycter americanus
AGAATTAATTTTTTAGTCTGTTTGTTTTTTTCTTTTTTTTTTTTTTTTTTTTTTTTTAAATAAAGATTACCAGGTGCGTGCTGAGTTTGAGTTTAGTCCTAGGTGTAGCGGAGAGGCTGGGAATAAGGTTCACTTCTGAGTGACACACAGAAAGTAGTGAAAAAGTGGTGTGAAAGTTGTTGTTACGTAGGGTTTTTTATACATTCAAGCTTATCTAGAGATTATTTCTGGTGGATTATCCCATTTTACACGGAAAGGAAGGATTTTCTAATGGTTATTCTAATGACTGCCAAGTTCCTGGATATTTTTGTCTGTTGTCAGACAGTACTGTATAATATTCTGTGGAAACTGTAATAATACGTATATTATACTGAAACATCAGGGAGCTTTGTTGTGCAGTATTATGATGGTTACAATTTTAGCCATGGATGTAGAGCCACCATCTGGATGTGTTCTGCCATTTGCAAAATACAGAAAGTTAGTTTGTGTGTTATGCCAAAGAAAATATTTTTAAATCACACAAGACTGGCTAACGGCTGAGATGGCACCTCTTATAACTAATATGTTCATTAGGGACTGGATGAATGTACAGTAAATTAATAACAACATATATTTTTTCCACATAAACCTTCAGTTTATAGAAGCTGGAGTATTTCTAGACAGGCTCATTTACCTGCAACTATTAATATCCTTATAGCCTTCAAAGCAGCAGCACATCCTCAGCACAGCTTTTCTCTGACCTTCTCTACATGGAAATTATTTTATGTCTGGTCTCACAAAACCTGAAAGTCTCTGTGTTGGGTAAGGCCTTAGTGAAATGTGTTGTAGCTCACAGTCACAGCTGTGGCACACGTGTTCTCCAGAAGAATGTATCTGTGAAGCATCATGTATATGTTTATAGGAAATCAAGGTGGGATAAGGAAACTCTGAAAAGTTTTTGTTACAGGTACTTTTAAACTGTAGGGTTGTTAACCGGTCTGCTTGGTGGCACAAGCTTTTCCTCTTTGTTTTGGTCTCCAGGCATCTGTGATGCCAAAATGGTGTGTCAGAGTTACGCGACGTGGCAGTGTTGCTCCTGCGGAGGAGTGTCACCTGGCCGCGCCGGGGTTCGGGGCTGCTTTCCCTCCCTCCCTGCAGCCCACGCTGCTCCTGTCCTGCACTTTGCAGAAGGTATAACACATGCAATTACGGCAGGAACCACTAAAAATAGGCAATTTTTGCATTTACTCGCAAGATTTGCATTTATTCTCAAGATTCCAGCTGCTGGTACTTAAGTTTTCTTCTTACCTATGGAAATGACTTCCAGACTCCTTGCCTCCGTGTCCTCAGCTGCTGTGTTTTACTGATGTAGAGTAGCTTTTCTGACCTGATTTCTGTTGTCTTTGAACGATGGCTGAGTGTTAGCTTCCCATTCTTGGATTTAAACCATTTTCAATGAATTCTTAGTGTGCAGAACTGCTATTTTTCTTTTCCTTCTGCATCAAAACCGAAGATTAAGTCATAAGGCAATGGGAGAGTATAAAACAAGTTTTATACTTCTAAGTATAACATTGTATACATATATATATAAGTATAACATTGTATACAAGTATAAAGTAAACATTGCTTTTTCTTTTAGCTTTGTGGTGATGTGAGGAAAAAATGTATTAGTAACTTGACCTAAAAGTTTATCTTTTGCTTTCATTTTCTTTTAGGTCCAGGATGGAACATTCCTGCTCGCTGCTGCTGCTCTGTGTTAGCGTTCTGTTTGTGCAAGCTTTACCACCCAATGGAACTGAATTGCCAAAACCAACAACAACAACAAGTAAGAACGTGGCTTAATTTGCAGGGATGGGAGTGGGTGTGGAAAGGGACTTCTGGTGAGGTGCCCCTGGTGCTATGTGGATATGTTTCCATGACTTTGACCCCACTGATGTGCTTGTAATCTTGCCAGATGACCTCTGTATTTGATCTCCATATGGCTGGTGCTCTACACTTTACTTTCAGTTTTCCATGTGCGGGAAATGCACAGGATAGCTTTGGGAGAGGTGGAGAAGCTCAGGATGTCTCCTCCTGCCTGGGCTGCAAGTTCTCTGTGCTCCACGAGCTGTCACTGTGGATCTCTAACATGATGGGACCTGGACACAGATAATATGAAAAAAAGAATATCCGTTAGACAGCAGGATGAACATACTTAAATGTCATGAGGAATGATGGTCTTTGTGTGTGCTGTGTTTTCTGATGATAGAAGCTGTCTAAGGCAAGACTTGAGGAGATGGATAATAGTGCAGGTGTTCTGCATAAGGTTGGTCAGGTGGAAAATAGAAAAGCCTTTTTCAAAGACCTGAGAGCAATCTTCTACTCACCGGTCCACCACAGCATCTTTTATTCATCCTCATTTCTATTTTCAGAATTTTTTCCCCTTGCTTCAAGCCCTCCTACAACTACATCCTAACACCTTACGGTCCTGGAGAGGGGCTTGTTCAAGTCAAATAAGGGTTTGTTGGGGTTTTTTATTTAAGATACTGATTCTGCTATTATGTTCTGTGATGGGATGGTATATTTTATGTGCATGTTGTCCTTGTCCTTCATAAACCTAGGTAGCTATCTTCAAAACCCCTGTGCTGGTGAGCAGTGTTTGCCAGGCAGTGGTTTGCTGTTTCGGTGCTGGCAGTGCGTGACACGGTGCTCGCATCAGAGGGGGATTTCCAAAGGGATAGGTGCTCTGTGGACTTGATTGAAGGGAAATAAAGCTGATGATGTTCCATATGATCAGTGTGGTGAAATCTTGATAAGCTTTCAGGTGACTGTTGTTGACACCCAGTCATTATAGGAGGGTGTTTTTGTGGGTGGGTGGGTTGGTTGGTTTGTTCTTAATCTGCCTGTGAACTTTACACCTGTATGGAAGGAGCACCGAGCAAAAATGACATGCCAGGCATAGCTGATGGCTATTTTGATTGTTTTGGTCCTTAGTTGTAGTAATTTAGGTGTAAGGGATTTGCGTGCACCAAGATGTGTGGCTGGAGCACAGTGGCGGGGCAGCTGACCACTGCTGTGCCTGGGCAGTAGCAGACCTGTGCCGGGGAAGCGGAGGGTTAGGGGAGCAAGGGGCTCTGCCGGTAGTAGTGACAATCTTAGTGCTGTTTCGCTTAGGGCTTTCCACATAAATAAATTGCTAGTATAAATAAAAATTAAGCTAAGTGTAAAATTACTAATAAATGACTCTGCTGAAATATTGTTGAGTAGTTGTCAGCGCCCTGCTTCTTCTCTGACACCTGGAGCAGTAGAAGAACAAGTTACTAATGTTGGTCTGAATATGTGAGAATATAGGAATTGGGAAAGGGAAGTAACTTATTAGTTGTATCACTTCCCAGAATTTTAATAAAATTAATAAAAAGGGAGTTTCTCCATAGATGCTGTTTATCTTCAAAGCTTAATTCAAAATCATGTTGAATTTAAGTATGATAATATGGATAAGAATTATCTTATCATCTGTGTTTTAATTAAAATGTCATTTCGGTGATACGATTTAGAAATGATTAGTACGACTAAACTGTTTTTTCCCAAATATCAAAGCCTTCATTGTTTTGCAGTGAGAAGCAAAGAAGAATTTTGTCTGGTAGACAAGTATGCACACATGTATATTGTTGTTCCAAGATAATAGGATTGTGTTATTCATTTGGTAGCCATTGAACTAATACATTATTTTTTTTAATTAAAAAAAAAAATATTGATTGAAGTGTCAAGAAAACTCTGTTTAAAAGAATATGGAAAGAGCTGAAGGATACTAAAAAAAAATAATCCAGCTTTCCTTTTGCATGCTAGTTTGATGATGATCTGAAAAGATAAGATGCCTTTGATTATGAAAGGAATAGTTATAATTTATTGCGTGTTATCATTTTAGCTGACTTGATTTTTAAAAATTTGTTGAAGTAAAATGTTGGTTTTATTCTTATTTGAGACATGGATACCTGGTCTGTGTGGCTTAATTTTTCAGTACTACTGCCATTTTACTTCCTATAAGGGTACCATGAAATTGCTACCATGAAAATTCCCTTTCATAAAATCAGAATATTCTGGGTTTATTGCACTGCTGTTTACTGGAGAAATTGTACTGCCATTTATTCAAAGTATTCAAGTGTATTAAATAAATATAAACCAGTATTTATTTATTTGGATTTACATAAATAAATGTATATTTTAAGTAGATAAAACTTCATGCTGTCAAATATGCGTGACAGACTATTTGTACATGACACTGTCAGTGTAATTCCTGGTTACTCAAATATTAATTACTTCTCCAGTATTAATCATAGTCAGGCTTCTTTTACTGCCTCTTGTATTTTTACTTGTTACATAGTTTAACTGGGAAAGCAGCCTGGGAGTCGCAGTAGTAAAGCTTTTAAGTCCTTTCCAAATGTTAAATTTCCTTAAGTGTTTACTCCATGAATATTTCATGGGTTTCATGCCCATATTTACAATTTTTTTCTGCTAACAATATATTAACATGCAGGGGTAATGAATTTATAACTGAAGCAACGTATAGAAAGAATGAAGTCTTGCTCTACGATAGCCAGGGCACGACCCAGAAAGGGGACTTTCACGCTGGACTCGTGGTGCTTCTTTCATGTAGAAAATGAGGCGTCAGCAGAAAACTGAGTTTTGAAGGAGGAGTCTGGCTCATTTTACTTAGCATTTAAAGGCCAAAGGGATGCTTCGTTGGCAGATAGTCAATTTCAAGAATTAGTTTGAAAAGCAGAACTTCAGAAGTAAGTGGGTTTGGATTGGGGGTTGGACTAGATGACCTTTAAAGGTTCCTTCCACGCCAAACTGTTCTGTGATTCCGTGATGGCGGTGGCAGGCGGGGCTGTGCTCGGTGGCAGGCGGCTCTAAGATGGCAAATGCCAGCACGGCTCTTGCGTTTGCTGCTGCTTGCCTTCCTGTGTACTGCAGGCTGTGGATACTGGTTTGTCCTCCCTACCTGTCTTTCTCCTTTGTCTTTTCTTTATTATTATTTTTTTTTTAATTGGGTTTGTTTTTCATATGTATCAAACATATCTCCTGGTTATCAGCTGCATATCTGTTTCCTCTCTGCAGTCAAAGCATGCTGAAGAACAGCGATTCTCCGCAGGGCTGGGGTTTTCTTTTCCAAAACCAGCATGAGAGTGCTTGGTCTGGACTTTATGATGTCCACCCATGCCAACCAGGATTTCTCCTGCCCAGTCATCGCAGCACAAGTTCAGCCAGACCTCAAGGAGACAGGGTGGATAGATGAAAACTGAGAAAGGAGGAGGGTTCTCCTTTTATTATCATAGCATCATGGGCTGCTTTGGGTTGGAAGGGACCTTAAAGACCCTCTAGTTCCAACCCCCTGCCATGGGCAGGGACACCTTCCACCAGCCCAGGTTGCTCCAAGCCCCATCCGACCTGGCCTTGAACACTGCCGGGAATGGGGCACCCACAGCTTCTGAGTAAACTTGTAGGTTTTCAGTGTATAGAAAGCACACACTGATGTGCAAGAGGCTTAATTATAATAAATCAATCACTGTTAAATCTGAACAGAAAGTTCAGCGAACAGAAGTTAAGCACCAGCAGAAGTTTTTAAAACAACAAAATCTTGATTTAAATAGTCTGCTGCTCACCCAGTCCAGACATTTCAAAAATGCCTATGTGCACAAAAAGTACTAAGGACCACCCGAAATATGTCACTTGAGTGTGTTATCACCTTAGCGTCAGTCTGAACGACGACATAAGGACAGCCTGAGCCACACGCGCATCTGTGCTGTGAGCAGCATCCCGGTCCCCCCAGCAAGGTGGTCACATGAAAGGGTTTCTGTCTCGGGGCTGTGCGTGCTTTGGTGAGCTCTGCTGCTCTGTGCAGTGGTTCTCAGTGAATTTTGAGAGTTACCTGCTCTGTGGGGCATGTGAGGAGCATTGAAAGACTACAATAAAAACTGAAGATGCTTCGTTGCCCATTGACACATGAACCAGTGAAGAAGCAATATGGAAGATACTCAACACTCTCATGCATGATAGATTATCCAGTCTGAAGTATCCCCTAAATCAATGTGTGAGGTCTTGCAGGGCCACCAGGCAAGCTGGATGCAGAAGCTGGTGCAAGCTGGACCGAGCTCTTCGGCAGCGACATGTCTAAGAGCTCCTGTATCCCGCACGTTGGGGATGTGTTTACTCTGATAGACGTTGTGTGTAAGTACCAACATTGTGGTAAACTGGAAAGCATCAGGTTTTGTGCCTGCAGGTGACGAAACACCTCTATTAAAATTTGACCAGAATTCTATTAATAATCCTGTATTTTATAATGTGGCACTATTTAAGATTGCGTGCAGTGGGTTTGCCGAGGGAGGGATAAGGTCTGTGTCAAGATGTCATGACAGACGCTCTTTGTGTGAAATAAATGTCAGAGGAGGTCAGGGTCCGTTGCAGGGCTGGATGTCTGAAACAACAGTTTTGACGCAAAACAGAGGCACGTTTCACTGCCCAAAAGCCTCTGTGGTCAGATATGGCTGAGCACTGTTTAAAGGACATTTATGTGTCTGTTGAAGGGACAGCAGAGATGAAGGATGCACCCTGGAAAAAAAAAACACTTGACATCTAACCCAAGTAATGGGTGAGAGCAGTTTAGTTTTAGTTTTGGAGAGGTGGAGGATTAACTTCTCTGTTCTTTGAAAAGAAGTTCAGACGTGTGAATAAATAGAGCCTGTTGTTGTGGGATTTCTCCTGTGCTCAGATAAACAATATCTGTTCTGGTTTTTATCAGTTGCCAGAATGATTTCAGGCAGCTGACTGGCTGTCTAGGGCAAACCATGCACCTTGCCTTGTCATCTTGTTTTTGTGGACGGAGATAAAAGTGTTTTAATCACATTTTTATTCATGGGCTATTTTACTGTTCAGGTCCTACTTGCAAAGGAACTGATCCAGGGATGAAGAAATTTGAAGTTTGGGAGAGAGTGTGGAGGGAGGATCACGGGGCAGTTACTGATGTGCCTACACTGCTGTTGGTTCCCTTTTTTTCTTGTGGGTGGTTTTGGTTTTGACACATACGGAAAATGGGGACATCGTAACCCTGAAGGAAATCGTGATATGTTTCCAGAAAGAGCCGTTCAGATGGCTGGGCCAGCAGCACAGGGAATGAAGCTGGGAAGAACCTGTGAGTCAGCCTTGGTGGCTAGCAGGGGAAGCACGAGGGGTTGCCACCATCCTCCTGGTGATAATCCTCCTCTTGTCAAGATGAAAGTCGCTATTTCCTCGTATGTCTTAAAAAACACCCTCAGGATGATCTTTTTTGTGTGGCCACGAACAGAAAGCCCTGTGCTTTTGGACGGCAGCTCTCTTTGTGTGGGAGCAGTGGAAAATTTTCCCTGGCGGTGGCTGCAGTAGAGATCTGCTGTAGAGGGCATCTGCCTCTTCTGCGTGCCTTTCCTCATATGCTTCAGTTGTCAGTTTTTGAAACCGCACTGAGTAAAACAAAATTCAGGTCTGCCCTTTAGGCTCCCATTAAGATCCCACTTAATACATAGAGAGTTGTGTTGGCCAAAGATCTTGCAGCCTCTGAGTCTACAGTGGCCTAAGCCTGGTTGTGACTTTCTCTTACAATTTTTGGGCTGCCTTAAAAAAATTACTGATGCAGTTAATGAAGAAAAGATAAGTAATAACTGAAACATTTTAAAACCACACCGTGCCTTACAGGCTCTGCAGAGGTGAAGCCATTGGTATGCCACTGCAAGGCTTTGAAAATAGATGTGCCCATGTGCAAGGAAGAAGGGACTCTTTGGGGGTTTTGACCTAAATTCCTTGTGAAATGGTAGGAGGAGAGGTGAGATCCTGGTGCAGAGAATTGCATCAGTCATTGCAGGGGTGCCGTGTCCTTAACCAAAGAAATGTAGACAGTAGTCTGACAGGAGGTTGAACTTCTCTTCTCCTGGGTTGGATTGAGGCTTTCTGTGTTTGGCTGGCAACCAGTTTTCCAAAGACACCACAAAAATGTGCTGTGAGGTACATCGGTTCTTCTGAAAGGAAGAGATGGGTGATTTTTGTATTGTGTAATGAACTGAAGGAAATTTTAAATCCCTCGTGACTCAAAGTTGTTGTTTTTCCCCTGTGTCATGGGTCTTGACACAGAGCCAATGATGAGAACTAACGCAAACCCCCTAAATCCTGGAGGATTCGGAGATACTGAGTCTGAAATTTCTAAGCTTCTAAAGTGGCTCCTTTTTGCCTGTGAGGGGCAAAAGTAGATATTTATTTTTTTTCTTTGTTTCTTTGTCAGACCTTGGTTTCTACGCCGAGCACAGGATTGCTAAATACCACACCAGAATTGCTAAGCTGTTCTGGTGCTGCATGTTCACCCAGACACTCCTTCCAAGAGTGATTCTTCTGAAACCCTGTCAAGTGATGGTTTCTGATCACAGTTTTGTCGTGCCTGTCACTTTTATATACCACTTAAATGTCAAGTTTCATGCATTTTATTGCCTTCCCTTTCTTTGTACTATTATGTTGACTTGAGATACTTTCTTTCCTTGTATGCCCCTCAGGCACCTGTGCCTCTGAAGGAAGTTTCTCCATGCCCTAATACCCTGTTTCAGCATCCAGAGAGTTTCCAGCTGCTCACAAGATACAAATCAACACTCAAATGGTTTCGCGGTGATCAGTTCTGGACAGTCGATCTATGCATAGAGCTCCTTTCTGTAATATTGCAGGCATTATATACTCCTATATATTTACTGTACTGTTATGCTTTCATGATATTTTATGTTGAGGCTTGTGGCAAGATCTCTTCAAAAAGCCTTTGCTGCAAGTAAACAAAGTTTAGGGAGGTGTGAATGCAAGAGGTGTTAGCAGAGTCGCTGCTGCAGTTCTCAGAAACCGCTGTAGGAATGGTGAAGAACTCATTAAAAGTGTGTAGATGTATTTTAAAAAGAAAAAAAAAAACCAAACACACCAGCAGCGACAAAAATTGCCTTAATTTTGGAAGAGTGTACCTTGGTAAGATTTCTGAACAGTGCAGATGACAGAGGCTGAGGAAGGCTGGTGTAATGATGGAGACGCTGGGGGGTCCGGACCCCCAGGGAACTGTCCTGGCAGATACCCTAAGCATGGGCTGCTGCTGCGGGGGCTCCTTTGGCTGTAACTGGGGAAAGATCAACCTCTTCTCTATGCTGTGGCATGGGCAATAAACGCCAGGTGTGAAGGCTTCATCCTTCCCACTCAGCAAGATCTCCACCACTGCTGTTACACTAACTTGGATTTATTCTTCCAGCTGGAAAGAAAAACAGGGTTGTGTTTTGCTTGCTGAAGGCTGAGGCTGAGAGTGTTGCTTTCTTAAATAAAACATGGTGGGTTTTTAATGATTTTAATGTGTTATATATTGAATTGTTTGGTGGAATTAATACAGAAACATAATGAAACAAATGTAAAGTGTCACATACATAAAAACACTATTAACAGAAAAATGAGATTCGCAATTTATGCTAGAATATAACAAGTATTTTTTAATCTCCATTCTGATTATTTGTTAAGTCTTATCTTTCCTACTTGTTCTTATATATAATATGTTCTGTATCATCTTATAAATAATGTAACGTATATATAAGATAATATGTAATATAAGCCATAGAAGACACTGCAATCTGCACGGTCGCCTCCTGGCTTCCCCCTCCGTCATGCTCAGCACGTGCTTTGCAGGGTGGTGCAGCCAGCAGCAGTGTGTGGGACTGCTCGGTGAGATGTGTGTGAAACACGTCGTACCTCTGGAGTCAACCATATCTATGCAGAGGGTGGCATTCTTGGGTGATTTCTGTGTGGCTGAGAAACAGCTGATGCACATAAGGGTACTGTGGCAAACCTTTGGAATGGGCTTCAAATTCAGCTTACTACCTTGTACCCACTAAACCTACTCTAACTACATGTAAATTCTTTGCTTAACCAGTCATTCCAAAAAGTATCCTTGATGTGCTCAGCAGCAGCTAACGTGGTTGTGCTTTTGAAGGGGGCTGGGGGAAAGAAAAATAAAAACAACTGAACTTCCAGTTTCAGCTTTGCATGTATTTAACAATTTGTGATGCTTTTAGTAAGTACAAGCAGATTATTGCAGAGAACCGTAGAGTTTCTGTAGCAGATTAGACAATCCGTGTCTGTAATGTTTCACTTTTGTTGTGTTCAATCCACGTAGACTCTACAGAGGAGAACAATTTACACAAGGACCTACTGACTTCAATGCTGATTCTGCTCCTGGTCTTCATCATTTTCATTCTGTTGGCTGGCTATTTTTTCAGGTAGGTCTGTGTGGAGCTCTGTATGCAGAACTAGCTCAGTCTTGTTTCGATATGATCTAAGAAGGAAATGAAATGCGTACTTATGGTGAGGCGGGAGCCTCCGTCACAGCGTAGCGGAGGGTGCCGTGGTGGTGGTGGCTCTCCTCACTGTGAAGATGAACAGAAAGAGTTTCTCCAGGATTACGTGGTTGGTGAAGGAATGATTTGGGAACATGCTTGTTACCTTTCAACATAGTTACGCAGATTAATGTGTTGTGTGTATTTCAGGTTCAGAAGACATAGGAAAGCTGTTGTGAACTCTGGGGACAAAAAGATGCCAAATGGGATCTTAGAAGAACAAGGTATGGACAGAGTTGCTTTCCTTCTCAGTCTGAATTTTGTTTGTGAGTTTTGTTTGTGTACGCACACTCATGTTTGCTGATTAGGAATTCAGTTACTCCGTTATGGTTGCTTTTTGTTTATAATGTAAGTGATAGGATTGCTGCTAAAGAGAAAATAGTGTAAAAAAACCAACAACCAGACGTCCATATTTAAGTATGTGTATATATAATCATAACTTTCAGTTGTTGGTTTTAAATAATTTTCACTTCAAGTTGTGATACAGAAAATGTTTCTTTGTAAGTGTTTATCATGCTCTCTGTATATGTTTTATTAGGATGCCAGCTGAGATCCAGGTGTCTAGCACTGTGATGTTTGTATTTAGAGAAAGAATTGTAGTATTTCTTCTTAAAAGGGGGAAAAGAGGTCCTTAACTTTTTGTGAAATTACTGGCTGGTTCCTGAACATAAAGAGAAAAAAGCAAGGGGGTGAAATAGAGCAGTAATGTAAGCCAGTGGCACTAAAATAAAACACACTCAGGAGTTAAAATGTTTTGCACTGGCTTTCTCAATGTGCTGGGTTTATTTCTGTTAGCGGGGAACCCTTAAAGTTGGCTGCTCTGTGGAACTCAGTTCCAACCTAGCAAATGTGGAGGGGCTGTTTGTTTCTTGCTTACAAATTATTTTAGCCATAACAAGGAGAAATACTTAATGATAAAAAGAACCACATGTGTGCTTTGTGCCGGTTCCACATGGCTACGTGTGAACTGGAGAGGGGGTTAACAAGCGCGGTGGCAGTCATAGAGAAAGTCAAACCTCTAAATATACCCGTCAGCTTCCTGTTGGGTCGGTGCTTGTGCACAGGAGCCCTGGCGAGCGAGCGCGGCTTGGCGATCCCTGCCGTGGCGCGGAACCGGGTAGTGCCCTCAGGTGATGGTTAGTGCAGCAAGCAGTGAGTTTTAGTTTGCAAGTGCAGCTACTGGAAGTAGCCCCATCATTTCTGGCATGTAGGGAGGTGGTCTGCCTTTCTGTTTGCCTCTGCTAGTAAATAAAACTTGTCTTTACCAAACAGTAGGTTTAATCCCTCCACTTCTTCCAGCCACCCATGGGGATACACATTTCAGTTTCCAGGTGGCCAGTCGTGCTCGGGAAGGCAGCAGGTGAAGGTGTCCTGGGGCTCGGTGGCTGGAAGCGCCTGCAGCAATCCCTGTCCCAAACCGTGCTGCCGCAGAGCGATTGCAGGCTGGGCTGGTGCTGGGGTGATCTGGGGCAGCTGAGAGCAACAGCTCGTCTTGGTGCAGAGTTTCTGTGGGCTGTCAAGTTAAAAGATTTTTTTAAATATTATTATTATTATTGCACCTTCACAAGTGAAATAATCTGGCAGCATCCCTTTGGTGGTAGGTGGGAATAGCTGTCCCTGCAGAGCAGCTCTGGGTTGGTATGCTCTTTGTCAGCAGAAGGAACCTTCTACTTTTCTACATAAAACTTGGCCATGTTTTAATCTGGTGCCAATACAGAAATCATTCATTTTACCAATAGTGGTTCTTTAAGCAATTACTTAGCCTGTGGTTTTGGGGTTTTATTTCATTTAAATCAGCTTTATCACCGATGGAAGTCTCATGTGAGAAGTATGTTTTGGGATCTTCCAGCACAGAAATTAATTTGTAGTTGGAAATAGCTTGTTACCGGTTGCTCTGGCCATGCCTATAACACGTACTTTCCTTGCACTGACAGAACAGCAACGGGTCATGCTGCTCAGTAGGTCTCCCTCGGGCCCAAAGAAGTATTTCCCTATTCCAGTAGAAAATCTTGAAGAGGAAATACGGATGCGATCAGCCGATGAAGGGAAGCTCTTCAGGGAGGAGTTTAATGTAAGCTCTCACACGTGGAGTGGACGGCTGCATGGCGAGAAGTGGGGGGCAAATCAAAACATCTGCAAGTATTAACAATTCTTTTAAGAGTGGTGCATGATGCTGGTGTCTCATCAGCACTTGTGTGAGTGTGCTGGTACTGTCCACCCATGCTTTGTCATGCCTGGTAAGCATTTATCTGGACAAAATCTGCAACATGAATGACTTTATGATATGGTGATGCCACATTGGTAATGTATAAACTGTTTGACACTTGCTAACATTTAAAGAAGCTCTTTAGTTTTGCCTGAAAGCTGGAGGAGAGGAAAATTGAATATGAATCTCTTTAGCACTGATTTTCTTGATGGTGGTGGTGGGGTTTTTTGTGAGTCCGAGTGTTTCACCTCTATGGGAAGTACTTAGAGGAGAAGACACAGCGTGGCCTTTAATATTGCCCTAGTGAGGTTTGACTTCTTTTTTTCATAACTTGACCTTTTGCTCTTTATTATCATCCCATCACTTCCCTGTTTGCAGCACCCTGTTCCCCAGCATGTACGTTTCTTTGAAGTATTTAAACTTTAAAAGTTTTTCTTTAAAGTGTTGCCTTGGTCAGAAAGCAGATCTTATTTTCTGCCAGTAACCGAAGCTTCCGTCACCTGTGGTCATATACATGAGTCTTAACTGGGATCTGCGGCGAGCTGCTGCAGGGCCGGTTTCTATGGAGAAATATGGCGCAATGAGTCTGCTCTCACACGTCTGCATTTGGGGGCCTTTTCCATACTTTTAATTATTTCTTTTCACTTTATAGCAGAAGCAAGTTGCACAGAGCAGTAGCTTAAATGTCAAATATGGAGTTGTTAAAGCCTATGCACGCATTGATTACACAGTCTGTTAAGCTACCTTCTTAATTGGTAGCGTATTTATATCTGCAATTTGTTTGATGATATATTTAAAACACATAATTTCCTTGCCCTATCAGAGAGGGAGCATTGTGGAGATATTTATCAAAGTCGACAAAATGAATGTGAAAACTAATTTGACAAGATGTGCACTTGTGAATTTTCACTCTCCTGATTAATTTGTTCTCCAGTTAGGAGCGAAAAAAAGCCATCTATTTTTATTTTTAAAACCTGCTTTGCTTGGATCATTTTCTGCACCGTGCTGTGAGCATGTGAGCTTCTGTCTGCACATAAGCGCCGAGTCTGAAAACTGGGGTCCAGTTCCCATAAATGAGCAGTCTGAGCAGCGATGGGAGGGTGGCAGTACGTGAAGTCTGCTTGATGCTTTATGTGGTTTTTTGTTGGTTGGGGTTTTTTGTCCCGACCGTATCTCTTGGGACTGCTTGAGTGGACATGTGAGCTGTTTCGCTCAAGCCTGAGACGGAAAGGGTGAAAGAAGCAAGGGTGAAAGGCAGTTAGAAATCCGCGTGATTGGTACTGGAGCATAAAGCAGGAAAGCGGACAAACAGAAGTCTGTTATTGCAGCATTGGAAGGAAAGGGGCTGAGAAATCAAGACCCTTCAGCACAGACATCTGTGTGGTGACCTCTTCTCCAAAGCATCCCCAGCATGTGGAAGCCCTGAACTCGGCTTCATCCTCCCACCAGCTGAGGTTACAGCCGTATCTGCCCCTCGAAGCAGTAGCTGCCAAATCCTGCAGGTTTTGGATGGGTCCAAAGCTGTCCCCTTTGCAGAAGCCGTTGGGTGGGAGGTGCTGAGCCGCAGCGGATCCTGACTGCAGCCCTGGGCTGGGGATGCTCAGCTGATGGGGATGCACCGGGGGGTCTCTGCCCACTGTGGTGTTTGCTTCACGCAGCCTGATCTAACGCGTCAGAGGGCCAGGCATCTCTGGGAACACAGATCCAGGGTCTCCATTGTGAATCTGAAACAGATTGAGGCCAGAAGTGGTGAGTGGGATGAGGCAGCGGTGGCCAGGCATGTGCGCCAGCCACAGAAGTTAGGTCCCACGTGATTTTTTCTGGTGAAAAGTAAAACAAAGCAAGTGCTGATAGATGAAGACACGCAGTCGGTAGAAAAGATTTTTGAGGACAGTTCTCTTAGATTTATGTACCTAGTGGTGTTCTTCGATACTTGTGTTTTTATCCTTAAAGGCTAAATTACTCTTAAGAAGTATGGTGCACTTCTTGTACTTGTACGCTGACCAGGATAGCAGAGGCTCCCTCTACTCTCCGTTGCTTCATTTTTAATGATTTGATTCCTTTGTGAACGTGGGGCACTAGGAAGAGCGTGTTCTTTCTTCACAGGGGGAAAAAAAAAAAAAAGACAAGAAAAAAAATCGAAACCCACATATTCCTTTCTTTATAGGCCCTTACATGTGTTTATCATCCATAACGCAAGATGAGCTGGATGTTTGAAGTTTGTGATGGCTAGCTTATCGCCTTGATTTTCAGGTTAATGTCTGAAAACCTTCCTGTAAGAATTTGCTTTGGAAGTTTTAATTTTGACTTAAGATGTCCCTGTGGCTCATTCAGTGAAAAAAGGGAGAAAAAGAGCTGATGCTGGGGTAGATCGAGCTCCTCGGGAGCTTCAGAGAGATTTGAGGGTTCCCGCAAAGCGGGAGCAGATGAGATGACAGATTCCTGCAAAGCGGTGGCAGCAGATGACCCAACGCCACCAAGACTCATTAGCTCCTCGTGATTCATGGGGTGATGGAGAGGACGTGATGAAGCGTGTCCTCGATGAATCACATCCTGGGCTCTGACGATGGGTGGGAGCAGTGGAACGGGCTGTGTCCTTGCGCTGGGGTGCAGCCCCCGCTCTGGGCCGCACGGTGTGACACTGGGAGGTACCTAGGGAGGGTCGGGGCCTTGCAGGAGTAAGGAGCAGGGAACGGTGAGATGGTTCTGCCAGAGATAATTACTTTTCCTGAGTTTTTCAAATGAAATTGCTGAACTTCTATCACTCTTTATTGGGAATTTGTTGCCAGAGTTTTGAAGTTTGAAGAAATTGTGCTGATTATTTCTTTTTATTTAAAACAGAAATTAAGTTTCTGTGTTTTATAAATTGTATTTGAATTGGCAAAATCGTGGGCTTCATTCAAATAAGGAATTAAGCAGGTTGCTAAAAGCACCTTTTTTTTTCAACCCTTTTTTTAAACTTCACTTTCTGTTCTTTTACTTGCATTGACAAGTTTAAGCGATATTAAAAAACAAAAAAAACCAAACAACCAAACCCACAAGCGCACGTTGCTGTTTCCTCTGTGGTGGAGGAGAAGTCTTCCCCGAACTACCGCTTTTATCCTGTGTCACCCTGACAACACGGACTGTTGCTTTTAAGGGGAAACCCAAGCCCTGCTCTCCGCCAGGCAGGCGGGGATAGTTGCTTTAAGCTGTACAGTCGCTTACTGTTCTTTTCCCTTCCCCTGCGTGATTCAGACTGGGCAGTGGGAGGTAGAAGAAGGGTGGGAGAAGGTGGTTGTGCATTCCCAGACTGTTGGGATTTTACTTTGGTGGGATCCAACATGCCGACACTGGGGTTTTTAGGAGTTCAGTACAAGAAATGTAATGAAACTCAGTTCTCGTTTACACTGTTTGCAGTGAGGGGGCAGCTAAGAGCGCAGAGCAGGAGTCTTGTGCCATGTCTCTGATGAACGGTGACTTTTCTGGCTCTCCCCTTGCCCTGGGCTATCTGCTGCAGCCTGAGCTCAGCTGCTTGGCCCCAGTGGTGGCATCTCAGCAGCTTCTGCTGTGGTGGTGGAGGAGCTCCACCTTGGGCACCTCCTTGTTTTCATCTTCACCCTCTTCCCCTCCATTTCTTCCTTTCATTTGATTGCTGTGCAAGGCTGGTTTTTTTTAAGCTTGACTAAATTTATCTGCAGTCTTAGATCTTGCTGATTACTTGCAGAATTTGACTTGTGCTCATACAGCGACTTTCAGCATGGAAGAATTGTGGTTGATTTTTTCTTCTTCCCTTTCTGCCAGAGTTGAGCCCTCACCTGTGGATCTCAGCAAGATGTTTGGTATTTAATGTTCTTAGCAGACAGCTATTAACAATCAAACCCTATTTATATTATTGAACCAACTGTTATTGCTAAAAGTAGCTGTTGGAGCCAAACTCGACGGAGCCGCACATCCACGCGGCTGGGTCACGGCGCTCTGAATCACCACAGCAGATGGCAGCTTAAAGCAGCAGCTCAGAGTTTAACAATTTTCTAAATAACTGTGATCTCTGGTGGAAAAATTACTTATTTTTCCAAAACTGCTGAACTCATTTTCTGTAGTGAAATCTGCCAGGACGTAGTTTCCTGTTATAGAGTAATGAAAGTTTTTGCAAAAAAAAGTAAAATCTCTTTAATTCTGTTGGGTGCAAGGCAATATGTATAAATGCAGATTTTCCCTAAGCCATGTACAGTCAAGAGTCAGGGGGTTTCTAACGCATTGACTTCTCTATCATTTTTTCTTTTTTCAGTCATTAACACCTGGATATGTGCAGGGAACATTTGAAATGGCAAATAAGGAAGAAAACAGGGAGAAAAACAGATATCCTAACATCCTGCCGTGTAAGACATTACCTTTTCTTTTAAATCAAGCAGTTAAATCTGGCACTGAGCAGGCTGGTAGCAGTGTTCGTTTGCTGAAAATACTCAAGTAATACAATTGCTTTGGTCCATATGTTCTTTATACGTTGTACGTACAAAACCTGTCTGGTTTGTGGCGTATCTCTAGTATTGATCTTCTCCTGGTAGGTTTTCCTGCAGTGGTTTTCAGGTGCAGTGCTATGAAGCCTTAGCTCTCGTGGGGTTCTACCCAGTTACACTGTCAAGTGGATATTTTAGGATCTCAGGTTAGTTTGGGGCAAGCAAATATGGAGAAGTTTGGGCTTCCATATTGTAGAGCCAGAGTCCTGGTGACCTCCAGGTGTTGGGAGCACAGCAAGATGTTTGTGGAGAAGGTTTCTTGATGAGAACTAGGGACAATACGGGAGAGAGCTGGTTTGGGAAGCATGTGCTTAGCTTGGCCTCCTGCTTGCAGGGAAATAACATATTGCAGATTGATTAACGTGCAAACGTGCTTGCAATATGTTTTCTTCCAGATGATCATTCCAGAGTGGTTTTGACCCAAATTGATGGAGTCCTACCTTCAGACTACATTAATGCATCGTATATAGATGTAAGTTGACAGTTGTCCACTGTTGGCCAAACTGCAAACTTTGACTGTGAATTAAATAAGTATTTTTCTGCTAACATATGTTGGCATTTCATCTTTGATATTTATTTCCACAGGGTTATAAAGAGAAGAATAAATTTATAGCAGCACAAGGTAATTTATTTTCATTTCTCTAGTCTGTACATCTTTTGGCTGAACATATTTAATTTTAGACCTGTTTTAAAGGTTATTTTCAGCTGCATATAGTGGCCAAGTGTGAGGTGTGATTTAGAGGCTACAGTTGAAATGAAATTAAACTGAGCATGAGGTATAACCCACTGCCTTTAGACCTGCAGATACTGCTCTGAGTGCAGAGGCTCACCTTCCTCCCTCCACCCTCGCTTTGCTTCTCTTGCAAATTGATGTCTCCTGATAATATGTTCTCTCTGAACAATCCCAATACAGAAATTGGTGTTTTCACATCAATTCTTGTGCTGTATTTAGTCACAAATTTGGGGAGCTTTGTCACCGCAGTCCCAGGCACAAAGCAATAGCTGCCCCTGTCCTTCAGAAATACTCCTGTCCTGCCCAGCATGATGAGCAGCTCTCAGACAGTGGTTCATTGTGGTCACAGGGAATGTTGGACCTTGGTATCAGGGAGAGCTGAAAAGGAGAAATCCTAAATGATGCTCCTGCCTCAGTCTGCTTAAAAGAACGTTAATATTTCAAGAGAGGCGATATCTGCAAGAAATGTAGATTTGAACACATATGGCTGTGCAAAAGAAAATGTGGTTTGGGGTTTTTTCTCTCTCTCTCTCTCTCTCTCTTTTTTTTTTTTTTTTTTTTTTCAAGAAACCTGTGTTACGTTCAAAACCTAAGCAATCTGTAGTAAACAGAGGTCTGGGTGGGCACCCAGCGCCAGGGGCAGGGGCTGTTCATTGACATTGCGATACGCTGGTCTCCATCACCCCTCTTGAGCAGAGCTGTGCTCTGTCTGCAGGACCAAAGCAAGAAACGGTTAATGATTTCTGGAGGATGATATGGGAGCAGAAGTCGGCCGTTATCGTCATGTTAACCAACCTGAAAGAAAGAAAAGAGGTAAAGAGCTTTCGGTTTGCCCTGGGATGTCTCCAGGAGAGAGTGCGCCAAGAGCAGTCCTGACTGCTCAGTGTCTGGCCAGTCACATTTCTGACCACTTCCTTCTTCAGTCCCGGTTAGCACATCTGAGTTTCTACTCATAAATGTAGGTTTCACTTCCAAACTACAAATTTGTATAAGTTGATCTCGAGTGAAAAAATTCTGATAGCTAATTTTGTCCTCCATAGCCAAAGGCAAATTCTTGTGCCTGTGTTTTTATCACAGTCTAAGGCTGCACTTATGAGTGGGTTTGGTTACAAATAAAGATAAAAACTGTATTCATTTCTTTGAGTATTAGGTTTCAAAATTTTTTCTGGCACATGCACAAAACAATTGAAAAACCAAAGCTGCTGCTTTGTGAGTGATGCTGTGATGCTATTCCATCCTGTCCCCCCGTTCCTCCTCATGTCTCACTCCCATCGTGCAAAACTTTCTACACATACTGCCTGATGCACATTACAAACGTGAAACATTTACCTTTATTCTTGCTTCGCAGACTTGAGAAGCCAAGTTAAAATATTAAGGAAATATACCATCAGAAACATAAAAGATACTGTCCCCCAGGGGAAAAGAAAATAATTAAAAAGTTTGTCACACTGAGCGTGCTACATTCTTGTTTGAAATATGTATAAAGTCCTCAAAAATTTATGCTTGAGGGAAAAAAAAAAAAACGTGTTTCCGTGGTGGTTGTGGGAGCAAGGAGAGGGAGGAGGCAGAAGCCACCCAGTGCTGGAGACCTGGACTTGTCTTACCCTGCAAGGGCAACCTCTCCTGCCAATGGGGAAATATGGGGATAAGCAGCACCAGCTGGCCTTGGGAAGGAGATGAGGGTGCACTTGTGAGACATGATGTGCCGTATCGCTGTGTGAAAGCTGGCCTTCGTGCCTATTTCGTGCCTTTTTTACAATAACGAAAATGTAATTCAGGTACTGTCAGCTCACCACAGTTACAAGGGTGGGCATTCCTTGTCTGCCTCTTCGCGGTGGTGCTTCTGCTTTATTCTACTGCAGTTGTACTATCGCTTGATGAAGCTCAAACAGCAAAGGCTGTCCATCAGAAGAGCCCATTCCCAATAGGAAAAGCCAGAACTGTTAAATCTGGATGTTCCTGATGACTCCAAATGAGAACTGCCTTGCACTTCTCACTGACTACACCTAAAGCTTAAACATAGAGTCAAGACGTCACAGTCCTCACGGTTAGGCACCTCCTAACAAAAACACTAAAGTAAACCAAAAGCTGTTTAGGTCTGGCTAGGTTAAAAAAACACTTCAAAGCTATTCTCACCTTCCCTGCATAAATTTAAACATTGATAGCACTGGCAAAGTGTTAAAGCTGTATTGTGTCAGATGAGAAACTCTGCATACTCATGCATAACGTACGCTATTTTCAAATAAAATTGTTTTATGAATGACCAACAATGAAAGCAGAGTGGTGTTATAAAACTCACTGTACCTTTGTACAGGAAAAATGTTATCAGTATTGGCCTGACCAGGGGTGCTGGACTTATGGAAATATCCGCGTGTCAGTGGAGGATTGCATAGTTCTGGTCGACTACACCATCCGCAAGTTCTGCGTTCAGTCGGTAAGTAACAATAATGCTTTAGCTGGATCTTCATTTCAGTTTTTAAAGCAGATTGTTACAGTGTCAAATATTTGCATAAAAGAAAGTCAGGAAATTAGTTTAACATATTTGCAAATGGAGAAAGGTGCAGCAGCTCGCCTAGGCAGAGAGGCAAGCTCTGCGGGTCAGCATGCATAGCATCAGCGGTGGTTTAAGGGCTTGCAAGAGGTTCTGCTCAGTTTCTTCTTGCCTGTAGCCAAGGGCCACAGAAAGTCATGCCTTGTGACTGTCAGTGCAGGAGCACAGGAGCAGTGTCTTGACCTTTTGGGGGACAAATTGTTTTGATAAATAAGTGAGTGGATTTGGATATGTTTGGGTATTTGGAGTAGTCTGTGGATATTAGTTGACCAATGTCAGCCAGCATTACAGCTTGATTTCTGTTTGATAAATAAATGAGTGGGTTTGGATGTGTCTGGGTATCGGGTTGGCCAATGTCAGCCAGTGTTACAGCTTGATTTCTGGTCTATCCTTGGTCTCCAGCACAAGTTAAAGCTTTAGATCACAAGGGAACTGATGGGGATGACTTTGCTCTTGTCTACAGCGTGTAGCCTTGTGTGGGAGCAAATTGCTGGAGATCTTCACCCCCTAAAGGGAAGGCTGCTGTGTTGGCAGTTTAGGTTGATCATCTAATTTAGATTGAAGACTGAAGACAGTATGGGCTGGTGAGAGGTGATGAACCACATCTAGCTGTGTAGAACTACACGGACAGCTTGGAAGCCCTCAAAATATGGGTGGATTCATTCCGCATTAATTACAAATGCTGAACTGTGAAGCGGTCTCTGCAGATTCAGCATGGAGATCACTTTGGTACAGCTAGTGATCGCTGATAAAAATGCCCAGAGAAACTGCTCAGAAAGCAGAATGGGAAAGATGGAATGGTGCAGAGATGTACGTACTGTGGATAAGCCAAAGGACTGGAAACTTTATGAATGGACCTGGCTGCCTTTCACTTGTTGATCTCTGCTGAATGCATTTGTAGGGCTTGGTTTATCCGTTGATGGAGACAAGGCACCTTACAAAACCAGATGGCTTTCTCCAGTGTGAAAGAAATGGCCTTGACCCTGACTAACAGACTGGAAGTTTGGGAGACAGACACGCTTTCTAACCTGAAAGATAGGTTGTGTTTAGTGAATGCGGGTGAAACGGTGCTGAGCTCTGCTGTTGTTGCTTCTGTAGTATCTTCTCGTTGATTCTTGAAGAGTAGGTAGGATCATGAACCTGTTGGTCGTTGACCATTAGAGGCACAGCCCTTCTTTCAATTTTCGTATGTGATGTGGCAAGAGCTGGCATTTGGCATCTCATAGCAATGCAGGTCCTGAACGTTTAGACTGACTGTTGTGAGTTTCATCTGAGGCTGCTGAAAGAAGTGTTGTGAGGGTCTTATAAGTGAAAAAGGCCAGGTTGGATGGGTCTTTGAGCAGCCTGGTCTAGTGGAAGGTGTCCCTGCTTGTGGCAGGGGGGTGGAACTAGGTGATCTTTAAAGTCCCTTCCAGCTCAAGCCATTCTATGATTCTATTATAAAAAGGACTTAAGATTTGATCCATTATTAACATAAATTGTGAGTCTTACTCTTTGCAATCCTATCCTGGGATTATTCCAGTTTTAACTGCAAAGATGCATTTTAAAAATGCATGGTAGCTTTGCTCTGTGCTTGTATTTTACATATACTGTAAATTTCTAATTCTTGAGTTAGGCTCCAAATGTTGCAGGAATTAAAGGTAGAAATAACCACAGCAGTTTGTTTAGAAATCTTTGAATGAAAAATGAAATGTCAAACTCTGAGTCTGTGTGTTCCCTGCAGCTTCATGATGGCTGTAAAGCTCCGAGGCTCGTTACACAGCTTCACTTTACCAGCTGGCCTGATTTCGGGGTGCCTTTCACACCTATTGGGATGCTGAAATTCCTGAAGAAAGTCAAAACATTGAATCCTGCCCATGCTGGACCAATTGTGGTTCACTGTAGGTATGTATGTGCTTGTCAAGCCATTCTCTTAGCTTGGCCTGGAGTTATGTGTATAATACTGAGGCTAAATTTTAATCTTCTGTTCATAGGCTACAAAGTTTGTGTGTGTGTGTGTGTGTATGTATATTTACTTACATATTTGTAATTATATATGTAAAGAGTAATAATATGCTGAGCCTTTTGAGAGCACAGGTAAAAGCAATTTCAAAAGATCTGTCTTTGCTGTCACTTTAATACTCGAAACAGAAGTTGTTGGTTTGGGTTATTCTTTTTTTATCTGTGAGTGATGTCCAGTGTGTGGTATAAATACGTTCTTTGTCAGAAAAACAGACTTGTAATACAAATATGTGACCTTTGCCACCAAATGCTCCTCTGAGAATTCATCCCCCACTTCTCCCACAATAAAATTGCAGTTTGCTATGTAAATTATCCATTAAGTGCCTAGAAAGTTTTGAATAAAGACTTGCATTTAAGAGACTGAAATGCTGCAGTTTCAAAAATGTACTGCATACCAATACAGAACATATTCCCACTCATTCAGTCGCACGCACATGAACCTTCTATTAAAGGCTTGTGCTAAACTGTTTCAAATCTTATGTTAATGAAACCACAAACAAACTCCAAATCAGTTTTAAGAGAATAATTGCAATCTCTATAGCAACTGTAAGCTCACAACTGAGTGAGAAGTGTCTTTTCAGGAGCAATTATCATAGTGAGGTTAGAATAAAAAGAAAAGAATAGCAGCTTTGTCTTTCTGGGTCTTGTTTTTAAGGGAATGGTTGTAGATTCCTGTATGCGTTTCTTTTTCTCTTGCTTGTGTCAGATGTCTAGAAACACTGAAACACTCTCCAAGAGTCCTTGAAGTGTGTACTGTTGAAAAAGAGCGAGTTTGTCCTGACCAAGCCAGCCTTTTTGTTTCTTCATTTCCATCCAGATCTTGCCTTGCTAGGATTCATCTTCTCTCCCAGGTGGCATATATAAAGGACTTAAAGAAAAGCATTAAATGAAAAAAGAAGATTTTAGTAGTCTCACATAGTCTTTGAGAAACCCACAATATTTTTATAGCCTTTTGCCACGATGTTCTGTGGAGGCTCATACTGGGCTTCAACTTTATTTTTCACCAGCAGGAAATGCTGTGCTTAGTTTAATGAGCAGAAGTAGAGACAAAATAAAGGAAAATAGAAAATATCTTAATAAAAATCTGCAGAGGTTTAAATATCATGGTCCAACAGGACACAGTGACACTGTTATGTGTCAGCGCTGGGAGCTAGTGCCATACTTCAGCCTGCATTAGAAATAAAGAAAGAGAGAGGTGACACTTAATTTCCGTTACGGTTCAGGATATGACACTATTGAATTGTTGAAAAAAGGAAAGGGAAACACATTGATAGTGAGTAACCATCCATTTTTAGTGAGCTTTTATGAGGATATCACCCAGTCATTCTAACAGAAACTGCTCAATCGGAATCTTTTTGAAGTTAATGAAACACTAATTTAGCATTTGGAAGTAAAGAAGAGCAGATAAAAGGGCAGGGCGTGAGGAGCAGGATTTTCTGCCAGTTCTTTTTTTTCTAGAAGTTTTCAGAAATCTAATTTTTCAGTGAGCAGATTGCTATATTGAGGAATAGCTGAGTAAGGGATACTCTTGAGTAGGTTAAGGATGAATAAAGTCAGGGAACTTCCAAGGCAAATGTCAAGGTTGGTGAAATTACCAGCTGCAGCAGGAACATGCAAGGATTGAATTAAACAGTGATCTGAAGTAAGGTAACCTTGGGGCAGAGGCATGGGGAGGCAACGAGGATGTGCAGAAGGGATCGGATCTGTAATGGGAAAAGGACTGACATAGCTGAGCAGAAGGTTCGGCGAGTAAAAGCTGACAGGACTGAGCTATGAAGGGCAAGTGTGAACTGGCGATGAGCGACCCATGCTCAGAGGTGGTTTCCAGGGCACGCAGGAAGAGGAAAATCTCCGTAAGCAGAGAGTCAAGACAGCAGCATTTGAGGTGGACTCGTCTGCAGTGGCAGAGGTCAAACGAGACTGAAAGGAAGCGAGAGGGCAGGGAGCCTTGGCCGCTGGGGGTGGAAGCTCGTGGCCGGTGGTCAATGGCCACAGAGGGGACCGGCGGGTGGCAGTGCTGGTTTGGGACATGGCTGGGTGAGGAGGGAGGGCAGGCTGGCGAGCCGATGATTTAAATGCAAAGGAATTGGGAGGCAGAAGGTTATAGTGGGCTTGTTCACTGTGAAGAAGTTACGTGAAATTTTGGTGGAGGTCCGTGGTGTTCCATGGCTCCACTAGTCTCCATCATCCCTCCGGACCTGTGGAATAGGAGGGCTTCAGGGCTTTGGTTTCACCTGGCATTTGCTGTTGGAAGTATGTGGTAGTGTGTATATGAACTAAGTCATATTACGCATGCAATATATTTTTTTTTTTCTGGTGGTATTTAAAATCTAATGTTTCCTCGTTGAAAGTTGATCTGGATCTTTTGAGCATGCTGGCATGGAGAGAGTGATTTTTGTCGTGTTTCAGAAGGTGTTTGTGGACATCACAGCAGTTGCTGTACAAATTAAGCTAACAGAAAGTTAGAGGAGAGCTGTTAATGCCTAGCACAGGATGCCATGCCCTTTTCCTCTGAAAGGAAGAGCTGAAAGTCGCTGCAGTAATGTAATTTATAATGATCGTGCTCCCTCTCGTGGTGTTGAAGGATATTAAAAAAAAATAATAATAAAATTTGGGATAGCAGTGTTTTAGGAAGTGTCGAACTTGTAACAAGACCAAGTAACTATTATCTAAGTAGCATGCAACAGCAACCAAGCAAAAAAGAACGAAAAGATAAGAAAAAATATTTAAAATTTCATCTTAGACTGAATTATTCTACCTGGTCAAGCAGCATTTTTTTCCAAAGGGCTTTTCTAATATAATTCTTATGTTGTAATTTCTGAGCTGTTAAGAGGTGACTTTTTATGTTAAAGACTTACACACCTTGGGTTTTTTACTATCATTAAAATAAATTAAATTTTATGTTTCACAGTGATATTTCCGTCCAGTATAAACAATATAAGTTTTACCTGTGTTATTGCTGTAGCAATTCCTGCAGACTTGGTAATTGCATAGAGGTTTTTATTTGGTTTTGTTTCCTTTTCAAGCGCTGGCGTGGGTCGCACAGGCACGTTTATCGTTATAGATGCCATCATAGACATGATGCATGCGGAACAGAAAGTCGATGTTTTTGAGTTTGTTTCAAGAATCCGTAATCAGCGTCCACAGATGGTTCAGACTGACGTAAGTGGACCTTAATCAGTTGAAATTACAACTTTTAATGGTCAAAGAAGAATATGCTTCTGTATTTCCACTCTGATGTGCGTTCCCAGTATGTCCTGTCCTGTTGCATACCTAGGTAATTGGAAAATGAACAAAGCCCAGTAGGAGGATGGGGCTGGGGAAGAAGATAAAGGCACATTAGGGCTGTGAAGACCACCATAAGGCATGTTATCTTTAAGTATCATGTCCAGGTTTCCCCATGCACAAAAAAAAGGAATTTTAGAGAATGTGAGCGATGTGACAGGGAAACTCAGGTTTAGCTTAAGGTATATTTTGATAATTAGTAGCTTGTAGACCAGGTGAGATGCATGAAAGTGCGAGAATTGGTAGTTTCACTTCCTTGTTTTGCAGTATGCTGATCTGCCTGTGTGTTCATTCCAGATGCAATACTCCTTCATTTATCAAGCCTTACTTGAATACTACCTCTACGGTGACACAGAACTGGATGTGTCGTCCTTAGAAAAACATCTACAAACATCACAGAATGCAGCACCAAACCTTGTCAAAATAGGGCTAGAAGAAGAATTTAAAGTAAGTATGCGAGTCCTTTGCTGTAGGATATCTAAGTGTGGAAACATTTAAGCCAAAAAGACACCTCAAAAGCAGGAAAAGTGTAACCTTAAAAGAAAAGGTCCATCAAAATGGAACAACTTCTTTTATTTTTCGATTGCTGTGAATGGGTCATGCAGAGTCGGTGAATGGAGCCTTGCTTAACATCCTGTTCTGCAAATGCTCATTCAAAGCTGCGTTGTTTTACGGACCTTTTCCTATATGCTTTCTGTTTGTTTATAAAAGAAAAATGGAACTATTCTTTCGGTCTTGCACTAGATGCCAGATCAGATAATGCTGGAAGAGGGAGTGGGATTATGTGCACCTAATTTGCATCTCAACAGGATTGTTAACTCTGTGATGACTGATGGCAGAGAGAATTGCAGGGAATGTACACATCTCATGCTGAGTATCCGGACCTGTGGGGAAAGAAGAAAGAAGAGCATTTCTGTTTAGTGAAGAAACCCCAAATGCAGAAAGCAACCACACTGGCTGTTTGCGATCTTGTTTAAAATAGAATTTATTCTCCTGAGGAAATAGCTAGAACTTTTCTATGACTTTTGCTATACTAAAGTATTTATCCTATATACAGGTCTAAAGCATTAAATGACATATAGGCGTTAACTGGAATGCTCCCTTTCCTTTAAAGGATTAATTTAATCAGAAATTGGGAACTGGGAAAAGAAAATGCTACATCGTCAGACTTATTTTTGATCAACAAGTTCAAAAATCAAAAGTATTGGGGTGCCTGAGGGAGGGAAGCAAACGAAAACATCGAGTATTCTGCTTTTTCCAGAATTGGCTGTCCACTGTGCCAGCAAGGCTGCATTAAAGTGCAGAGAGCAACGTTTAGTTCTGCCACGTATTCTGAAAAGCACTTAGATGGCGCAGGAGCACTGAGCCCACCCACACCAAAAAAAAGAGTAGAGCAATGTTGTAACTGGTATGGGAGTCTCTGACATAAAATCTATTGAACACAGTATTACAGAGTAGCTGAAAAGTCATTTCTCAGAGGCTAGGGGTTTATTTTCTAGAGTTTATTGCCAGTATTAGAGACTTTACTGGAATTGAGATATGCTCCTGCAGCTCAGTACCTGGCAAATACATGCTGGAAAATCTGCTTGCAGTTTGACAATTAAATTAATTTTCATTTAAGTTGAATTTGTATTAAATAATTTCTGAAATGCAGCTGTCTAACCATAGTTATTTTCTGGTAAGTCCCACCCCAGCAGAAGCAGCCTATTGTTTTGTTACCGTGCACAATCTTGCGGGTGTGTAATCTATGCTATAAAAAAATTGTTGAGGCAAGAGCAGTGTTTGTCTTCTGTGTCCTGGCAATGCTGTCAGCACAAACTGAATAAATAATAAAGGCTATTGGTCCCTTCACTAGCAAAAGCTTGAAAATGTATAGAGCCAAGTTGTAGGATTTGGTGCACGGCAGTCCATGAAGTCATGCAACCGTGTTGTGCCAGAAACAGGGTGGTGTGTGGCAGGGAAAGCACAGCTGAGCGGAGAGAGGTGCAGAAAGGAAGGAGCGGAGTGTTAATATTCTGAACAGGGTTGTAATAATAGTAATATGAATGAAATTCATATGCATATGAATTCAGTTAATGTTTTAACCGTAAAGGAAGTGAAGTCTATACAAGAGAATTTTTTTTAGTACTTGAAAACAATGTGGAAATGAAAAGCTAGTTACTGAGTGCCTGGCTGGCTGGAGCACCTTTTGGCAAAGTTCCTGGTCGGGGGCTGCTGCTGCTGTAGGGAAGTGATGGTTGGTGTGCTGCTCAGGCTGCCTCTGCTTACATAAAGGCTGGAAAGGAAAAAAAAAAATATTCATTAATTCAATAAAATGGTAGGCAGACCTTTTTATTAAAAGGTATTTTCAAAAGTGGCTACTTTGGTGAAACTAAATATCTAAATGTCAAATTTAAGAAACTGAGACCTGGTCAAAGGGAATGGGCACGCTGTGCTTCTGAAAGCATGCTCGCATAGTCCAAAAGTGTCTTAAAAAACCCCCAAACCACACACAGACCCAAAATGTTAAAATCTGCTGTCATTGTACAACCTTTAAACTTGATTGCTGTGCCTTGGGAGTATGTTCAGATTCTTGAATATTTGCCAGAATGCAAAAATTACATGACTATTAATTCATTTTTATGGACAGGACAATGAAGTGGCTTTTGTGAAAAGTCACTCTGGCTTTGGCTGTGTTGATGTTCTGTACTCGATAAAGACCCTTGGGAACCCCCTCTGAGTACAGGATGTGGTGAGCGAGAGCCACTTCTCTTCCAATGAACCCTTATCCTCATTTGTGTGTTTTATTACAGAAGTTAACAAACGTTCGAATAATGAAAGAAAACATGCGAACTGGCAATCTTCCAGCAAATATGAAGAAAGCTAGAGTCATCCAGATTATCCCATGTAAGAGATCAACTTTTTAAATATAGAAACAAGTGCTATAAATACCTGATTTTCCTAAGGCTGTGGTGAGTACACCCTATATCTATGTGTTGACAGCAGTACAGCTGGTGTCAGAATACAGCTGTTGGGATAACTCCAGAGTAGAGGTCCTGCCTGGATGTGGAAGCTGGACTTCTGCAAATAATTTCTGCATATGTCTTAAAGAGAAAAAGTTTTAACTTCTCTGCCTGTAAAATACAACTGCTTTCAAAGCCTGCTGTACTGTCCAGAGAGGTAGTTTTTGGGTTTGCTTCATTTTTAGCTAGAACACATTTTTTGGGTGTTCCGTTAGCCGTCCCCTTGGTTTTGTTGTCCTCTCTGCAGGCACATCTGCAGTGAAGTTTAGAGAACTTACTGACACAAACAGCACTATCCTCTCCTTCTAAAGTGTAATGTCCTTATAAAAGTGTCTGCAAACAATTTAAAGAATTTTTTTTACTTTTATCAGTGTAAAATCTACTATGATCAGGTATTTTTCAGGAGTGAATTAAATAATTCAGCAGTTTCACCTTTTAAACCAATGTATTTTCTGTGTGATTCCTTGCATAGCCTGGAGCAGCACTGTAATGTCTGCACCTGCAAAATAAAGTTTCAGACCTTGCTGGCCATAGCCTGTGTGAATGGAAAAACAAGAGCAGAAAAACTAGCATCCTCCTCCACACACTTACTAAATCCTGGATAAGGTCTTTGAGACACACTTTGACTTGAAAAGATTTTGTTGGTTTTGTTCTTTCACAAATGTAACAGTCAAGCAGTCAGCGTACAGTTACTAAAAGTAAGACTATACTTTTTTTTTTTCTCCAGATGATTTTAATAGAGTGATTCTGTCGATGAAAAGAGGGCAAGAGTATACAGACTACATCAATGCTTCCTTCATAGATGTACGTATAAAAAAATTTTCATGTATTTAAACTGCAAGTCAGGTGTATTGCTGTTGTTGAGAAGTCTTTTTAAAGAGACACAATCAACTTGGCTTATGAGGAACATTAGCTTTTTGGTTTGGGTTTGGGTTTGACTTATGAGAGTTTCCACATACATTTCTTATCTGGTGTTTTCAATTTCAGTTGAACTGGTTGTATAATTTAAGCATTTTTGTGGTTATTAGATTTATGAACTAAGGCTTTGATTAAATTCTAGCAAACAGGCAGCGAAACAAATTAGCTGTACAACTAACACCCAGCAGTTGCATTATGTGCATTGAGGTTAACAGTTGTAAATATGCACTTTTCTGAGGAAAGGAAAAAGAAAAGTCCATGTTTAGCTCAGGGAAAGGCTGTCACAGTGTTTAGGAGCCAGAGTTTACCTGGGCAGACCTGCATTAATTCCTGACTTTCTTCCTGGCTTCCTGTTGGAACCTGGGCAACACTTTCCACTGTGTCTTGTTGTTATTTAAATATGAGCATTAATTATATCCTTAAGCAGTAAAACCCCATTAGTGATTGAGGATTGTGGATACTACAGCTGTGAAGATTGCATCAGTATGTAGGTAGAACGGTAGCTCAAAAATTGAGTTCAGTGTTAATTCTATAGTACGGCTAATAGCTGCAGTTATAATCTTGTTGTGAAATCTTTTCAGTTGCCTGTTACTGCAGAATTCCAGCCCTTCAGCCATGACTGTAAAAATCATAAAATACAACTCAAGATTGTGAATTTGGTTTAGGTTTTTTTCCCCTGCGTTTCTGGCAATGAGCAAGAATCGGGTGGGCTCAGCGTCACCAGATTTGCAGGAACTATCATATTGTCAAGCAGCGTGGCTCCCGGGAAGCACCAGGTTTGGTGGTGATCTTCTCCTTGACCATCAGCTCTGTCCCGCTTCACTTGTACCCATGTGTCATGACATAAGCAGATCGTGGTCTTTCTCTGCAGGGCTATCGCCAGAAGGATTACTTCATTGCCACCCAGGGACCGCTTCCACACACGGTGGAGGATTTCTGGCGGATGGTGTGGGAGTGGAAGTGCCACACCATCGTTATGCTCACAGAAGTTCAGGAGAGGGAGCAGGTATGCATCCCGCAGCTGCCAGCTCCAGAGCAAAGCAGTTGCTGTTAACCCCTGTTAAAATATGAGCATTAATATTAGATAAACTATTTGTTGCCTACAAATTCTAGCGATACAAGATATTTTTTTTTGCCTTTCCTAAAATGAGCACATGCTTCACTATTTGGTGTGGGTTAATGTTGCTGCTTTTGCTTGAATTGTCAGAAAACCCACCAAAGCTACAGAAAATTATGGTTTGTGAAAGGTCCCACTTCACATTAAACACAAAATTTATGGGGGTGCCTGACATGGAATAGCAGTTTGGGATTTGGGAACAGCTGGACGAAGCTTTTGTGAGAAATTCTCTCCCGGTTCCGCCAGCATAAGCTCCAGTGGCTTATTCCGAATCTCTCCTAATACATCATTAATTAATGAAGGGAGTCCTATATACCTCTGTGTGCTGCAGTTTGAAGATTCAGGGTTCGATGCTGTAACCAGGGTGTTTTAGTGCTGTGAAAAGTTTTTTATTGTTGGTTTTGGGAGGCTTTTTAACAACATTGCATTGCTTTCAGGAGTAACCTATTTTATTCTAATCTGTTTTAAAGCAGTATTTTCCATGTATGATTCCTAAACCCTTTTCATCTTAATGGTTTATATTATAGAAATATGTTATTACTGTATTCTTGGTTATTAGCCTTTTCATTACAAACTGTTCAGAACACATTTATTATGTTGTATGTCACTTCCTATGTCAGAGATTCATGACAACGTGGAAAAAAATACAAGGAACATCTACAATTCTCTCTCAATTTTGCAGGAAAAATGCTGCCAGTACTGGCCATCAGAGGGCTCTGTAACTCACGGAGAAATAACCGTAGAAATAAAGAATGACAGTCTGTTAGATGCCATAAGTGTAAGGGACTTCATAGTTACGTACAATCAGGTAATGTTTTAAATTACTTGAGGTTTTTTGCAATCGAAGGGATTTACCAATATGATTATGAAACTCCAGTTCTGGGATTTCTGTCTAAAGATATATGTGGTTAATCAACATCCGAGACTGTACCAGTCCAGAGGAAGCTTGTATGAAATATTTTTGCTTAAAGCCCCATGAAAATTCTGGTCAGTAAAACATGTTGTTGATCAAAGTGGGGTGTGGGTTTTATTTTTTGATTTCCATTTCCCCATCCCCCGCTCCAATGTTTTGTTCTTGCTGTTATTCCAGTATTTTCTACCATCTCCCATATATCCATAAAAGAAAATTTTATTCAAGATTTTAAAATCCTACAAAGCATTTTACAGCACATGCACTTGCCTCTGCCTACCAGCTCTTCATTTATGTTTCTCTACTATAGGCATGATCTGCTCAAACCTTTTTTTGATGTTTTGGGCATGCATCTCCTTACACACTGCATCATTTCTTTAGGATCTGATTTGCACTGCTGTTTTTTGGAAAAAAAAAAGAAAAAAAAATTTCTTGCAGTTCAGAATGTCATTCATGTAACTACTTAGTGCACCGCATATAATTTAGGTACATGTAAAGCAAAAGGACTTTAAAGTACTCCATTTTTCCTTATGAAGGAGAGTGGTGGATTAGGCGCAGGTACACACTGTGCTTCCTAAAGCACAGAGTCCTTGTCAATCTGTGTCACATCGGAAAGTATTTAAAACTCAAGTAACAGCATTTTAGATAATATCCCAGCAGCGATGTGTTCGCACTACAGTCCTGCATTGTTAGAAGTGTCTTCTGCTGCAGATCTAAGAAATTTGGGTAACTTTAGTATTGTGCCTGAGTCCAGCTAAGCTACATCAGTGATACTTGAAGCAATATTATTTTGAAAGTTCTCCTGCAGAGCTGGGGGGAAGAGGGACTGACCCAAGCCTTTTTCCTCATAGTGGTGACATCTTCCAGGCTTCCAGTACAAAACAGTGGCCTGAGACTTCCCACCAAACTCGTAGATCAGATGTCCCCTGTGGTGGACATGTTGAAAGCACCTAGCACAGCAGAGACCTCGTGTTTTCAACTGCTGGTGACCTGCCAGATTTGATGATATGTAGTAAAATTGCCAGACTATTAATGTTGCATCCACATGATATTATAATGCAGTCATGGGAAGCACCAAACAAAAATTTCAGGGTAGTTAAAAGAGCCTTTGTGCATCCAAACCTGTCTAGAGCTAACTGCATAAGCATGGTATATTAATACCTATTCGAACTTTTAGTGTGCTTTTAAATCAGCAAGCATAAAGACAAGGCAAATAATTATTAAGTTTCAAAGTAGCAGGTAGTGTTGTACAAAGAAGAGTGCATTTCATGAACTGGGATGCTTCAATGGCACTTTGGATTTGGCCTGTGCATGATGAAAGCTTTCAACCATCGGTACTCAGGATGAATAAACTTTAAGTGTATCCTTAGTACTACCCAGATGAAACAGCTGTGCAAATCAAAAGGAAAATTGTAGGGGTAAATTATCAGCATAGTAGATGGGGAATTTAGAAACAGAACTATCAGGTCTGCATCACCAATATATTATGGACCAGGTTGCAAATAGCCCTCTCTATGATAGTTGTGCAAAACTTATGCTACAAATGTTTAAGGTAAGTATGTTTTCCATTTTGGAGTAACAACTGGGTAAATCTGGTGTTTTCCTGCACGCAGGGTAACCAGGAGAAGCAAAGCAGGCTCGTTCGGCAGTTCCATTTCCATGGGTGGCCAGAAATCGGGATTCCTGCAGAAGGAAAAGGGATGATTGACCTAATTGCGGCTGTCCAAAAGCAGCAGCAGCAAACAGGCAATCACCCAATTACTGTGCACTGCAGGTAAGAGTTGGCTCTTCTTCCCGTTAGCTAAGGAGCTGGCTTGCTTTTTATCCAGTCTGGTTGTTTTTACAGCAGTTTTCCTTCATGAGGGAGTAGACTGTAGCCTTTAAAAAAAAATAGTAATTAAGAAATATGAGAAAAAGATAGAAAAAAAGAAAACCTAGTATTTCATAAAGGAATACTTACTTACTAAATTAGCAAAGTGGATACTTTAATGGCTGGGAGTAAACCAATGCATTATTAACTTGGAGTGTTGTCGTCTTGCACCTGAGCTTTGCTAAATGCTATGATTAGGAAAGTAAAGCTGTAGGTTTATTATAGTGATGTGCAGTACATCCCACCACTATAGTGCTTGAATGTTTGATCAAGATCAAAATGCTGTTGCTTTTTACAAACTATCAGGAGAATAAAATATATCCCTAATCTAAGCTGAAGGCAAAACGTAGTGCTGTCCTTGAAAGCTGAGAGAAAACAATAACTACATTGATGCTAAGAGGTAGCTTGTGTATGACTTGATACAGGATCGCTAGAAAATATCTTTGTCCTGTGCTAGGTTTACACTTTTTGGTTTTTTGGTTGGTTGTGGGTTTTTTCTGAATTTTACATTTTTATTGCAGTATTTTTTTTTTTGTCTCCTTTATCTTTTTTTCATCTTTTTTTTTTTTTTTAAAGGTATACATTGGACTTTTCCTCTGTTTTTTCAAATGATATTTTTCAGAGGGTGGGTTTTTTAATCAGTCTTTTGAATTTGTCTTTTTCTGTACTACATCTGCTGGTTTAAAAAAAAAATTAAAAAGCAGTAATAAAACTCGTATTCTGCCTTTTCCTAATTCAGAAATCATGTTGCTTTTAAAATATTTTCAATTTTATAAATCAATAAAGCTTTTTCTGTTTTGTGGTGAGTATGAAATCCAGCTCACAGTACACAGGGACAGGGTCGGTAGGGTTTCAGAGCCCCCAGAAGAGAAGTTCCTATGCTTTATTTTGGTTTTTTTTTTGAAGAAGGTATTAACTGAAGCGGTCACTCTTTGACATGAACCTGTTCTCTGCTGTGGGCTGCTTGGAGCTGTCCGGGGAGATGCACTGACTGACTCCCGGCTGCTCTTACCCAGCGTGAGGGTTTTCAGAGGCCACATCCCTCCGTACTGTGGTCGTGTAAGACCTCGTGCAGTACGGTCTCTCTTGCAGCTGAAGCTCGCAGGCTCAACCACAACGTAAAAAGCGATCATTGTTTTGTCTCTGATTGCCTGGAAAATAGGTTATTTAATTCATTCTAAATACTGGCCTTTTAAATCTTTTCCCCTTGGGCATCTGGTACAAGATAAACAGGTTTTGCTGGACCATTGGTCATCTTCCACTAATACGTGGAGGTCGAGTTCCTGGCATCTTTATACCTAAAAACATCTGTTATATGAATTGTGATATTTTCTCTACCTGTCTGTGATCCCACTACTGAGCACCTACACTGTGATAGAAACCCCTTATGACTGACTACTGCATGGATAAGCTTCTCCAACCTTTTGTCAGTGAGCTAGACGATATGGTGCTGCTTCTGCATTTTGCCTGCATTTCTGAGAATACCCATCTGATTTTGAATGAGTTACTGATTGTTTTTTCTTCAGAAAAAAAAACCCCAACCAACCCTGTATTGATTTATGTGACACCCAAATTGTTCTTGTAGTGTTATCTACAGGGAAGTAGACTCACTGACCATTTGGAAGTATTTTGGTAGAAGAACCTGTCTGCTTGTTACTAGAGTTAGAAATAGGAATGGGCATATCACAGCTGTTCTCTGCAGCATACACTGACTTTTAGTTTGCTCTGATCTGAGCTTCAAAGGTGCTGTCTCAGTCGCTGGTTTGCGTTTGTCTGCGGCGTCACCTGTGTTTTCATGCACTGTTGAAGGAAAGAGATCCTGGGAGCTTGAGCCAGGACTCGGATTTGTTGCTGTTTTGGGTGATGATCTTGTACCAACACATATTCATTGCTAAAACGTTCTCCTCCTTTGCTTTGGAAGTGTTTTGTTCTCTGCTGTTTTCACACATTTTCCCTAGGGGCCTGTGGGTTCCCCCACCCCGTGGTGGCTGCACTCGATGGTGACGATGACATTTTGTTTCCAATTCTGTCAATCAACAAATTTTAACAGCCCCTTCTTTTGAAATGCTGGGGAGTTAACATTCTGAATGATAATTCAAGTCAGTAAAATATCAAGGAATTCTAGCCAGTAAAATAAGAGATAAAACCTCATCTGTTTAATGTGCACAAATCAGATGCTTGAGAACTATCCAGAGTATATATTGCTTCTACTTTTTCAAGCTTCTAGACCTGCAGCCTCTCTGAAGTTTTCACTTAATCATTTGGCATGCATTTTTCCTAGATTTTTTAAAAATCTGCAGTCATTTTAAAATGGATTAAACAAGAAAATAAAACCCAAACCATGCAATGTAGTCTAGGATTTTAAACGTTGAGAATTCTCTCCTGTCCCTACTTGGACAGCCTGTACATCACAGCTTTCGAGTTACTTGAACTCCTCTGTGAAGTCATACTTGAGTCTTCAAATATAAATGAATGTAACTTTATGAATAAGAAAACACATTTTAATTCTAAGACTGTTTTCACATGAACTTGTGAAAAGTTCCGTTCATTTTTTCCAGCTATGAACAGTTGAAGGAGCTGCTAAAAAAGATAAATCTTAAGTAGAACCAAGACGTAACCCTAAATAGTTTAGAAGGGTTTTGCTAACTGAGTTGCCAACAGGATTGAAAGCCAGCCTGTCTAAATCCGAACGACCTCTTCTTCCCACGTGTGTCTGCAGCTGTCTGCTGTTTAGTTCATGGCTACCTACACTGTTACTTCCTTCGCCATCTCCTCCTTTCAGCACTCTATGTAATAAACTATGCAAGTCTGTTGTGTTGTTTAGACATCCCTTACTTGTCTTTTGCCCAGTCTTTGCTCATTCTGCCTGTCTCTTGCTTTTGAACTTTCTGTCTCAAGAAATGAAGTTTGAGTCAAATTTAAAAGTTATCTTTCTTAGCTTTTTTTTTTTAAGGGAATTGCAGAAAGAGAAGCAAGTATGCAAAGAGTAGCACTGCATTCCCGTGAGACAATACATATTTTCTCCTGCATTTCAAATGCAGTTTAGTTTTCTGCACACCCATACTAAAAATTCTTAAATTAATTTAAAAAGCCCAACATTAATTTTTTTTTTTTTTTTAAAAAAAAAGCTGGCCTGTATGGGCTTTAAGGATTTGCTAAAAGCATGTGTTTGGAAGAAAAGGAGAGTGAGCCTAGCACAAGGAATATTAAAAATGGAGTGCAAAGAAATGCATAGCCACCTCTTCTAGGCATAAATGAATAAGCAACACGCGTGATGACATGTGTGTACAGGTTTACTTTATGTCTTCCTGCCCTTATCTTTTGATAGTTGTAGACCTGTTCTGAAATGCATCACTCATTAGTTACACAGATGGCTACTGGAGATTAGCTAATTACAAATAAATCTGAACCCTTTTAGTTTTTGTATTTGTTCTTAATCTGATAAAAGTAATTGTCTAAAGGGAATAACACATCTAATACATTATACCTGATCATTTTTCTTCCAAGACTTTTAATGTATCCAGCTGAGGATACATGCATTTGCACTTAATCTTTTCATAAGGCTTATGTTTATCAGATTTTTTTTGTATTTGATAGAAATAAGGTAGAAGCAATGACATGTCATTACAACCCACCCATTTAGGGTTAAAACACATGAAAATTTTAGATTTAATAAATGTTGTGTTGATCCTTATTCAGGAATCCAGTGAACCTTCTACTCTCTTACTGCTGATTGCCACTTTCCCAATCCCATCCTGGTTTTAGTAACTATTCCCTATCAAAGCTATTGGCCTTCCAGCGCACAGCCACTGTTTTGTTGTTGTCACATTGTCCCTAATTAGTGTGATTAGGGGAGAGAAAGAAATCTCCTTTTTAATTTTATTTTCCTGTGGTTAGGCATAATAAATCAGATAATAATTACTGAATTATATTTGGGTTCCACAGAATTGTGATCTGAAAGATATATAAGGATATAAAAGGACAAAACTATACTCAGTCAAGCATACTGAAACAGAAGAAACTGCAGTTACTTTGGAGTACATGAGGTTGCTTATTGTAGTCAAGACAGAGGCAGAACAATTTATTTTAGTTTCTGATATGTGCTATAGCCTCATATGTAGCCTTGCTTTTGTTTATCCTTGTATTAATACATCTGTTTAAGAAATGGTTTAAATCCTAACAGTCATTAAAAATTATTAGAGTTGGATAGGACATTTTCCATCAAATTGCTTTGGAGTAATAATAATGATAATCATAATAAGAATAATAATAGTAATGCTTTCATATCTGTCTGCCATTCAGAAGTATAAATCGTAACCTAACAGAAAAATGTGGGTTTGATTACACAGTGCTTCCTTGCATTATAACCAAGTTTTTCACCTGCAAGTCTAAAGGTTGTGTTCTCCCCCATCAAGAATAAAACCAAAAACAGAACGTGGGAGCCCCGAAAATTGTCTTTGTTGAAGATGAATGTGGATTTGAGTAAGCAGCTTTGTCAGCTCACTATCTGAGTCTCAGACTTTGACTAAGGGTGTCCGTGTGCTGCCGCAGCCAGCTCGGGATCTCCCACCTTCGTACAGAACCTGTCAGTAACGAGCCTTTATGGGTTCCAGCCTGGCTCCAAGTTAATTTCCATTAATTCTCTCTCCCTCTTAGCATAGCTGAGGTGACAAAATAAGCACACAAAAAAACGAGTAGAAGTTGGCTAATGGTAGCAGTTGGTTCTTCTATATCACTATTTTTCTTTTTTAACATTTTTATGCTACTGTATGTCAAGCAAATGTGTTTACATTGCAGTGCTGGCGCTGGAAGAACAGGTACATTCATAGCACTCAGCAATATTCTGGAACGAGTGAAGGCTGAAGGGCTCTTAGATGTATTTCAAGCTGTGAAGAGCTTAAGACTGCAAAGGCCACATATGGTGCAAACACTGGTATGA
Organism: Ibycter americanus; assembly: GCA_035590275.1. Taxonomy (NCBI): domain Eukaryota; kingdom Metazoa; phylum Chordata; class Aves; order Falconiformes; family Falconidae; genus Ibycter; species Ibycter americanus. Next base: position 51,147,832 of record JAVJGI010000065.1, read on the forward strand.
TATTTAACAATCCGGATCTTTGTCAAAGGATGTATGTTTGTAAATATTCTTGTGGGAGGAGAACAAAGGATTTTTTTACAGGTTGAAATAAATTATGTATGATGGCTGTGTATGTACAAGGTATTATCAGAAATCTGTATTTTTACAGATTTATTTTTTTTATAGCATTTCTAAAAATATAATTTGGCTCAACGTTCTTTGTCTTGCAGCAGCTGGAGACAGTTAAACCAAAATCTTTTGAGTGTTGCAGGTGACAAAACATATGAAGTAAATGCCTTTTAAGCCTATGTGTCAGTTGTTCCTTCTTACCTTAAAATGTGTAAGCTTAAATTGGATTGAGGTTGGTCACTGAAAGGGAGAAGTATCTTTGACTTCTTTAAAGTAATCTACAAGTACTGTGTGAAGCTGTGTCCAGACACTTTTCCCTATTGAATAAACATTTAAAAGTTACTGGGTTTTTTAGACTTATATTTTTGGAAAATATATAAAAAAGCTGATATTTTGTATTTTGATCGCAGCTTCCAATCAGTAATTTGAAACTTCTTTAGAAACAAAGATCTCAAAACACCTTTTTCAGGTAGATGTGTTCTCCATACTACAGATAGGAAGAAAGGGGCTGAAGAAGTAGAATTGGATTATCCACAGTCGTGCTGAGACACGGATGAAATATTTCTTTTGGGGTTCTGGCTCTGTGATTCAATAATGTTAGTTAAGGGTGTAATTGCCACAGATATTCCCAGCTGAGCCTGCAGAAAGGTTTCTGCTAAACTCTGCTTTCCAGCATGAGTGAATTCAGATGCCAATTCCATTTATTATCAGTGCTGTTCCAAATTTTGTAATCCAGCAAATCATGTTGAAGGCATATCAGCATGCCTAGAAGATCAGGATGTGTCCTGTCTTTAGGATGCAGAGGACTGGCCCGGCAGGCTAACATATAGACAGCCTTTGCAAGGGGAAATCCATTTCAGAAAAATGAACATAGGGCTCTTTTAATGTTCTATGCATTTCAAGTTAATTTGTCAGAAGTTATACTGTTGCTTGGTTTCTGCTGTAAAGCTCAGAAGATGAAGCCCAAAGTTAAACAGCCAGGCTCCCTGGGGGACACACAGGAGGAGTTACCCGCTTTAGTGTGAGCTGGGCAGCAGCCAGGTACAGTGAGCTGCTTAATTTAAATGAGAAGACAGGTCTAATAATTGGTTCAGTTTAAGAACTATCATCTAGAAAGATTAAAGAAATCATTTTAACTGAAAAGCAGCAGTCCGCCTGTATCTGACAAAAGAGCGAGGTACCATTGCTTTTATTTAAAAAAATAAATACGTAAGTAGAAATTGGAACAGACCAGTCCTCAGCTACTGGTCCAAGTAACGGTCCAAGGTAGAACGTGTTACATTTATCGCTAGGATTTGCATAAGTATGATTTTGTCCAGTGTAATTGTATGATGCAACCAAAGCACTTTATTTTTTTATTATTGTTTTTCAGGAACAGTATGAATTCTGCTACAGAGTGGTACAAGATTTCATTGACATATTTTCCGATTATGCTAATTTCAAATGAAAAATCCTGCCTTATTTTTTAATTTGTCTGTATAAATAGTTGTATATTCTGTTAATTTATTCCATGTCATTTTGATTGACTTTACTGTAAATATGACCTTGTGTTTGCTCTAAAAGTTGCATTTGCTGTATAAAGTTATTTCTTAAATATAAATATCTTCTAAAGCAAAGTATAATGTTCATATACAGTATATCACTATAAAATGGTATAGAAATCTTTATTCTAAATAACAGTAAATTAATTCTTGAGGGTTTATTTCTTTGAATTTTTCCACTTATAAATACTCATCGACAGTGTTATCTCCCAGTTCTTGAACCTTTACACTGGTGATTTACATTTCATACTAAAGTGAATTGTGGTACATATCTTTAAACTAAACATGTTTTGACCATAAACCTTTCTTCGTGATGAAAATGGATGTTTATTTGGGGACACATTCTGATAACCTGCTTATGCTTGTAATTTATTTCACAAAGAGTCTCATTGGAAGCAAAGAGACTGTTCTAGTGAAGTGCTATTAATGATAAAGCTATCAGAATATGGCCTTTTGTGTGTAATACTCTACAGTCCAACTGCAAAATATAACTGCTCTTAAAGTCTTTTTAAGAACCTCCAGGTTGATGGCAGTTCTATTCTGAGTCTTACTGTCAATAAGATTGTCATCAGTAAAAATACAGATTTGAATTTTTTATTTAATAGAGCTTTCAAAGTCCATTTATTTTGTTTTCCTAAACATTACACCAGCTTAGATCAATTTAGAAAGACAATGTGAGTTTACCACTATTTTGAGAATATTTTGCATATCAGAAGAGTATATTTTGCAGCACCTGAACTTGTCTACTTGAAGAGGCTTTATAACCATTGTCAGAAATGGATTTAAAGCTTCTTTACATAAAACTGCATAATTTCCCACTTCTTTGAGGAAAGGCAAAAGAGATGAACTCTTATTCTTTGATTTGACTCAATAGAATATTTAACAGTGGTTGCTAAAATTGTGAAAAAAACATTTTACTAACAGTGTAATGCTAGCAACTTCAAGCGTTGTAGCAAAAAGCTCCTCTACATTCTTACCCTCCCATATATATTATCAAAAAAGGAATGCTTCCTTTATCTAGAAGGGGTATATGATTGTGTATATAGATATATTTTTAATTAAAGTACTACTGATAATATAATTGGTGAAATAAAGTTTAAAAGTCTTTATCGTAGCCCTGCCCAGGATATGCTTGTGGGTTGCAGGTTAGAAATTCCAAAAATCACAGGGCATCTGAATGTTGACTAATTAAAAAGTATATGTTTTCCACACTTTAAAATGCATATATGAATTAATGAGCACAAAGTATGTGAATATGTACTTTACATAACTAATATGCAATAGTCCTGTCTTGTCCAGTTGGTTGGGTTTTTTCAATGCAAACATAAAAGCCTTATTTAAAATAAGCAGCTTACACTGATCATTTCACTATTGTTCTTGCACTATTTTATCGCATGACCATTTTTTATTTCTGATTACGAATAGCATTATACTTTGTAACAATGCAAGGAAATGGGAAGGTGTTCACACCTCTCATTTTGTACTGGATGGAAAAGGTGCAGTTCAGAAATTTCTAAGCACGCTGTTCTGAACACTGCCATTTACTGCTTCTTGTCTTCCCATCGATGCACTCTGTATTTATTTGTACAGTAAATTATGCACTTAAAAAAGATTGTTTAAAGACTAAACTTTTGTTGTGAGTCGCTATAAGAAGATGCACTCAAGCCACAGAAAGTGTTGAGTAACAAAACCGAATGCTAAGTAAGTTTACATTACTACTGCATGGTGAAATTTTATCTAATTTTAAAAAGCCATCAAATAAATTCAGTATGGAAACCAATACAGTGGGGTTTTCGGTATGGTCATTGGTAGCACAGGGAGATTCAGAGAGCTTAAATGATGATAGAAAGTAATGCAAAGGAATTTCCACCGTTTTCTAAAGAAGTGTGTTTGATGGTCGCGTTAGATTCCAATGTCAGGATCTTTCCGAACATTTAGTCTAAATTTGAAAAATAATTTGTCTGTTGGACAGCTTTTTGGGTCCCTTAATAAAAGCTTGGATTAAGCATTGCTTCGTGAAGCAAACCCCATGGCGCAGCAGCAATGCGGTGCGATGTTAGCGGGGAGCTGTGCCCCCCCGCCCCGCCGGCGACTGCGCCAGGAGCTGCAGCATTGCTCCAGCTGCCCTCGGGGTTTACTGCAAGGGGGCACCGGCAGCTCCGTCCCTACAGCAAGTAGTAGGATGGAGTTAAGCTGAAACATCAAATACTAAGTGGGTACTCAGATTTTAGTTGCTAACTCTATTAAGATATCTAGGAGGAAACAAACACCTATAATATATTTCAGAAGTCACAAATGTAGCTACACAATGACTTTCTGTTTAATTTGAAAAGCTTACTTTCCAGTTCTTGTCTTTATTCAATAGACTGCTTATTGCAGCAGCCTAATAACTGGGAAGCTGTATCTCGATATAATATATATGAACTTTCTTTTAAATTTTCCTCTGTTGCATGGAATTACTTTAAAATACCAAATAGTTGATTAGAAGTTGTACATTCTGATCTGTTTCTGGTTTTGGTCACTATGTGACTTGACTGTCTGTTTTCATGTGTTAAGATAGGTTCCAGTTCACCTAAGCATTTAAGCGTTTGCTTTATGACATCTCTGTTCCACAAAACATTTAAGTACCATAGGTTCTTTGTTCCTGAAGCAATCCCTTAAGTGCTTTGCTGAATTGGGCCTTAACGAAGAATGCATACTGTAATTACCAGTGTTTTTTAAGGTATTTTTACGTATCAGTTTTTTAAACTTTTAAAATGAGCCTGACCACACATGTTCAGTGTTTTCAAATGTTTTCCTTTCCCTAGTACCATTTTTAATGTAAAGTTATTGAAACTTTTCTGTATAACCAAATTGTATTTAATTTGTCAAATCTTTATAATATATGTATGTATTATACGGTTTCAGCTATTATTATTTTCTTTTATTACATTTATAATTTGATCTTGCTGTGTTTTTAATGCCAGTGAATGTTGCTGAATTATTTGTATATGCAAATTGCAAGATCTAATACATTCTGATGCAAGAACAAAGCTTCGTTTTTATTCTCAAACTGTATTACTTTCTTTAAATCTTTTAATTTCATTCCTGTACTGTGTGTTCATTTAAATTAAGTATTCTAAAAGAGTTGAAATCCATTATCTAGATAAATAATTTTTCGGTACTTATCTGCAGCTATTTGGAAGTAATATTCTGATTGATGTCAGAACTGAAGCGTTGTGCATATAAAGTGCATATAAACTCACGATAGCAAGTGGAAGGCCAGGTCTTCCCAAACTGTGTTAATAAGTAAGACCTGACAATATAGAGCTTTGACATGACTAGTCCCATCGCAGCCTTCCCTTTTGAGTATAAATTTGATGATTCAAGGCCTGAGCCTGCAATACCTGAATGACTGTCGTTCCTCCGGTGATTTCGTGCAGCACCAAGCGCAGTGGCTCTTTGGTTGAGCCCTTCTAGCCCTTCCTTCCAGCAAGGCGTCAGAGCGGGGCAGAGCTGCGAGAAGCTGGGGGTTCAGCTCCCTTGGAGAGAGGTGGGGAGGAGCGGGGGACGCCAGCGCCACTTTGCATTGTAGGCTACTCCATGGGATGGGAGTTGTGCCCGTGACAGGGGGTTGGAACTAGATGACCTTGAAGGTCCCTTCCAACTCCAGCCATTCTGTGGTTCTGTGCAGGAGCAGGTTTTTGCCTCTGAGGGAGATGGGATTTCACCTTAACGGGGAGGTTAGTGACGGGGGGAGCTCACTCACAGCGCACGAAACCTGTCGGTTCTTTTAAACGTAAGTTTTAATAGTACTGTGGTATACTACTATGGTATCATACCAAGATAAAAAAATAGTAGCTTAACTTTCAACTATGCCACCCATTGTTAATTGAAACCCACTCTAGTTAACAGCAATTTCTTCATTAATTTCAACAGGCTTTATATTGGACCTCATGCCAAAAATAATCAAGATAGCCCGCTGTTGTAACAAGTGTTAGGGGAGATTTAAGTAAACCGGGAGTAACTACACTAAAAGGTTACAATCCTGATGTCAAGCTACTATCACTGAGATTTGAAAAGATTGAATGTCATTTGTCAAGTTATCGTTTAATGAAGCAGTATTTCTGTTTCGCCTCTTTAGGCCTGTTTCATCTGGTACACCTGGCACCTAACATTTGGGAAGTACCCTAAAATTAATGATAACTTTCTGATTATTTTTTCCAAACTTGTGTGGAAGAACTTTTAGGTTATGCATCGTTCTTGTGTGCTGTTCTAACATCTAAGTGCTTGCATTTGGCAATCGTGCTGCTTTCAACACAAACCGAACGTCCAGCAATAACTGTAACAACGTGTTTGCCAGTAGTAACTTAAGTGTTGCTTTCTAAAGATAGCAAGCGTGTGCATCCTGAAGAGAGATCTTTGCTTCATTGGAAAGATGGATTTACTGATCAAGAATTTGCCTGCAGAGTTTTAAATACAGGGATACACGACACTGAAATGTAGAGCCTTTAGGAAATTAGTGTTCAGGAAAATATTAGTATTTCTTACTGTGACACTAAATAGTACCAAGTTAAGAGTAATCTTTTTCATTACATGCAAAAGCTACTAATTTTTTTTAATAATTCCAGATGAGCTGTTGCAGTATTTTGTGTGATTGGATTGTATACTTCATAGCAGGTATCAAGATGCACAGCTTGTGAGCCCACTGAAAGTTGACTGTGTGTGAGACCAGACAGATGCCTTTGTGTGGTTTCAGAAAATAGAAGAATCTCAGGTATTAATCAGTTGTTAATTAATCATTGGTTAATTTAAATGATTATTGATAATCATAATTATTGATTACTATAGATCTGCACGATTTCTAGTATAATAAGGTCTGTTTAGCAGTAGTCACCATTTTTAGATTATTCAGGCTAAATAATGGGGATTAGAAACGATGAGACAGAGTGACTTTCTTCCTGTGTTCCTCTTAGTGCACTTCTCTAGGTCTGGTTCTGTATTAAAGATCAACAGTGAAAAGCATCTCTGTTAGCATACAGCCAGGCATGGTGGTTTTATTAACAAGAAATCTAAAGTTGTAGAAAGGACTTGGGATAGCTTGGTCCTCACCTCCTTAGAGCAGCTAAAATGTGGCTGTTTAGATACTGTATTGATGACAAAGTTCTCATATTTGCTTCTGATATTTCGTAAAAAGAGATTTCAGTGAGAAGGTGACAGTATAATTAAGATCCAATGTGTGGAAATTTTTCTCACAACAGATACCCTCTGTTCTCTACTATGTCCCATTTTAATGACAAATCTGTAACAGCAGATGAATCGTAAGACGTCACTGGAATACAGAAATAATAAAACTCTACAGAAGGTATGAAGCCTGTATCTTTTGTGATCTTGTTTATATATACAGGTTCTATTTAATTACATGTCAGAACTAAATGTTGTCATTGTGCACTTCTCCAGAGATTAATTTTTCTTGGCTCACCTGATGAGAATGTGTGCTTTTTTTTTACGAAGACATACCATAAAGACTTTGTGCTGCTTTATCAAGTTTTTATGCATTTTACACCTTGTGAACACACTTCCATTGTGAACTGTTCATAAAATATATTTATTTTAATAGGTTATTTAAACAATATAAACTAAGCAATATCAGAGACATGTTTGTTCTGTATAGGGCATATATGTCAAGTCTAAGCTATGCTTTCCTTAATACAGAAATTGTTCAACACGTCTGAGAATTTTTCAGGCAATTGAACTTCACCGTGGATGTTCTCCATCTTAGGTATTAAAGGATTATGTTGTAATTTAGATAGTTCCATAAGAGCTTTCTTATAATGACTTTTATACATTTTCTGTGCTACTTTGCACAGAGTAGGAGAATTAATAAATTATTAATCAAGTTGAGACTTTGCCAAGGAAGTTCTTTTCACAAATAATCATTTTTTTCTTTCACCTGTTCCCATTGCATTAGAAATTGTTCCAGCATTTTCCTGAATGTCACACTCATATCACTTTTAAACGTTGAACAAAAGATCTGTCATGACTTCATGGCAGTTGGGTAGACACAAAGAAAGCAAAACTGTACCGGTCTGGAAGAGCTTGAGAAAGAATTATTTAGCACAGTTGCAGTTGTATCAGATTATGAAGCTCAGTTTGTGTGCGTGGTGGCAGTGATGCCAGCAGGCACGGTGCAGCAGAACAGGCTGTTTCAGCACAACAGGCAGTGAGTGAGCAGCCAGGGGTGTGTGTCTGTCCTGCTCATGGTCTCTGTGAGAGAAGATTAGGTTCTGCCTCCTTGGAGGCACCAGTATTGTTTTAGTCTCTGTGAAGACTTTTTAGTAGGGACTGTAGCGATGGGACAAAGGGGAATGGCTTTAAACTGAAAGAGGGGAGATTTAGATTAGATATCAGGAAGAAATTCTTCCCTGCGAGGGCGGCGAGGCGCTGGCACAGGCTGCCCAGAGCAGCTGTGGGTGCCCCATCCCTGGCAGTGCCCAAGGCCAGGCTGGATGGGGCTGGGAGCAGCCTGGGCTGGTGGGAGGTGTTGGAACAAGATGATCTCTAAGGTCCCTTCCAACCCAAACCATCCTATGATTCTATGATTTTTTTTTCTTTTATGTTATTTTGCCTCAAATTACATACTAGTATTTTCTAGTTGAGATTTTTATGGTAACCGTGTGGTTGCCTGTGGATCAAGTGCAAGCTCTTTCCAAGGAAGCAGCGTGTGGATTAGCTTTCCATCCTTCATTGAGTACTGCATGCTGAAGTAGAGGTTGATGTAATTTGCTGAATACAGTGGGATCTTGCCCCAGTCATAGTAAACAAGTGTACAAATCACCAACTCTTACCCAAATAGCGGATATGCAAAAGGACTGAATGGCAGTGCAAAATCCATCTTATGGTCGCCTTTAGGATTACAAGCAATCTGTTGAAGTTAATGGCAAAATTTCCTGGAGTTTTGTTCCCAGATTAGAGGGGTTTCACTGTTTTAGTATCCAGAGTTGTTAATGATACATTTCTTGGTGAGCAGTACACTTAAGATATTATGCAACCAGTTCTGTAACTTTGTAATTGGCAAGGCTGTTATAATAGACACAAAGACATGCCTGGTCCCAGATATGGACTACAAAGTATTAATTTACATTTAAAAAATTATATATTTCACCATGACATTGTGTAGTTTTCTTTCTAGTCATCTCTCGTGGCTTTGAAGGCTTTATGTGAAAACAGCCTATTAGAAAGCTAGTTATAAAGATGAACTTTGATTTTGTGAAATACAGAAATTTTTGTTTAAAAATATTAGGGCTTCACATCATATATGGAAGTTTGATCTTTCACAGTTTCCTTCTCTTAGTAGTTTGTTGTGCTGGTTCTTTCACCATTTAAAAGAAAAAGAAATTTATTATTTCAAAGTATTTATTAAATGTGAATAGAAGGCATTTTGGAAAACATATCCCATTTGTTCATAAACTCATGGAAATTCCTCACACATAAAATAATTCATCAAAATTAGGTTCTGTGTATGAATACAAGCATTCAGGAAATCTTAGGTGCAATAATATGTCAGTGTAATAAACCATTGTTTTAAGAGAAGTCTATTGCAAAACAATAAATGTTCAGATTCATCACACAATAACTTACTGATCTCTAGACTTTGCTTTATACTGTGTGAGTAGCCTAAAGTATATATTTTTTCAGTGCCCAATAAAAATTTGTAAATTAAATCAAACTCAGAACTCATCTGTGATGACAGTGCAACTGAATTCATGCTAATCATGGCTACATTAACACTTTTTTTTCTTGGAAGTTAGCTGTGTAATCATCACTTACCAGGTATAATTCTGTCTGAACTTTTTTAGTTTTGGCAATTCTAGAAGCAAGGCTTATCATTGTTTCGTTTGTGCCTCGCTTCATTTCCCTGCTTGTGTCCTGTGGATCGGCTGGGCAAATCCCAGCTGCAATGAGAGCACACTACCGTATTCAAAGGTAACTCCGTTTTCTAAAAATGGGGGCTGGGTAGTGGTGATGGCCTTTCACTAATGCTAAAGTTTCTGCCTGAATTTACTGCCTTATTTACTTAACACCTATAGACCTTATAAAAGCATTAACCTAGTAAAAAAAAAAAAAACAACAAAAACCAACAACAAACAACTGGAACTTGTGCTTTCTTAGACTTTCAGTTAAAAAACTGGTAGTACAAATCTGTGAGAAATAAGCTTCATTCATTCCAGTGCTTCCAGATTGACCTGTTCAGAAATTAGAACAAATGGCCTTGTATAAGGATCTTCATATGAGGAGTTAAGATGCTAATTTTTGTAATTAATTCTCCTTTATTTTGTTGTTATTCTTGTGCTCTTGGCTCAAGACTTCAGCCCCAGTATGCTTTAGTGATTAGGGGGCTTTTTGTATTATTGGCCACCGTCTTGCACTGGTAAGCCTGGTCATTAAGTCCTGAGAAAGACCACAGATCCATAAGGATGGCTCTCAGTGAAATAGCTTTTTTCCCAATTACCTTTTGATTGGTTGAATAAGTTAAGAATCTCTAAAAAAACTGGCAAGTAGATTCAAGGACTGATTTAAAATAAACTACTTTTCAACACATTTTTGAAAGTTGACAGTGTTACTACAACGTGTATGTAGATGTATTTGTCAGCTTGTACTCCTAGTAAATTAAATACTCACAGATACAAATTGACCTAACAGAAAATTTAGCCTTTGAGAAAATGTCTTTTTTTTTTTGTTTCCACCTATAGATCTACTCTTGCAAATATTTGTATATGTGCTATTTAAGAGAGCACTGCTGCTCTTGAAAAGAGATTTAAAGGCACGCTTAAAACTTCTATTATAATTTGTGTTGTCCTGTAAGCGTTGCTGTGTTTGCAGAGACATATATCACAAAGGGTGTGACAGGATTCTGTGCGGTAAGTGCACTAATAAACCACTGTATATCACAGCAGAATATACAATTATTGGCATACCGCAGATTTATATATATTTTTTAAATCACCAAAGCCCTTGTCAACATGACAATGCCATATAACGATAGCAGCAAAATTGCTTTTTTGCTGTCCAGCTCAGTTCGATCAGATGTGGGCTAGTGGAGACTGTAATCAGTTAGGCCTTTGAAGAGTTTTACTGTTATAAACTGTTTGTTTTAGAAGCGTTGTTCAGGATAACTGCACTTGTAAAGACCCCCAGGAAGGATCTGACTTTACTATCTGTTTATTGGCAGTCATACCCAGTGGTTAGAATTCTGATTTTGTCTCAATGTTTTACATCTAAATACTAAAGATTGTCTAGTAGCATCAAGCTATCATGACAAGCTGAAGGTATAATAATAAGGTCATGACTTAATATGCTGAACTAAATTAAAACCCCATCAAAGCTCATAAAGTAGACTTCAGAGTAATTTAACTCAAAGGAAAAAAAAAATTAAAAAGCTGCTTACATCTAGCTGTATCACATCTAAAGTACCCTAAAGTCATGATACCACATAAAATAATAGTATTTGAGGCAAACTAGATAATTACATTAAATAGTAGTAATATCAAAAGGAGTTTGGCTTTGTGAAATATCTGAATAGTAGAATTTTACCGCCTGAAGCACAAAAGACTGGATGACCTTGTAAAAGGCCTGTCTCCCTTTGTATCTCTTTCCCCCACGCATGCATAGAACTTTAACTTGGAATTAAGGTCACCAGATTCCGTAACTCAGTAATGCATATTTATTATAGAAATGAAAAATGAGGCATCACTTGACAACCTGTCTGTTTTCCCTCGGAGATCCCCCAGCTATCTGGGGCTGGGGTGGGAACGGGGAACTGTAGAAGTGTGATGTTGGGTAGAAAGGAAGGAATTGAGTGGGTCTGTCTTTGCTGTAAATTAGTTATGATAAAAATCAGGTTTGCTTCTTGAAGGAGTCTGGTAACTGAAGTGTTCTGGTTTTATATGACTTTGATATTATGGTGTGTATCAAAAATACTGTGAAAGTTGGAACCTATACTGCTCCTTCAGGATGGTCATCTTCAAAGATAAAAACTAGGTTTAAATGTTAGTTACCAGTTTATGTTTGGTGCCTAGCAAATAGAAGGGAAAAAATATCCGAAATTCAAACTTTATGTATGTTATGCAGGGTATATTTTGAATGTAATCTGTGAGAGGAAACTGCTCTTTTTTTTTCCCCAAATTTTTCAGAATTTCTGGAAGTAATTTGTTTTTGTGCCTGTTTTAAATTCCTTTTCTATTTACTTCTTTGGCAGCTGAGGTTAATTTGGCTTAGATTTTTGTGGAACCACAGTCTGAAAATGAGGTTTCAGACAGTCTGAGGATGCGATACTGGATTTGTCTAGGAACAGCTCTTTCTACCTTTGTGTGACTGAACTAAATTCTGGTTACTTGCCAATTTTTTGGGTGTGGTTGGTTTTTTTTTTGGTGTTTTTTTTTTTTTCCCTGTCTTCAAATGCAGAGCAGCAGTGTTCACCTTGATTCTTACTTGTGATACAGGTTTTCATATTCAGCTCTTAGTAATGGATTGCTGTCAGGGAGTGGAGATGGGAAGCAGTTTTTGTAGGTAGAGGAAGGTAGTTAAATGGCTGATTGAAATGGACTTAATTTTTACTGCTGCTTTCTCCCTCCCATCCTTGCGCTCCCCGCCTCCTTTAAAGCCTCTAATTTGTATAGTTAACACAATTTTAATCTGATTACGGAAAGACGAGGGCAGAAAGAAGATACAGATGTTTAAATTAGTTTAGCAAGCCTAAGTTAAGTTATATAAACTGATTCTGGACTTTTTTTTATTGACATGAGGCCTTCCCGTGGGGTTTAGGCAACATCAGCAGCTAAAGAGGGGCGTAGCCGGGACCCGGCGGCGCCCCCGGTGAACGCCTCTCCCTCAGAGAGGCACCGCGCTGCGGGGACCGGCGGCGGGG
>JAVJGI010000065.1:51179201-51344234 GCA_035590275.1 Ibycter americanus
CAGCTCATGAGGACCCCGAAGCAGAAGTCGGAGCCTGTAGAGGCTTTGTCGGGCATCAAGCAGCTCATGAGGACCCCGAAGCAGAAGTCGGAGCCTGCAGAGTCTTTGTCGGGCATCAAGCAGCTCATGAGGACCCCGAAGCAGAAGTCGGAGCCTGTAGAGGCTTTGTCGGGCATCAAGCAGCTCATGAGGACCCCGAAGCAGAAGTCGGAGCCTGCAGAGTCTTTGTCGGGCATCAAGCAGCTCATGAGGACCCCGAAGCAGAAGTCGGAGCCTGTAGAGGCTTTGTCGGGCATCAAGCAGCTCATGAGGACCCCAAAGCAGAAGTGGGAGCCTGCAGAGGCTTTGTCGGGCATCAAGCAGCTCATGAAGACCCCAAAGCAGAAGTCGGAGCCTGTAGAGGCTTTGTCGGGCATCAAGCAGCTCATGAGGACCCCACAGCAAGAGCTGGAGACTGTTACAGATGAAATTCCTTTTAAAAGATTGCTGAAGGCTCCAGTACAAGAAAGGGAAGCAGTAAAAGATGTGGCAGGTGTTACTTTAATTGAGAAAACTCCAAAGCTGAAATATCAACCAGTAGAAGACATGATTGGGGTCAGCCGTATTTTCAAGTCACCAAAGGAAAAAGTTGAACCTGTAGAAGATATGTTTGGTATTAGCAGATTAGTGAAGACTCCAAGAGAGAAGCATCAACCAGTTGATGATTTTGTGGGTCTGCAAAGGCTTATGGCAGAACCCAGGGAGAGATGTTCTGATTCTGAATTGGACTATGTTGGAGTTACAGAAATGTTTGATATACCAGAGGAAATTAAGGTAAAATACTTTATTTAGATTTTGGAAGGAATGTATTTAGACTTTAGAGCCTGTGGTTGAAATGGATTCTTTGGCCTCCTAGTATGACATCTTGTATGTTACAGCACTTCAAATATGTCATGCCCATAACCTCCAGAGGAAGAGATGCCTTCTAGAAAAGCACCTCATGTTGTTTCGAAAGCTGTAAAGATGGCAATCTTTTTTTTTTCTTGGTAGCTTTGTCCAGGTGAATACTTCCCCACTAGAAGACCTAAGTTATTACAAATTTGAATCTTAGCACTTTTTTGTTTTTTCTGGTCATTTGTTCCTGTTATGTTTAAAGCACCCTTTAAATTGCTTACAGACTATAATCAGATTCTTTCTCAGCCTTTCTTTTTGTAAGCAAGACTTTTTTTTTTTGTGCAGCTGCTTCCTACACTACAGATTAAATTCTAAGCTCTCTTTTTCTTTGCACATCGAAACCTGTTGAGCTTTTGACAAAAGGTGTTTCCATATGGTTAATTGGTTGCTCTCTATGCCCGTAAGCCTTTCATTCATTGCTTCCTCAATGGATGCCTATTTTATAGAGATAGCTCTATCACTGTATATTTGCCTGTGTTAATATGTATTTTTTTGAAGGAATCCTATCTAAGTAGTTACTGAGGTTGCTCTGGGTTACCATTCTGACCTTATAATTCACAGCTTCATCACACTTGCATTTGTGACTTTTATTAATATTTACACTTATGTTCATTCCCACATCCATAGGTAAAATGCTGAGTATCACTGGGCTTAGTACTTGTCAGTGTAGAACTAGGATAAAACACTACAAAACACTCATAATTCAGCTTCAATACCCCAAATTCCTTTTGACCACTCATTTAGACACTTTTCAGCCAATGTAATTAATACTTTTTTAACTGTGCAGTGTTATCTTTCACTTTAAAAACTGCTACAGTAGCTTAGATGGCAAGTATCAAGTTTGGTATATTTGTGTGCTAATTTCAAATACATGGATGCAGTTATAAAACTGAGTTAATTTCATTTTTAGAGAACAGTATTTGACAAGAATTTTTTCAAATATTACTATGTATTAATTTTGTTTTGGTTGGCTCCGTTATTTCTTGTCCTGTCCTGTCAGACATGTGTTTGTTGATTATTGTTTATTCCCTTAGACCAGGTCAGTAAGTGTTATGGATTCTAAGCAAGAAGATACTGCACCTCCTTGTACTAATTCCAGTCATAAATACGGTAAGTACTCTAACTAGAGGAATTACAAATATATAAGGTAATATATGTCATTATGAAGTTTTCGCATATTCTAAAAATTCTGAAATACACAGTGCGAAGCATGCATAGCCCATGGAGTTTGTGCTGTCATCCCTAATGAACACCAACTGCTGGAATTCTATTGGTGTATAGAAGTAACAGTGTAGTAGTTTGGGGCGGTAATATGGGCATCTCCAAACATACCAGTGTAAAAAAAACCCAACCACGCTGATGTTAAGATCTCAGCTTAAAATTATCTTGCTTTGCAAAGTCTTTCAAGAACATAGCTTAAAGCTGCCTACCAAATAAACCAAACCTCTTTGGTCAGAAACCTGGCCCTTAATCTAGGAATTGGTTAAAGTCTTCATTTATTTATTTTTAAATTAAGAATATTAAGTGCGATTTGTTTGAGAAAGATGACTGTTAGGAAAATCAAAACTCACAGATATTACTTTGATCAGGCATAGCAATATATAACTTCTGTTTCTGCTCTTTTCCATGTAAAAACTTTGAATGGGGTGGAAAAAAACCCAGATGTTTTAGACCATGAAGGAAATATTCCACGAGATAAAGATTCTCGACAGAAGGAATCAACTTGTGAAGACCAGACTACCCAGAGACTAACAAGGGGCAGATCAAGGAAGACAGCACATCCTGCTTCAGCAAAGCAGTGTGAAAAGGATTTCAATTTAAAAGAATTGCAAAGTTTGGAAAAAAAGAGCACCCAAGAAGAGATGGGAGAGATCAGTAATTTGACTTCAGGAGCTAAAAATGAAGGAAGAGGAACGAGAACAAACTGTACCATACAAGAAGAAATTGTTTCAAAGCACCCTCTTCAGGAAAAAGTTGAAATTGTTCAATTTGTGGAATCACATGGAGCTACTCAAGGACCAGGAAGAGGTAAAAGGGAAAAAACGAAGGAGATAAGACATCCAAGTGAGAATCTTGAATCTTGTAGCAAAGATTCTTCAGTGCTACAAAAAGAACCTGAAAATAGGAAACAGGCTTTGCAGGAGTATGGTATCAATGACATATTAGCAACTGAAGGTGATCCAACCATAAAGACAGCAAATGTATCTAGTAACATTGAAAATGAAAGTTGTCAACTGCAAACAGGTTTAAAAAAAGGCGAAAACAAATCTAGTGAAGGTGGTGTAGAAGACAGTGAAGAAATGTTTCTGTTGCCTGGGAAGAGGTCTAAAAGAGTAAAAAAAATAGAAAACACAGAACCAGTGGTTCTACCTAAAAGAGGAAGAAGAGTTAAAAATAGTGAAGTTAAACAAGCTTCTTCAGAGGACCTTCATGAGACAGCAAGGAAGCTTCGTAATGATCTATCAGCAAAGATGATAAAAGCAGATGAACAGACTTTTGACAAAGATATTGAGACTTCCACAGCAGAAGAATCTGAAAACAAAACTAAACATGAAATAAAGATAACAGAGAAAAGGGTGAAGTCTTTAAGAAGTGCTAGAAAACACTCAGTTGAAGTAAAAGCAGACGTTTGTGGGATGGCACTTGAAAATATACAAAATATTCAGAAAAATGAGGAAACTGATACTGAAACACAATCACATGTCAAAAATGAGATTAAAGTATCTCAGGGAGATGAAACGGATAATGCTCAGGAAAACACAACAGAGGCATCTCAAAAATTAAAGGCAGAGTCACCTGGAGAGACAAACAAAATGCCAGTTTCTGCTCTGAACTTGGAAGCAAACAGAAGTGCAGTACAGGGAACAAATAGAACTAGAAACAGGAGAGGCAAAAAAGACTCTTCGGAGAAAAAGGCTGATGAATTTGTCAAAGATGTAAACAACCTAGGAATAATGACTCCCAAATTGGAGTCAGAAATGGAAATGGATGAATCTCGCAAAGATTCTTTGGGCTCTGTTTGTGGCAAGAATACGTACCAAGTCATGAAGGGTCAGAACAACCCAGCTGCCACATCACTACCTGCTGCAAACAGTGACAGTCTTGCTCATAGCCGTGAAAAGCGGACAAGAAACGAACACAGAATACTTGAAGCAAAGCAAACTGAAATCCTGCAAGAGAATCAAGCACCAAAAAATGGAATGGCATGTAGAAGAGGTAGAAGTAGAAAAGTAAATTTTGAGCTTGAAGTCAGTTCCAGAGCAGTTGGAGGAAAAAGGAGTTTGCCTGGAAATGAAAAAGGAATGACTTACAAAGATGGTCAACATGAGACTTCAGAAAATCCTTCACAAGTAAGGAAGAGCAGAAGAAAGCAAGTTGATTCCATTCCACAAATAACTTGTTCTACCTTTGTGGAAAAACAAACATTAATTGCAGATCATAGTAAAGGTGAGGCTTTTGTTAAGGAGCAAGATTCAGCTTTGGAAGCTACTTCCCCTTCAATGGAAGATAATCCACTGAGACGAGGGAAAAGACGAGAGGTTGCTGCAGCATCACAGACATCTAGATCTCCTTCTATCAGAAAAAGACGTGGGTTGCTAGAAGGTGATAATAAAAAGATGACTGTGAGAGAAGTTCAAAATCCAGCTTTGGGAAATAAAACTTCACAGACAAAAGCAAGTGCATCAGCAAGGGACAAAAGGAAAACAATTGATCCAGCAACAGAGGCAAAACATTCATCTTCTCTCCAGAGAAAACGTGGCTTGTCAGAAACTGATGATAAAGAGGAGGGTGCTAATGAAGCACAAAATATGCCTTTGGAAACAGTGTCTTGTGCAAAAGAGAAGCCATTAGGAAGGGGCAGAAGGAAAGAAACTGCTCTGACATCACACACAACTAATTACATTTCTCTTAGAGGAAAACGCGGTTTGCCAGCAGATAATGGTAGAGTAGAAGTTTCTAAAGAAGATGTTCCATTAGAAAATTTAGGTTCCTCTGTTAAAGAAAATCAACTGAGAACAGGCAGAAGGAAAATTGCTCTCTTGTTAGGAGCCTCAAGTTCTACTTCTATTCAGGGAAAACAGGACTTGGCAAAAGAAAGTGGTAGAAGGAATAATTACAGGAAAGCAAAAAACCTGGTTTCAGAAAGTTCTGCTTCCCAAGAAAAAATTGATCTGTCAAAAGGTAACTCGAGGCAAGCAATCACTTCACTGGCTGTTAGTTCCACCTCACTTCAAGGTTTGCCAGAAGATGGTAAGAATGAAACTCCCGAAGAACAACAGAATATACTTTTGGAAGGAGCTCCAAGTGCAAAAGAAAATCCATCAAGAGCGGGCAGAAAGAAAACAATTTCTTCCAAATCTGAAGAAACTAGTTCCGCTTTTCTCAGGGAAAATCCTGGCTTGCTGGAAGATAGAGGTCAAAAGAAAATTCTGAAAGAAGAGCAAAATACATCTCTAGAAAACAATTCATCCCAGGGAGAAACAAGGCAATTGAGGAATAAAAGAGCAAAGGTAGAATTCAAATCAGAGGCAGCTACTTCTACTTCTGTCTGTAAAGATGGTGACTTGCCAGAAAATGATAACACTTTGGAAACTCAAAATGTGTGTTTGACATCCACTGGTTCCAAAAAAAATAATCAGTCTGGAAAAGGAAAAGAGGTTAACCCTATCCAACAGGCAACTTCCACCTCTCGCAGAAGAAAGTGTCAGTTGCCAGAAGATGGCTTAGCATCCAAAAAATTAAAATCAGGTGAGGCAAGAACTTGCTTTCTATTTTCCAAGTATAGCTAAGTTATGTATAGATATAACAATAATGTGTACAAAATTCTGATATTACTGTGGGCTGCCATGCTCTTAATGTAGATAGAGAGTAGGTCTTCAGTGTAGCAAGAATACTTTAAGTAAATAGGGTCTATGTTATGTAAACAAGATTTTTTCCCTAAGTAGAAGGCTGGTTTTATGGGATATGACACGTATTCTTCCTCTGGGGTATTCAAATGTCTTCATACTCTTCTATAACACTTTTTTTTTTATCAATCCATACCAATAAATTGTAGTTCAGAGTAAATACAGCAGCTAGCTTACATGCAGAAGGTGGTAATGACAGAACATGATAATCACATGTTTGTAGCACCCATTGTTCATCTTGTTTTCTCCTAAATACAGTCCAAGCTCCTGTTTTCATATCTCCAGGTTTTGGAGGACCTTTACTAGTTATCATCCATTTTTTGAAGCTGATGCTAGAAGAGCTTGAAGCTGTATTTGAGCTAAAAAGACAGAAAAAGTTGCATGTGTCTCCCGTTTCTTCCTTTACTGTTTTGCTTTCCCCAAGCCAATAGAACTCTTGCTGCAGACATCTAAAATATTCTCTGGAATTTTCAGCTTGATGTGATATAACTTAAAAACTACCATTATGCAATTAGAAAGTATTATCAAATGAATGTATGCGAATGGAAATAATCTTTAGAGCTACATATTGAGGGATTTCCTGCCAAATTGTTAAAAAACGTATTATGATTTGACACAAGCCTTTTGTTTCATTTCTCTTTGGCTCTTTCCCTTTTCTATAGCTTGTGCTTATCCTCATATAAGATGCATGTCTTTTTTTGCCATATGTCTGTCTTGGTTTATTAAGTTGTCTTGTTTCCCTTTACACACTTGCTAGTTCCTGCTTCCTGATACTGCTATATTTACTTGCTAAATGATTGATCTCTTCTGATGCTTTGCTACCTGCCCAGATAGTTTCTCTTCTGGGCAGGTCATCTTTCCCTGGATCTTAGAGATGGTTTGTATGTCTGATGGTTGGGTTGATGCTTAACCTCTTAGAGGAGCTTAACTTTTCTGTGCTATCTAGATGCTTATATAGGTGTCTAGTCATTTCTTTACAGATAAAAGCCTGACTTTCCAGCTTTATCTGGACCATAAAACAGTTACTATATATTCATTTTTGCAGGATTTTTCTTTGGTGTTGGATATATTTTAGTTTTACATATCAGTAGAAAGAATTTTAGCTAAAATGGTAGCTAATTGGTTTTTCTGCTCTCATTAATGTTAACCTACTTTCAGAAATAGCTGTAAGTCCTTAGGGATCTATCTTAAAGGATATTGGATGTGCAGAAGTATAGGATTTGTTTCTTGTTTGTTGAATTCATAGATGTAAGTTTTAGAATGTAGTCATTAAGGACATTTCCTTTAAAAACAATATAACTGAAGATTGAATGTTGTTTAAAATGTTTGATTTGTGACACAAATTTACAGTTAATTTTTTTTGTGTACAAATAGAGAATGATGAAGCTAGATCGCTACAAACAGGAAAAAGGAACAAAACTAAAGAAGAATTTGGCAAAGAAGATGTAAGGGCTACTCAGGCTGCTGGAGGGACGGACAGGAAGACGAGATCAAGTACGCGAATAAGTGCAAGAACAAGAAAATAGTCTTAACAGTCACAGACCCAGTTTTTAAATCAATTCAGTAATTGAAATTGCAGGGGTTTTTAATGTGAACTGATTTGCATTCAGATTTTAAGCTCAGTTTTTGTAAACTAATCACTGAATTATGGTATTATCAAAGTATATTTTGTAACATGTTTACAGATACAGCATAGATATCTGTTTTAATAGATCTGTCTTATGTGTAGCAGTTCCTAAACCATGGGGTGGTTGCGCAAAACTGCAAACAAATCTTTTTGTAACAGTATTTATCCCACTTTCTCTGTTGATCAGTACAGCAGTGAGGAAGCCATATTAATTTACTGCCAGTTTAGTCAAGCTATTTTCTGCTTAAATTTTCTTGTGCTTAAGCCTTATTTTTCATTACAGTTCTGTAAATATTCTTTTTAAAAGTATAGATATATTAGCAGAACTATTATATTGAAATTTAGATTATTATTTTTTTTAAAAAATAAGTTCTTGTACTGAAAATTGCAGATTTGTAAGTCATTAAATTTGTAAACAGTTTGGGACTTGTGTGTTTTGTGTTCTTAAGAACAGTTAAGAATGTGTAATTACCTCTGTCCTCTTAAAAGTATATTTCAAAGATTCATTTTTTCTAGTTATGTGGCACATTTTGGAAGATGTTTCATGGGTCTTCTGCAGCGCAGATGCTTCCCTTCTAAACGTGGTCGGACTGTGCAGCACTTCATGCGTAAGCGTCAATAAGAGAGACAGGAGTAGTGAGTGAAGTTGTGATGTTGCCCCTTTCACAGAGTTGTAATTAATGTGGAGTAGCTAGTGTGGTTTGGAGACTGTTTTGAGATCAGTGCATGGATAATAGCAGTGTGCATCTATCTTTAAGACTGGTGGCTTCCTGTTACTGTATTAAATGCAGAAAGGGAGGAGATTAATCTCTGGCATCCAACTTCTGTGCACTCTTAAGGCCAGATTTGAAAGCCTACATTTTTATGTGGTCTGAGGGGGTTACGTGTGTTTCTACAGGACAGTTGGATGCTATGTTCGGATGTTCTTGTCAGCTCTTTTAGGGAATGGTCATGAATGGCCCTTTCTTCAGGTGAGTTAATGCTTGTGAAGTCTGTTGTCATCTTTCTTCAAAATTCAAAATAGATTAAGTAAGGAATGCATTAGATGCTGCCCAGATGTTCAGAGCTCAGATCTAATATGATATTAAGATTTATTTTTTAATTTAAGTGGATTTTTTTTTTAATATGTGGAATGTGCTGTGTCCATATCCATAATTTTCTTAATGCTTTGGGCATTTTATCCTGTTGTTATGCACTTATATTTTTCTATACTTCAATTCTAGTGTGTAGGTTTTAAGTGTAAGATGCTGTAGATCTAGTCAATTTTCAAATTAGCTCTATTGCTTCCTGCATGTGTTTGCTCTACCATAGCTACATGCTTTCCACTGACCAGCACCAGCAGATGGTCTGTTCCTCTTGAAATAGTAGCAACTCCACAAGTCATTTTTGTGATTGGAGGCAGCACTTGGTGACGGTTATTGCTTTAGGATTGAGGAGTCTTGTCTCAGTTTTGTTTCAGCCTTCCAGATGCAAGGAACATCTATACCCAAAATGTTTAATTGGTCTATGGCACAGGATTTGCGATCATCCCAACTTTCAGGTCATTAAGCTTCACACATTTTATCACAGCAACAACTGAAGTAGTAGGTCTAGAGCGTTAAGAGTTTTTCAGAACCATACCTGTTTTATTGGATCTCTACTTATAAGTCTCAGCATGCTGAGCAACTTCTCCAGTTTCCTCTCGCCCTACAAACGTGGTCTTTTTCTCCTAGTGCTTGCTTCATGGCTCTAAGTCTATCTAACCACAAAAACACACCAAAACTCTCACCTTCACGAAGCTATTTCTTTATCGGCCTCTACTGGCTGCTTACTAGAAGTATCCCCTGTTGTTTTCAGAGAAGCCCAGAAACTAACCATTGCCTGCGTGACCGAAGGGAAACAGGACAACGTAAATTCAGCATTTGTAATCCCTTGAAGTTAATGTATAGGGGATCAATTTGTTGCCACCATGGTGCACATTAGGATGTTAAAAAAAGCCTGCAATGCATAAGCGTTGCAAACACTGCAGTAGGTTTAAATCCCTAAGCTATGCTGTTGCTTGAAAGCTGTGCTAAAAGGAAGATTTTTATTGTTAGCATTGATGTTGTATCATTTCTTACCTGGTTTTTCCTGGCATATGAGATTCTAATCGAAAAGAGGGTCACTGTTGTCTGCTAGCTAAATTTTTTGCAGAAGATGGCTACATCTCAGCAGAGAACAAAGGGAAGAATTAGTGATGTGCAGTAAAAAATGACAACATGCAGAGAAAATGAAATGCTGAACATGGTATCAAGGTAAATGGGTTCTGTGCGATGCTTATGTTTGCCATTGTATTTATCAATCTTATCTGTTCAAGAGGATATTTCTATTTGGAGTATTCTCATTTTCCTTGGCATTCATCTCCTCAGTAAACCATTTATGCATTTGTGGTATCCTGTTCACTGTTTGGTCCATCTGAATGAAGGTTTCTTCTCAGAACTTGGTGTTTCTGCTGAATTGCTGCTTAACTTTCACATTTACGTATCACCAAGCGATAAGGAGTTTTTCCTGCTGCATATCCCGATTGCATAAATACAGCAAGCTTTCCTTATTTTGGCTCGGTAGCCTTTGCTATGAAACGTGGATATAAAGAGGAAATGTAGAAATGCTTTAACTTCTTCAGGCTTTTGATGTAAGTACCCTTTTTCCAGGTGAGCCCTACAGGCTTGCTGGTTTTTGAGCCCACATCTGTAAATTTTCTTCTCTGTTCCCATGGTTATGTAAGAGAAGCAAGTGCCTGTGGGTGCTGTACCTCCCTTATCTTGTCAGTCTTAATATCATTCTGTAGTTACTCAAGGCAGTAATTTCTGGCCTAATGATAAAGTCTTAAGGTAGAGGCCAGGGCTGTTTTTCCAGAACAACAGAGAACAGTATTGAAAGCTATTGCTCTGTGAGAAAACACTCCATTTTTAATTGCATAATATACAAGTGTTTCCTAAATTTGTAATGGGTCACACCATCATCTCTAATTTAGATAGTAAGCATTCAGTGGCAAAGTATCCTCCGTACCGCAGAACTAAGCCTTGTGCAGGTACATTGAAGTACGCTGGTGGAGGAAGAGTACTGGGGAAGTTTCCACTATGGCTAAGAAGTAGTTGCATCATTTTTCGTTTCAGCCCTGCTGCCACGTTGGTAAGCTATGCCATGTTGGCAACCTGAGCTGGTGAGCTGCTGCACATAGTTCTGAATATCAAAGTATCTATTGCACATTCAGTGTAAAAACTAGGTGTGATTAGAGTGATGCCTGAGCAGCTCTAGTACGATGGGTTAAAGCATAGAGAGTACTTGAGAGTGCTTTGCAATTTACTTACCTGTTCTTGAACTTGGCTGCAAATAAGATATAAGGGCATGTTGGCCTTTTTGTGAAGAATTGTGCATAGTGGATAGATTGTCAGTGAGATGAGCAGACCAGTGTATTCACTGAGTAGCCTTATAGGATATGCAGAAATAAATCATACCTGCATGTGAAGGTACATCCAGTGCACAGGAAGATAAAGGCCAGAAACTTTCTATTGCGGTAGACACTTTACAGCAATGTCAGAATATGTTCAGTCTTGACTGCGGTTTGATTTAAGCCTGCATTGGTACTCAAATTTTCAGAGAGATTGATGAGGAATGACTATAACGCTCTTGATTAGCTTCAGCTACTGGATGTGGTGTTTCCCTTCAGAAGCAACTTGTAATCAGCTCCCCGTTATTGGGGTAATGGAAGTTGGGGATATTTTAAGTAATGGAATAAAATAGAATAGTTTGTACATTGAGGCCTGCTTAGTCATAGCTGGCTTTTGCAGGTCCATTCAGAGGACTGCATCTCCCGGTGCATTTTAGGTGTTGCTCAGAGCTGAGCTGGCTCTCTGCATTCCTTCTCCCATCTGCAGGCTTTCAATCAGCAGTTTTAAGTGTGACGATATGCGTCTGACCAATTCAGTTGCAGTTAGCACATGTCTGCTGATGAGTTTAGGGCTGACAAACCATGCTAGAATCCAGCCTGTCACTGTGTGTGTGCTTAACGGCACAGTGATGCGGTGTTCAAGCTTGCTTTTCATGTAGCTAATTGGGTTTATTAGTTTGAGCTCCAGTCTGCAAGAAAGTAACTGCTGTGTTTGTTTTCTGTTGAACAGTGATGTCCAGTCTAAATAAATGGACATTAAATACCTAAGTAATAACTAAAAAATAGTCTATAATTTAATAGCTGGCTGTGTCTGCTGAGACAGTAGAGAAGGCAATGTCTCTTTTAACAAAATAGGTCCTAATGGCCTATTTAGACAGTCCAAGAAATTCCCTCCAAAGGTGATAGCTGGTTTTCTCCTGTTACTCTGAAAACTAACCTAGTCCTAAGTAACAGTAATAGGAAGAGTGCCATACTCTTGAGGCTTATCTGTTTCAGAACAATATCTGTTATTGTCTCATGTCACAGAACCAGTGAGTCTACATGCTACAGTAAAAGCTTTAAAGATTTTAAACAGAAGTGCTTTGTGGGTCTGATTTGACTAGTAAACTGGAAAATATTTTGTTTTTTGAATAGGATTTGAAGATCAGCAGTCTATACGCTTCATTCTCAGAAAGAACAGAGAAGTGATTTGGAGTAAATCATATCTATACATCTATTTAACATAGGGGAAGGTAAAAAAAAAATTGATGTAAGCAATATAAATGATGGAAGAAGTAGAATATGTTTTGGTTTGCTGTTTGTTTGGGGTTTTTTTTTAAACTCTGTTTCCTAGTCATGGCATCCCTGAAATTTTAGCTCTAGAATCTCAGAGGAAAGCAGAGTCCTACTATCTCACCTAAAATGAAAAAGGTCTCCTCTGCATAAGCACATATGCAAACTACATAGCATGATTGGGAAATACAGGTACACACTGAGGAATATTTTTCTGGTGCTAATGAGGGGGGTTTTTGGTTGGTTGTTTTGGGGTTGTTTTTTTCTTTCCTCCAGTGACTGTTTGATATGTCATTTTTTGTGTTTGGTCCTATTATGAAATCTAAAAGGAGCCAGATCAGATTAAATGACTGAATTCTCCTGCATGGCTGATGTTTCTCCCCTTCTAGCCAAAACTGTCTTTCAGGAATTGTTTTATTTTCTCATTCCTACTTTCACAGGCTACCTCACTGTTACAGGGATTTGGTCTAAAGACTAATAAGGAATACTAGTTGCAATCTTACCTAGGTAGGCAGCACAGCCTCTCCTTAAGGAGTGTACCCCCATTACTTTTCGAAAAAGAGGAGAGATATCAAAATTTAGATCATGGTGTAAGACTAACTTCTCATTTGTTTGTAGTGCTAGGAACACACATATCCTATGAAGATCTGTGGAACTCCAGATCTGTTTCATGAAGACATGAACAAGATAGGATGGGAAATCCCTACAGTAAAAAATATTTATCTCTGTAAGTCTCTTAGTAAGTCATGTTGTTATATCAGTTGTGGAAATGTTGTTGGCAAACCAGGAAAAATAGCCAGAGACTAAGATAACTGGCTGATGTGTTCTATTGCACAAATCTGTGTGTGATTGTGAGAGCACTATACACATACAGACTACTGCTTTGCTTGCTATTCAGAACATTTCCAAAGTAGATTTACTTAGTGCTTTTTTGTAGAAATTTGTGTTGATTCAATTTCTATGAAGTTGTATTATATTGGCAACTACATTTCCACTTGAATAATTTGAAATTGCAAGTCTACCTCAAACGCAGTTCCAAAGTTTTGGTGATGAACTTCCCAGGTAGATTTGAGGCAAAGCTTTTAACTGAGGGGTTAGCCAAAGAACCAAGTGTTGTCTTTCCTCTAGAAAATGTCTTCCCTAGAAAATATTCAAATTACCTTATCTCTCTGTATTCTATAGTGACACTTCATTGTTGATAGTTAAAAAAAGGAAACATGGTAGAAGTAGTTCATTGCTAATTTTTCTGCATCATCGATCTTTTTGATTTTCCATCTGGGCAGATTATTTTCTTGTAATGAAATAAAGAAAAGAATGGAACATGAAATAAAGTCAGGAAGCAGTGATTGTCATGCGCTTATCGACAAGCTCAAAGGCAGTCACTTTTCTGGCCTTTTCTGGCCATTTCTTTCATATCTCTGAAGAATGCTGTCAGTGTAAGTTGAAGCTGCTTCACTGCAAAGATGTGTATTTTTGAAGTTGGGTGATTAAGAAAAAGGGAGTTTAAGATTGGCGATTACCTCCTGTCATTCTTCAGCTTCCATTGCCAGAATTCTAAATGATCAAAGCAACCATTGTCACTTTCCTACATGCTCGGTATCTATCTTATTCATGTTCTTTTTAATGGAAATAGTGAGCTATTCTGGCGTGACCGGTATTTAAATATCTTTGATTTCATCATTAGATGCAGTGCACTTCATTGGTTCTACAGATCGTTAGAATGGTCTTTTTGAATGGAGAATGTGTGATTGCTGCAGTATGATTCATTCATCCCAAATCTACTGTCAGCCTCAACTCCCTTAAATCCTTTTTATTTTCTATGTGTATGTAAAGTATGATTATCAAAGTTATGTATTTAATAGAAATATTTTTTTCAGTGTAGAAAGAAGTTCAGATTCTTACTTGCTGATATATAGAGAACATTTCCTTCCTATATGTTAATTATTTATGTTTAGTTAAGTAATAGGCCAGTTATCAGCAGGAGGAAAGGTTGCTTTCCGACCAAATACTGCCTGGAAGCATCCAGCGACCAGCAGGATTTCTCGAGTCATATAGAGGCATTCCACTTCTCCCAGAGGTTTGTATTAGAACCTGCTATCTAGATTGTGTGTTGAGTTTATGAATCTTCTAAGTCCTTGGATAATTGCTTGCAGTTGATGTGTATGTGACCTTAGGGAGAAAATAGTTAAATAAGGTTTTACATTCCCATGTCAAGATCTCCTTCAATGAAAGCAATACTCAAAATTAAATACAAATTTACTTAGATTTTATCTGTGGATTAGATTCTAAGGTATGAGCTAGTTAAATGTTTTAGCTGTTTTCTAAACATTTAGCTGAATGAAATGCAGCTGAATGAAATTCACTTTTCAGAGCTCAGTTACAGTGCAAGTAACAGTAACTTGTTTTGTGTTACTTCAGTTTATCTGTTTCTAAGCACACTGTGTAATTAACACCTGATATACATTTAATATCTATGTGACAGTGAACTCATTTACTACTCTTACCGTAATATTTACTGGGGGTTAAGCATCAGTAAAGAAGAACTGGTATTCTATTCCTAACTGAATGGTGATCCATGGACCAAGACTACTATACTCATCTCCTGGCTGCTAGCACTCCAGTACAACACTCAAGGATACTAAGAGGTAACACAGTATTGCTTCACAAATTTTCGCGGGACAGTTTGGGAGCTGGTAAAAAAAAAAAAGTGTTAGTTTTGGAGAAGCCTCTTGTAATGACAAATATTAGCTGTAGCATCGTAGTAATCCAGGTGGACAGAAAGGAAATGCCCTCATCTCATAAACCTCACAGTTTGTAACAAGGGACAATACAAAAGTTAGAATTATTTTCTGTAAGAAAGCACACAAAAACTATCTTGCAATTTGTTCTTGAGTACAGATATGCATCTCAAATTAAGTTAGTTTTTCCTCAAACACTTTACAGTCAAATATGATTGTGTGGTTATCGTCCCCTGCCATATGTCATTTGTTGTCTCTTGAATTTACACCTATACTTAGTTCCTTTCAGGAAACTTGGTATTTCCAAAATACGTACTCTTTGTATGTTATAAATGCTACTAACAGCCAGATATTCTTGCTTATTCAGGAAACTGAATGCATTGTTTTAAAAAAACACCCGTAGAGCTGCAAAACAGCTGACAAAAGTATTCCCAAACTAATATACTTCTGTTTCACTCTTTCTCTTTTAAATTTGTTTATGGTAGGGCTTTTGCTTTTGCTGAAAGACCTGCTTTTGATCATCCTGACACAAGATTAAATCAGCTGGGTAAATACAGAGATCAGGTAAAGCACTTATGATTTTTTTCTTTTCTATGAAACTGGGAATCAGAAAATGAACCCAAATAGGTGGTGGAGTCCTTAAAGAATGCAAATTGTGATTGCTTTACTATGCCAAAATGTCTTCTAAAAAATGGGCCGTTATTCTATGTCTTATGAGAAGTAAATATCCCAGGGAAAACCAAGGTTCCCTGTGCAGAACTTCTGGACACAAAATTGAAATAAAGTAAAAGTTAAACTATGTTAAAAGAGTTCAAAGATGCTGTAATATTCATACTTGATATAAATTATAAAATATTCTGGGGGGAGATATTTATGACTCTATCAACTACCTCAATTTATTTACCTTTGGGATGTGAGTTTATAGTGTCATTTTCTATCCCAAAATATGAGCTATAAGGGATTACAGCAAAGATGCAACTAAATTTTTAGTGTACTGTTGGAAGAACACAGTTTGTATTTAGTTTTAAAAAAAATTGTATAATTTTTAAGGGGCATAATTTGAAAATTAAAGGTGGATAAGCAGCTGACCTCTAATGTCAGAAGAGTTTTTGCAATTCTTAAGATCAGGAGGGATCAAAATCTCAGGTGTTGCCATAATGTATTTGCAGTAAAGTGTTGCTGTCCTAGATAGCGGATTGCGGATTGCATAACCACCTAACTAGGATGTTCTGGTTGTGTGTATTGAAAGAATGTAATTAATGTTCTCTGTATGCCTCCCTGCTTTTAATGAGTTGGTCCTAGAAAGCTTGTGTTGGAGAATGAAAACTAATCCTTTTTTACCAGATTTTTTTTATAATGGCTTTGGGTTTCAGGGATGCATAAAAATGTGTTTAGTTATCCATGGCTATGTTTGCATTTACATGTTTCTATTTATTTATATCTACATTTTTATGTCTACAAGTCTATTTAAAAGATTATTATACATCAGAAAAGACAATAGAGAATAAATAGTAATTAATGGTGGTGAACATCCATGGTCAGGTAACATAGAGAACCTCAAAACCATAACCGCTAGCCTTTCCATCATCAGTGTGTTTTCTTTAGACCAAAGAGGGGGGAAAAAAGAAGTGCAAGAAACTAAGTGGTGCCAAATAGTGCACAGGACTTCTTTTTTTTCTTTTTCAGTTTAATATATTTGAATATTATTTTATGAAAGACTAAAACAAATGTATTTTTTCTGTCTATAAGAAACAATAATATTCCAGCAATTATATTAATATTAGATCAACAGTTTTTTTCAGGAATGGGATAATATTTAAAAGCTGTTACTTTGTATTACTTTTAAATAAAATGTTACATGGTTATCGTAAGATAGTGAATATACAGACAGAATATTTCTTGTCTTTTGTGTTTAAGAGCGTGGTCACACCTTATGAAATCTGGTCACAAAACCTGCTAAGGCTGGGCTTTTAGTCAACTCAGTATTCCAATTGGTTAAGTGATCTTGAACCAGTAGTAAAGAAGAAATAAATATTTTAAACCTTGTTTTCAATAGAGAAAGGTGACTGTTGATGGTGTTTAGAATGATAGAATTATTTAGGTTGGAAAAGACCTTTAAGATCATGGAGTCCAACCATAAACTTAACACTGCTAAGTCCACCACTAAATCATGTCCCTAAGTGCCACACCTACACATCTTTGAAATACCTCCAGGGTATTTATTATTTAAGCAGGAGACATTATTTTTCTAGGAGTGTTAATATGAACATCCTTTCGATGGCATTTTAGCTACTGTGCTATTGATTGTCACTGATCTACATCACTTCACTGTGGGATCCTACATATATACTCTAAATATAATCTTCGCTCTTATTAAAAATATATGGGCTTTCTACTTCTATTATATAAATAAGGTTGAAAAAACAACTTGGTTGTCTTGGAGGGTTTAAAAACCTCAAAAAAATTCCTGACAACGAAACTGGATTTTAATATTTCAAACCTGCAAAGTTATCAATGCCACAGTTCTGTCTGTTCTTGACACTCTTTCACATCCAATATCCTTTCAGAGTACTGTAAGTTCTTGGCTTGAAAGAGTTTTTTGACAGCAAGATCAACTGTTTAATTACATGAGGTGTGGAAAGAAAACTTGTATTCGTTTGAATTTTCCACCTTCTAATTTGTATCTTTCCGTGGCATTCCTCTCCTGACTTGACACTAAGGTGCAATGCTATTTTGAGAGAACAGTATGATTGTAGTTGTTAACCTTGAAGCCGAGTTGTAAACACTATCAGGTTTGATAATTTCCCAAAGGCTGAGATCTGATGGAGGCAATTCTCAAAGATTAAAAGATATCAGGTAATTGATGATCTTTGAGGATGTTGTCTCCATAGATTCCCACTTCAGCTTCCTTTCCTGTTTCTTTAGAATATAATTTATGGCTGGTACTCAGAGGAGGTCGCAAAAAAAATGGAGACAGGTGGGACTTGCACCCTTTTAAAAATTGCATGTGAGGTTACATGCAACTCTAAAAGTCATAATTAGTGAATATTCTCAGGCTTGTAACTAGAGATATATGTACTTCAAAGGCTTATGTTTGTGGGAGCAATAAACTTGAGGAACATCTCATGAAGTAACCTTTCCTTTGGTAGTACTAAAAAAGGTAACGAAAATCCAACTAGAATTTTTACTGTCAGGTGTATTGGGTCATCTGCTAGCTTTTTATGTTACTCAAGACAGATGATACTAATACTGTTTTATGGTTCACATGAGTACCTATGCCTAGCAGGTGTATTAGTACCTGTCTATCTGTGACTAGCACCATCATCATTACTTTTCCTTACTAAGTTGTCTGTATGATAAAGAAAATAGCAGTAGGTATTAATACCAAAAACTGGAAAAACATCAGTGTATTGGAAAACTCAAGAAAAAGTAGTGATCTGATGTTTAGTATTATAAATTTGACTTTTTTCAAATGAGTTTAAGCAAATTCTCCATATTAATGTAGTACAGCTTTTTCAAGAAGGACTTGTTAAGTTCCATTAGAATGCAGGGTAGTTCATAGTTAAAGTACAGCCTTGTAGTCCAGAACTGATGTTTCGTAGCAATAGCTTCTACAGGGTTGAAGGCAGAAGTGGTAATGAATAAAACCCTCTACAACCCTTCATCACAAAATATCAGTTTTAACAAGAAGTGGATACGAAGTGTTTCAATATCTAACCAGTTTTAATAGCAGAATTTTAAACCTGTTGCAAATGCAACCATAAGCTATTACAAACCACAATTCTTTATGTGTCTTTCATGCATAAGCATACAGGTTAGGGCAACCTCATTAGAGCCGGCACACAGTTTGCACCATCACACATTTTACCAGCTGCAGAAAGAACCCAGTAAAAATTATGAGGATGCTGTGGAAAGCTGTGTACTTGCCTGGGCTGGGCTGGTTATCATTCTCGTACGTGGTGTTCTCTATACTGGCCACTTGGGAAAAGGTGGCCATATCCTCATTTAAAAACTGATCTATGTTATGTGATACTTAAACAAAGGCAGTCCTGTATTGTTTCAAGAGTCACACACTGCATATTTTATACTTAGAAAAAAATAAATCATACTATTTAGGAACGTAGCAAGTAAATTGAAAATTATATTTCCTGCTAGATGCCTTATGAACTCAGAGACCTATAGTCAGAGTTTAGAATTAACTGTAGGCATAACGTATAAACGCAGAGAGGGGAAAAAAGTGCTTAAGTATCCAGTGACATCTGATTTTGAGCATCATAATGCAGGATCACATTGTCCAGATCACTCTAGATTATATGGAAATATTTTAGCCAAAGGCAGAAGAAACTTAAGCACTTTGAGACAAATATTCTTGTGTCTATATATGTTAAGGAAGAAGCATTGGCAACAAACCAGCATTTTTAACACTGCTTTTAATGCTTCTCTTAGAATCACATGAATAAAATTGCTACATTTTAAAGCTTATAGTATGATGCTAGGATCAAGTAATCAAAATTAAAATCTTGGCAAAAAATACCTCGTGGCTTGTTTTACCTCCTTAAGATGTATAGGTATTTAAAGCACAACCTGTGTGAGAGAAGTCCCACTCTTAAGCGTTCATTTAGGAATAAAACCCCCTATTCTGACTTCAGAACAGCAGTTTAAAACATGCTGCTGATACAAATCCTTCAACACAAATGTCTAAGCATTGGGAGAGATCTGGGCACGCTGAACTGCAATAGTTTGAAAGAGAAGCGTAATCAAGTTTGAATGCTTGAACAGACACAATATTTTCTTAAATTGTTATTTTAGTGTACGCACACTTTTTTTCCACTGCAAGAGAAACTTCTTAATAAAGGGGCAATAAAGGAACTTTTTCATTAAACAAAAAATTTGTACATGATTTCCAGTAATAAACTGGGTTTTGCCATTGATGGTAGGAGATATAAGGACTGCACAGGTTTGCAGCTGTCTGAAAAGTATTTCTAAATCTAGGTTTATTTCTAATAATACAATTTAATTTCAATATCTAGCTTTGTATTTCATATTCTTAGTAGTATTTCCTTCAGTGAGAGGATCACATTTTCTAGGAAAATACATAGTTTTAGAAGTGCTAGCAAGGTGGAATGAAAATTGAGATGATGTGCAATTAAGAGCCTTTTCCAGGCTGCTCTGTAAGTATGGAAGCATATAAGGAAACCTAAATGGCTACTGTATGGCACAGAAATGAGCTCATGATCTTCTCTTCTGCTAACTTTGGAGGGAGTTGCAGCTACATCTTTAATATACTTAGTTTTGCAACTCTAGAAGTATTTTAAAATGCAGTGTTTACGAATACCAGGAAGAGACTCAGGTTTCATTGCCCTTAAGAAGGTCAAATTTTCCTAAAATCAACTAATTAGAGCTGTAAATTATATTTAAAGGCTGGGCTCTTCTTAACCACCTAAGAGCATTTACCATATATATCTCTGAAGCAAAGCGCACCGTCATAAATCCTTGCTTTTCTTTGAGAGAGAAGATATTCCATAAGCTAACCAAAACTGTGTTGCATGAACTTTGTAATTAATATTTTGCATGTGTTCATAAAGCTCTGAATGACCTATTTTTAAATAATGGAAAATGAGAAAACCCTCTAGGAGGGTCAGCCAGATCATTTTGTCAGAAATCATACATAAGACAAGGGCCAAATTCATTTTAATTGAACCCACTGAGAGCATGTTTTCAGTCAAAGCCTGCGACTAAGTTTACAACTAAAACCGAGACTTCTGTTTGTCTAATCTGGTATCTGGACCAGCTGAAAAACCATCAACTTCTATCTGTTGACGTTCAAGTCTGTCAATTTACCAATATGGAGCTAAATAATAATTTATATATCTATATTTATATATATATATATATATATGTATACGTATATGTATGCTGTGGTGTCTTTCAAGTGTGTGCATTACTTTGTAACCCTCCTCTTAAAATGTGTGTGACTACTATCAGCAAAGTCAAGACCACCAATTAGCACCAGCTAATTTTTCTCCTTTTCCAGCGTGTGCTTCCTTTGTTATGCTATGCATTGTTCATTAGTTGGTATACCCAATGCCAATTAGGAAATGAGGCAGGCAGAAAGACTAATTTGATCATCCGGAGACTTGCCTCCCAAGATCCCTGTGCAGTCAGCAGAGACATGGCAGTTCCTCCAGGGCACTTAAGCTTGGGTTTCTGCTCTCATTCACCCTCTAGAGAAGCCTACTTCTTTCCATTAACTAAAGGGAAAGACTAGCATCCCCAGGCAAAAGATGGCCCTTCTCAACCACGCTCCCATTTTAATAAAGGAAGTCACAGACTGAGTTTGACTTTTGAGTTTCAGGGCAAAGGCTGCTCATCTGCCGCAGTGAGAAGAGGCCCGTTCACGTCATCCAATGAAACACGAACACCACTGTCCCACTCCATCTTTCCCAGCTTGTTTTTGTCCATAGGTGTACCGTGATGGTCCGTGGGACCGGGATTGTTCATAGACTCAGCAGTTCCCTCTTGGCAAGCTACTGTGTTTTCTCAGGACACCACTGACCTCACCAACACAACATCAGGGAGGACCGGGAGAGTGATGAACCTTTCACATGAGTTAAAATGGTTAAGTAATGTTGGATGGGGCACCTATTTCATAGAATCATTCAAGTTGGAAAACACCTTTAAGATCATCAGGTCCAACCGTAAAACCTATCTCACAGATCTATTCATTGCTATAATTATAAATGCAAAATTTTGTACTCTCACTTAAATTGACTCTAAAGAAAAAAAACCTTTGCATTGCACACTGTTGTTCCCCTTTTAATGCCAACTTTTAAAAGACCAAATCCTCCTGCGCTGTGTTGGGTTATCAGAGCAGATCTCGGCTGTCTCTGTAAGAGACATGATGTACCGCATTGTAAAATGAGGTGCATCCCCCAGAAAGGTTTGGGAGAGCCCACACAGACTGTGCCCTTCCTCCTTAGCATTTGACCAGTAATACAGCTGTAAAGAGAGACAGCTAGTAAGTGGATTTAATACCTTTTCATATTTAAAATTGCCTTGTCATTTGAGTAATGAGTTCTCTGTGCTTCATGATGGAAAATATTACAATTGAGTTTTATTTTAGGTGGGGTAGCCGACTAATTTGCTAAACCACTTTGGCAGCCCAGGTGTGTTGCTAACTGAACCAAAATTATTAACCTTAATACAATTTTTAAACAATTATTAAGCTAATCGGATGCAAATTAAACAAAATGAACCTATAAATATATGTGTTTTTCAAATTAGTAATTGGATTTTTTGATGATCTTTGGCTTGACATTGATAAGCTGCTTCTCATAACAGTCTAATTAGGCAATATGTAAACTTTGGCATTCGGTTCTGTCCTAGTGGCTTTTTCAAATGATGTTTGTAAAATTTGCAATTTCATATTACAGATTAAAAATTAAAAACTGCAGGAGGCTAACATTAAAATGAGAATTCATTTCATGGAAAGCCCTGTAGACAAAATTCACCCTAATAGAATTGTGCATAAGGGGCTGCAAATCATGATCTATAGTTACACAGGGGAAGGCTTGTCAAAACCAGTATTGTTGGCCTGTAGTTCTATTCACAGTATTAAACCCATCAGTGAAGTCACTTTGGGGAAAATGCGAACATTATCAAAGAACAGTAAATTAGCAAGAAATTAAAGCATATACCCTTGCATTTCCAAAACAAAAGATCCCTTCATTAAAAACCTTTCATCAGTGGTTTAATATTCATAGCAGTAATTTGCATAACTAAATCAGTTTTCACTGATGAGAGACGACCAAAGTTTTTTCACTAATTTCTTTTTTGAATGAGCTCTCTAGTTTTTTGATTAAAATTTCACACCAGTAGTTGAGCAGAATTGAATACATGACTTAACCGTATTTGTGAGCATCATCTTTTAAAATGCCAGGTTAAATGTTGCTACTGCGCGAAAAAGAAATTGCTCAGACAGCTTTGTTTACCTTCTCAGCATATATCCCTCCTGTGCCTCCAGTCCTGGAGTCCATGTTAAATTCCAAACCAAAGAGACAGGGGTTGGCAGGGTTTTATTAGCTTTTTCTTGCGCTCATACCTGTACCTATGCACAGAACAAAAAGATGACACCAATGATCTAGTAATAATGAAAAGTCATTAGTGTACATGTTAAGAACTTGCCAATATCTCTCTAAAAGTAATACCCTGTTTCCAGGTCCTTTTTTTTTTTTTTTTTTTTAATGTTTTAAAAAGACCAGTTCCCTTGTGAAAAGCAGGAAGAAAAGAGGAAATACGTTCGCCTTGGGAATGAAGACAGAAAAGTCTTTTTCACTGTGTAAAGTACATGTATATTATGCTGCCTCAAGACCACATAATAGCCCTTTCTAGAAATCATTTTAAACAGTGTGCTTGAGAAATCATGAGAGTTAATTCTAAGTCACTGAGAGATGCAGTGGGTAACCAGTTGTGCGATATTTACGTGTAGGTTCTCTGGGCAGTGATTTCTTAAACTGAAATAATTTAATTCATTTGAATCCTGACATGGCCTCAGTCACACAACAACTGCATTGAAAACAGGACCCTTACAGATGTGGTTTTAGTGTTTTCCGTCACAGAACCTGATTTCAAATAAATCAGTTTCAAACAAATGTCTGTGTTCAGAAAAGATTGATTAGAAGTTACTAGTTTTTATAATTTTATTTTAATTGGCTGACACTGAAACTTAAAACACAAAAAGATGAGAGAGTGAAAATGAAGAGGTCTGCTCATATGCACAGAAGCAGAAAACAACTGCAATAACAGTTAACGGAGTCTTCATTTGTCCTCCAAATTTTTTGTTGTCTTATTATTAGAACTGGATAGTACTACTTGAAAATGCTTAATGTTTACCAGTGCATCCTGCGTGCGCTCATTGTTTGAAGGGGCGATCTCCGCAGCTGTTCCTGCTTTAACCAGTAACTATATTTCATGTAATTACAGTATTTCCGTTCAGTTTTGTACGTATATTCTTATGTTTGTTACTAATAAGCACACAGCAGGTCTCGTTACAGGTGTTTCTCCGCTGCTGTGGCACTCACTGATCATCACTAGGAAGAAGTTACCAACCCTGGAAAGTTTTTTATGCTGTTTCTCTGCTACCCCTGTGTCGTACATGGTGGGGAATGTGCTGGCTGTCAGCCTAGGCCAAAACTTCTTGGTTTTGCCCTGTTACTTTTTGTTTGTTTGCATACCATATCTGACAGCACCCTTATTACCAGGTAGAAGAGGTGATTTTTGGCAGGTCTTGCTAGCTGTGAGACACCAAGGGTTGTGCGCCTGCACACGCAGTGCTGCTTCTGGCTGCAGGTTGCAAAAGTGTGACAGGGTGAGCTCAGCTTTCTGTTCGATGTACGCTGTGCTCAGAGGCTGCGGTAATGCTGCCAAGGTAGAAACGTAGAAGTTTTTCATGCCCACTTATTTGTGTTGCCAAAGTCATTGGAGGTCTCTCCCCATAGGGTCAAGTGCTGGAGAGAAAGCCATTCAGAGTTTTCTACCATTCATGTGGAACCTGGTCAAATATTTCTGACTAGATGCTTTTCTTATTTAAAAAAAAAAAAAAAAAAAAAAGTCACAACCATAGGAGGTCTTTATATCACTGGAATAAGCATGAATGAAACCCATTGGTAAATAGACATTCTGGACTTTATAACCTGGTGCTCTTCTACATTTAGTGTAATGAAAACTATTTCTATTTAGATAAAAGGGTTGCGCACAGGTTTAAAACCAAAGTGGGAACCTGCCTCAGGAGCTGGGACTGTATGGACAAGAGGCATTCATTTTTTCAGGGTTGCCTTTGAGTTTTTGGATGCCAACAACTGTCTCAGGTGCAGGGAGTGTATGGGCAAGAGATCTTAATTTTTTCAGGGTTGCCTTTGACTTTGTTAATGCCAACAACTACTATTGATGCAGGTACTGACAGGCTTTTCCAACTTTATATCCCCTTTTTAAAGAAAGGCTTAGTCAGTTCCTTGATAGATGACTTTTTAGATTTATTTCAAGGGTCATGAGATTCACTCTGGTATTTAAGTTTAGTGGTGTGAACTGACTATGGAACATTTTGTCTATGTACCCTTATTGCTACCTTTCTGCAGTTTTCTCCGTATGCACCAAGGTGGCAACCCATCATGCAATCCACCTAGTACCATGTGTCATGTTACTGTTAAAAATTACATTTCTGGAACCAACCTTTCTGGCCTTGTTTAATAATGCAGCTCAGGCTTTGTCATCCATGTTTCCTGAACTCTTTCTCTAATTTCTTTCTAATCCAATGTGCATATTTTGTATCATCAAAAGGGCTGCAAGCAGACTGCTAAAGTCATACAAACAGGATCTGAAAGGAGATGAGAATAAGAACCTTTGATTAGTTTTCATGACACTCTGGAAATTTTGTAAACAATTTTTTTTCTTCTTGGAAGTAAATTTAGGGTTAGTGAAAAACACCAGGGTGTTACTCTGAAGGGTAAAGGGAGAAGGACCTTATCTCCATGATAGCAAAGGTGGATGTTTCAAGATAAACAACAGTTGTTTGTTGTTTAAAGTAATCAAATCTACTTGTATGAATACTTAAGTATCTATCCCCTTTGTTGTTTCAAAAGGCATGACAGTAATGAACATAAAGGTGCTTTACATACTAGTAATTATGTATTGTCCTTAAAAGTTCCTTAAAAAAGAAGCAAGTGAACCCCTTTAAAATAAAGACATTATAATATATTGGCAAAGCCACAGGGAAATCTGTCCTGGTTTTTGGCTCACCCAACATCTAGAACATATAACATCAGTTCATGAAATATGTTGTCCAACAAGATAACCTGGATATGTCTGTGATAGCAACGCTTTATTATTCTGTTAAAGAGAGGGCTTGATTCTTGTTCTTGATGCTCCAAGAATTTCAGCTAGAGATATTAAGGTTATATTTTTAATATTTTTCATGAAAATTTAGCGAGAAAGTTTCTGTGGGACTAAATCCACTGCATTGGCACCCCTGTGGGCTGAATGCTTCCCAGCGTGCCCTGATGCCAGGGAGTGTGTTTGCACGTAAACCAGATTGCCTTCCAATCCAAGCACAAGAATTGTTTCTTCAGCCTTGCCCGTTCTAACAAATTCTTTACAGCCCGTGTATGAGAAAAGTAGAGTAAACTTGAATAGCCCACTAAAATCCAAATGATTAATAAAGTCTCCATTTAGAAAAACAACCTAATTTCCACCATGTTCTGTGTTAGTCATCTAAAAGAAAAAGCAGAACAAAAAAAAGGACAAAGAGATTTACTAGTTTGCTTAATTATGCAACTATCATAAACTTGGATAATATCATGATGACTGTAGTTTAAGAATCTATATAATAATGATAGATTGAAATGTTATTTTGTTGTTCAGCTATTATTGACTTACTACAGACTAAAATACAGATTTTGCTAAAAATTGATTTAAGGCCTCCACCAGTTACTATCTTTCAGAGTAATTATTTATAAAAGTATAGAATACTCATTTTAAAATAGAAGCAGAGACTTTTAGGGAGGTAAGTTTACGATGTGTGAGTGATTGGGTAAAATAAACTTTATTCTAAATATCATTCTTATCTATTTTGTGGTACTGATGGCAGTGTTATTGTAGTATCTAAGCAAGTATTGTGTGTGTGACTAGCCAAAATGCTCCATACAAAACTTTTTTGTGGTTTGAATTTTTTTTAATATAATATCATCTGGATTTCTAAAGAAATCCTAGTGGTAGCCCCTGACCCAAATGTACATCAAGTGCTGTTCCCCTATGGCCCTGGCCTATTTATTGCTTTCCTAACTACTTGAGTTCAAATAGGAGCTCAGAACAAAATTGAAAATGAGCTTGGGGTCTTTTTCTAGTCCCAATTTGTTCACTTCCAAAACCACTACCCAATTTAGCACAATTGGCAGCGTCTGCTCAGGAGAGGGCAAAGGCTGGCATAACAGGGATGCAGAAGGGCAGGACTGAAGTGTACTGGCAAAACAGCATGGAAGAGCTTTCCCAGCACTATGACGCCTGATGTAATTTCTCAGCTGTATGAGCGTGACAATTAGCATGCAAAACTGAAGATGGCAAAAAAGAAGGGTTTTTTTTCCTAGTGCCTACTCAAAAGATGCGTATTTAAGTGTGCAATATACTCTGGCAACAAAGCAACTAAATTATTGCTTATGACTAAATTTCAATGGTTTTCTGTTTATCAAGGGTGCTATTGTATTGCAGAGGTGGAAAACAGACGATAAGCAAGAAGTATTGCGCGTTATCAGAAGAAACGTTTCTGTTTTCATTTGTCCCTAATGCAGGAGGAAGTACCTGTCATGTACATAATCGATAGGTGCTTTACTGTGCAGAGAAAAGGTTTGTGGTTGAAAGAGGAAGGTGCTGGGCACCTTCATTGCCCACTGAAGTCACTAAGAGTTGAGTGCCCAGCACCTTGCACAGTTGGTCTCTAGATTAACTGGTTGTCCCCAGCTGAAACATATATTTATTTTTGTACAGAAGCGTGACTTGCTTTGAATGGTTTACGTGAATGCCTTTCTAGAGTGAAAAGAAATTATGTTAAGACAGGTAAGTAAATATATGTCTATGAAGAAGGTTGAAAATGTAAATAAGAAGTAAAAAAAATAGGTCCCATTCTTATCCTAGTGGAAAATCTTGAAAAGAAAATATAGCATTAGACTACTTAAACTGCTGCTCTTAGATTAATCTCTTTAGTAACCTTTGTTTACCAGAACTCATCTTTCTCCTGCTTCAGGTTATTTTCTGGCATCAGCAGTTGCTAATTATCCTCTGCAGGTAATAATCTGACTATTAGCAGTTTAATTGTAAATATCTGACTATTAGCACTTTAATTGCTTTTGGATATGCAATAGACATACCTGAAAACTGTCCTGCTATAAATTAGTAGTAAAATCAGCTAAATACAACCAAAAAACAAGGTAAGAGACGTAGTAAAATCAAAGACTTGAAAAACTCAAACAAGCTTCTTGTTTGCTTGAGGTATTGATGGAATGGCAAAAGATAATGTACACAGACATTACTCTGTAACCATTTCTTTAGATTATGTTACTGTTCTCCTGATGGTTTTTTCCCTTAGCTTCACATGTATTTGATATCAAGAGACACCCATCAGTCAGTGAAGCAGATGCTTGGTCTAGGCAGAAATAGAATCAAACCTTTAATAGTTTTGCTTTCGAAATATTGAGGTGATCTTATTTCATCTGTGCTTTTAAGGTACACTTATTAAAAATACATGTACTTGAATCTGTGATTTATATAGATAGCATGTGAAACAGCTTCCTCCTACAATTAATTTATGCCTACAGCTGCCTCAACTAGAAGCGTTAACTATTTGTCAGGTAAAAAATATATCTCTTCTGCCTACAGATACATATCTGTTTTTTAAAAACACTGTAACAGGAGAAAAGACTTCTTTCCAAGGGTTCGGTGTGAACTGTGTGGTTACAATTTTGCTAGTGTAAGAGCATTCACAACGATTTGGCTTTAGAAAAGATGAAGCAGTTAAATGCAAATGTGGTATTCGTTATAGTACTTTTAATTGTCTTACAAAATTGTAGGATATGATTT
This sequence comes from Ibycter americanus, assembly GCA_035590275.1. NCBI lineage: Eukaryota > Metazoa > Chordata > Aves > Falconiformes > Falconidae > Ibycter > Ibycter americanus. The sequence goes on from JAVJGI010000065.1 coordinate 51,207,711, forward strand.
TTCTTGGACAGTCTCACCTTTTTCTTTTGGCCAGCAAGCCCTTAGCTGTTACAGGCATTTTCACATTAATAGTACCAAAATAGATTAAGAACAGTGAAGCACTTATAGCTCCTTTCCATTCTTCTGAAGTCCTTGTCTCATTGGGATCAACCTGCAAAACAATATGTACTACTTTTTTTTTTTTTTTCCCCTGCCCTGTCAATTCTTTCTGGTAAACTCGCATTTTGTAACAGATATTTTTGTTCTTAACCCAGTTCTTTTAGCATGGTGGGATGAGGACTGCCAGCTGTCCTGGTCAAGTGCATTCATGCCAGCACAACTCTAGTCCTCATGTGTAACTTTGCCCTACACCGGTCATTAGTATCCTTTTTCAAACTGTTCCCCATCTTCAGAAATCCACTCATGAAGTGTCTACATCTGGAAACAGGATTTCTGACCATTTTGTTGAATATTTCATATGAGCACCAATTGATACTTTAAGCCTTATTAGTTCCATTTATAACATATTAGGTAAAGCTTTTCGGTTCCAAAGTTGCATCAATTTATGCAGTAAATTGGCTTGAATTTTAATAGAATTGGAAGTGATAGAAATGTAAGTCAAGTTTTGTGGTGAACCATAGCTAAAAAAAATACCTATATGTAAACCCAGAATTAAAACCAGATCTTTGTAGTTTACAGAATTCAAAATAGATATATACCTTATTTTTAGAACCCCATGTTAGCTGACAACAAATCTTGCTTTTCATAAGAAAAGCATCTGTAACAATGATGGCTAAATTTTACTATTTGGCAAGAATTTTTCTCTCCCAAGCTTTAAAGGGCTTTTGCTCACCTTGTTGGAAACAGAAAGAGGCTGATTAGGTCACCGGGCAGCACGACGCGGTGGGGCAAGTTCACCCTGGGGTAACACTGTCGGCATCAGTGAAACAAAAGTGGGCCACGCCTGCAAGAAAGAGAGTTATGGTTAAAAATTAACAAACAGCTGAGCATGTAATGTTCAAATAAAATACGTTCCCTTTTTTATATTAAGATCTAGATAGATACACTCCTCATCATCAAAACCCAGGCTTTATTATTTAGATTTTTTTTCTTTCAGAAAAGTGAAAATTCAGAACGTTCCTAAACAGTGAGCCAGGAACAGACCTCAACTCTAAATACTCAGTGTTTGGCTTCTTGTGACTCCTCTCTTCACAAATTCTCAATTTATCTTCAATTAAGAGTTGCTTTTCCACCTTTTCCTTAATATTACCATCACCTATTGGATCATCTTACATACTCCCTCAGGTTCGGATCAAGGGTTTGGGTTTTTTTGGAACACCCTCCAAGCTATTTCTTCCCCAGAGGTTCGGTGGAACCCAGACTAGAAGTTTCATACAGCTAAGGCCAGGTATCTTGCTTCATGGGTCTTTGAAAGCCAAGAGCTGGTAGGACTTTCAGAGCTACCAAAGAGGACAGTTGTTCTCCAGGGCCCCTGTCGCTCCGGCGCAAGGCTGGGCTGGGCTGGCTACTGTCAGGATCTCGGTAAGTAACCAGGTAAGACACATTGGCATCCCTTGCTCATCTTCTCCAGATGAGCAGGCATTGCACTTTCCACCCAGCCCTTTCATCATTAAGCTGTTCTGATGGTTGTACCACCACCCATCAACTGTTTGGAAACATCATGCGTCTCAAGGGCCATCCTGTCTCAGGGTTATCTTCAGTGATTCTGTTCAGCATAAAGCACCTGGACTGGGAAGCACATTGACTGTGTTTCTTTTCTTTCTCCTCCTGTAGTGTGGGAAGAGTTGACAAGATTTCCCTCTGCTCAGAAGAAAATGAAAGAAAACAGCAGGGATGCCTGAGCCTGGTTATTTCTTCTTCATATACTTGTCTACACATGCTCCCCTTGCCTCATTTTCTTTAATTATTATTATTTTTTAATGCTGCATGCACAGGAGTTTAGATTTCTGCAACACAAATTCCTGCCTATGCCATCTTTTAAAGATTCTTCTGCTGCTTAATCAATTTCTTCATTCCTATTGCAGGAAACATCCCCAGCACTGACAAGAGTCTAAAATATATACCTAAGTCTTCAAAGTGCAGCCTTGACCCTGGGAGTGTCCTTATTGTGAGTACCTTCAAAGGCAAGGGGTATCAGTAGGGCTTAGCACCACATTCGCATTAGCAGAGGTCCTGGATTGAATGTCACTGTACTGGAGCCATTCAAAGCACCACTCTGAGCACGGTTCTAATTTCATAGAGGCTGTATGGCACAGATCCTGCACCTCAGTGGAGACACATCCTCCCACAGCAATAGTCTAGTCTTTCAACCTCCACAGAGTGCAGAGGACTCTCTTCCTTCTTGCACTTTTCTGCTATGGTGAATGGTGAAGGGGGATTTGAATGAAGTAGGAAATATTTGGACAGCATCCCAGAGGGAAAGGGAGCTCAATGCAGAGTCAGAGAGCAGTGCCGAGAGTGAAAGGTGGTTTTTTTTTTAAATAAGTATCAGCCTTACTAGAGTATTACCAATCAATTTCCAAAGAAGTTGGAGAGACAGGATTTGGCCAGACTAATTTTCAAGACTTCAAATTTACTTAATCTAATTGCTTTTGAGAATCTTTTGACTTTTGAGGAACAGAGGATATTTTGAAGTGTCATGACCAAGTAGGAGACAGTTAGATCAATGCAGAGACTTCTGAAACACCAATTTCCAACTGCCTTGTGCAAGACATGAACACAAGTATGTAGGTCCCTCTGTGTGATAAATACACTTGCTGAGAACACCTCACAATAATTCTTCTAAAAACCATAGACATCTAATCCTGATGCAGTCTGTGTGTCTTCAGACAGGCTGACAGTCCAGACTGGTGAAGTTCCAGCTGAGACAGAAGATTAACATCCAAGAACAGGGTTGACCAGTGCACTTCAGGTCCTGGATTATAAAGTGGTCAAACTACATCATCTACAGCTCCAGCAGGAGCAGAAATTTATGCAGCTACCTGTAGGTAGGCCAGCTGGGGTTCTACCAGAGTTCTTATCCTTCTTAATATAATGTCCTTGAAATAAAATAATGAATGTTTTCTGCCAGCTATGACTGTCATAACACGTCATAACTCAGTTGGAAGTTGGAAACTTCTGTTTAAGTTTGTTAACTACTGTCATCTTGCAATAGAAAGTTTGCTCTAAGTACTCCCAGGGGCCAGAGTAATTCCACTGCCACGATCTCCCTGTAGGTCCATAGGATTGCAGGCGGTAGATGCTTTCACTTATACACTTACAGCAATGAGTAGGAAAGGAAGGAACAAGGTTGTCACTGATGCTAGAATGTGATTTGTCTGTGGACTTGATATATTCACTTTTCCATCAGATCTCAAGTGCTGTCCTTTCTCCAAAAAACACCCCATAGTAAGTCTTTTCTGTAGAATGACTTCTCAGTCCTTCTGTCCTGGAAATGCTGCACAAGCAGAAACTTTTGTTCATCACTTTTCAGTACAAATGCCAACAGATCTTCTCCAGGGAGAAAGCAAATCCAGGCTTGCTGCCAAATGCTTTTACCTTGTCTTAGGCCCTGGCATTGTTTTATGTCTTCTTTCCAGTTCTTATAATCTCCAGGACCACTGGGAGGCTCATGCAGGTCTCAGGCCACATCATTTTGATAACCCAGCTTGGGACAAGCAGTACTGATTCTAAAAGTGACAAATCTCTTGGACAATCGACTCATCATCCTTTCATTCTTTTCCAAACTCCCATGACAACACTACAGACAGATGTTACGCCCTGAACCCCACTCCTAGATGGTTAGCTTGAATCTTTGCCAGAGACCATTCGGGAGAGAGAAAGAACAGTCAGCCAAGGCTTAGGATATCCTTATGGTAGGGCTCCCTTCCTTAGCTTTACTTAAGTGGTGAAGAAATTCATCATGTGGCTCAGCTTATCCACTCTCTAAAGGGGTATCAGTAATTTGTAGCTGTTTCAAATTTCTATAACCATCTTGTCTTTTTCTAAGCATAGCCTAGCTGTATCTAATATCTTTATGATGTATATATACATTTCTGTCTATTGGTAAATCATGTCTCTCACCCAGAGGTTAAACACTCACTCACACATTTACACTTCAGATTTTCACATTGCAAGCATTATTCCTACGTAATTTTTGTAATCATTGTGGTATGCGTAAAGCGTGCTTACATCTTACTTCTTTTTATATGTGACAGAGATATATTGCAAAGTCCCTGCCTTGTGCCCTGCTTCCTCTAAGATGATCAGCAAAAGAGAGAAAACGTTGAAAATTAGTAGATGGTAATGCCTTTTCTCTCCTTGACCGCTTCTATGATTATTTTGATTGCATATGGTGTTTCCCTACCTTTAACTCAAGTGGACCAAAGCTTTTCTGAAGTTATGTTTGCATGCATCTTTAGCTTTTCTGAGTAATATTGATGATGTTCAGGTATGTGCTTTATTCAAGGGGTATGTAATTGGCTCAGTTGAATACATCAGGTTGCTTATTCCTAGAAGGTTCTTCATTCAGGACCAGTTTTGGGAGAAAGCTGAGCACTTCATTGCGAAGCCAGGTACCCTCAGAGTTCAAAAAACTTTAAATAGTCAAGTCACAGTTTTGAAAAGTGACTGCTGTGAATAGGGAGTTACTATATTTTATCGAAAAGGTAATGAGATTAAGGTGCACAGTTACACAACGCTCGAGTGGCTCTTCAGGTGACAGCCTGCCCAAAACACGCGTTGACACAATAGACTGTAACTGCTCCAGTCTGGTCCATCACTGCAACGTGCTATAAATTGATTCCGAGCACATATTGAGTACACACCTCTGGAGAGCTGCACTTTGGTACTTGTTCAAAAGCAGTAGCAAAAATGAAGTATGGTGCTTTCTGTGGCCAGAACTTAATTTTCGATTACTTTGGTTTATCTACAAGCTGTGTTTCTGTGAACATTCAAACTTACTTGTTGTCTGTGAGTGTGCCAAGTGTAATTTTTTAAAACCTGTTTTCATTGTCTTATGCTCCAAAGAGCATGTCAGGAAAACAACAGTGTTTTCACGTTGGCCTAAATGAGAATTAGACCAGATGACTTAAAAGTCTTTGGAGCTATCCAGAATGACTGGTCAATCAGGAGCCCGTCGAAGGTTTTACTTTCACAGCTAGATACTCTTGTAGGAACGTAGAGACCTCCCTGTTCCTAGGTATTGCACCTAAGCAGATCATGTAGTGGTGGCTTTTGGAGAAGGTCACTAATATAGAGACACGTGGCTTTGAGAATAACGCCCAAAGTGCTCCCCAGAAAAAAAAAAACACAAAAGGGAAATAAAAGCTAGGTCAAGGTTGAGATCATTTACAGGACAGACTCACCACCGGCTGTCCTCTCCTCAGTGTAATCAAAACATCTCCCTCTGGAATGTTTCTCCCCTCCTTGTGTTTTGTTAGCTTGCTCTTCTTCCTGCCCTCTGACACTTTGGCATTGTCATTTAATGCTTCATGTTCATTCTGTGCTTCCTTGCTCCCTGGGTCTTGAATCTTTGTGCTACATCTACCAAGCACTCACCTACACAATGCTGTTACATAGCACTCCAGTGTTTGGAGATGGCAGGAAATAAAGCAGCGTCTGGAGGCAAAAAGGTTCTACAGCATGAAAAGACAGCTGGAGGGAAGTAGCTAGACCTGTCTGAAAAGATCTCTCCAAGCTGCTGTACATGTAAATCTGCTAAGATCTTGGACTGATGTCTTAAAGAACAAAAGTACAAAAATAATGTTGACACAATTGTCAGTGAATAAGTTTGTTTTACATGGAATTATTTTTTCTGCAAGTATGTGTGCATGGGAACTCGTGAACAACATGACATGCTTGCTGGGATTGTTACAGTAGGTGGAAGGAAATTTTTGTTAGGAACAGAGGAAAACATTGACGTGGTATAGTGTTGTATACTAAAGTGTTGCCACACCAGCGTGTGTTTTAGTGGTGTTGAAAATGCCTAGAACTAAGTTGGCGTCTGGTCTAGGTCAATGTGATTGTGTTGTTCCACTTGCAGTAGTGGGTCAGTGTTAATTTACATCAGATGATGTCTGAACCTGAGTCTGTGAAATGCTTTGCAGCTGTATTACCCTAATGTATTAACTGTTAGATCTTGTGGCCTGAGTGTTACACAGTGTATTGATGTTTCAAGAAAATACCACATAGTTAACTTCACTGGGTATTTTCCATTAATCCCAATCAATCCCATTAAAAAATGGTAGCAGATCCTGATGAATGCTTTTTATTATCGTCAGAATAGTTTGTGATCTTGTGCTTGTGAGTATGAAGTGATACTTCAGGATTACGTTCAAAGAAACAGAGTGAAAATTGGCATATAGGTTTATATTAAAGCTGAACAAATGTGCCCAGTTTCCTGCTGTCATACTTGGGCACTGTTATCAACCCCTGTTCTAGTTTCTTTATTACAATGACACTGTTTAGGCAGTGGGTATAGTCGGGTATAGGTTGACCTAGGGTATGGTCGCCTCTTCTCAAGTGAAGCCTCCATGCACCTCAGCTCAAAAACTTACCCTGGGGTGAGTAGTATGTTAACAAAAGCTCAGCCTTTCAGAGCCAGGAAAGGACGCGGTCTGAGATCTGGACTTCTGTTTGCTTTTATGGAGGTTACTGTGTATGCAGCAGTTGTCCTCCACTGGGTGCCGTGCATTGTCTCTAACGCAATGGCAGAAATGTACCAGCAAATGGAAAAATCAGGGCAGAGAGATGGAATTTTATACATAACTAGGAATTAATTTCTTTGTGGTTAGTGGATAAAATGACACGTGTTTCCAGGGGCCAACCCACAGTAAGAATTGGTGCTTTAGGTCAAGATGACTTTATTCAAAGCAATATGAAGTCAGTGGATTGACTTCCAGCAGGCTTTGTGCGAGACCTATAAAATCCTAGTGCGTTCCAGAGCAGAAAGACTGAATAAGGACATTTGTTTCATGGGGAGCTTGTAATACAGACTAGTGTTTGTAGCTGCCTTCTAAATAGGCATTTATGTGCAGTCAAGCTCATAACTTTGCTTGTGTGTGTATGTATGTTGTATGTATACAATTTAAAGTAGAATTCTTACAACATTAGGAACAATGTTTGTTTTGTTGGACATACGCTGTTAAACATCATGTGTTTTTCAGCCACCTGTGAATCTTGTGGCTTTCCACTGAAGGAAAACCTTTACTGGAAGAAAAAGAAAAAAAAAAAAAAAATCACCTTGTTGATTTGTTAGTGACACGGCTTGTAAAGAGTCCTCCAGAAAGTCAGTTTGGCTCTCGGTCTGACCTGTGAGCTTTGCTGGGTTAACTAAAACTTTGATTATCAATAGAGGTAAAGGCTTTTGTTAAACCTCTGTACAAACATGGGTGCCCAGAAAAGTTGGAAAATAGTGTTGCCTTATTCCATTATGCCAGGTGATAATCACAGTTGATCTGATTCATTGCTGCACACAGCAGCAATGTGCAAGGACTGGTGCCTGCATGGCTGAGTGGTTTGGTCTGAGCTTAGAATACAAAAGCCCAGTCTTGTTTCAGGCTCTCCCAGGTGAAAAGAGCCTTGAACAATCTTACAGATTGATAATGCCAGAATAAGACCTATAGATAAATTTTACTATCTCAAAATACTGCACAGTCTGTGATAAAGCTGTGCAGAAAACAGCGAAAGCAGAACAGCTTTGGGACATCTTAAAGATCTTTTCCAACCTAAACAAATTCTGTGATTCTATGAATGAAAGTGGTAGCTGGCTTCTCACATAATAAATATCTACAGTGAAGGTGTCATCACTGTTCTTCTGCATGGCTGCGAGATCAGGACAATTACAAGCATTAAGTTATGCTGTGAACGTGTTTCCGTATGTAGTCTTTTCGTGCTCTTGTATAAAATGAGATTCTGCTAATACATCCTGATAAATAAGACAAAATACAGAACAGCAACGTGTCAGAGCATTGCCTACAAGTCAGCATCAAAACTATGTTTGTCCAGCTCCAGCTCCGTTGTTCTAAACATCTGGTTCATGTGTCAGGAGACCATCAACAGCTGTTCATTATGGCTAGTTAAAATACACGGAATGACCGGGAATAGTTGAAATGCTACCAAGGCAAGCACAACATTCAGCGTCGCTCATGTGGCATCACTTCTGTAGCACGGTGGAGTAAGGCACAACCCTCCAATGGGGCAAAGCATGTGCCCCAGGGCCATGCTGGCCCGTTCGAAAAGCCATCACTGTAGACGGCCAACATCAAAAGTGTTTGAGTAAAACAGCTGCAAGAAATACAGAAAGCTATATTGAAGTCATGTGTGGCTGTTGACCTGTGACCAGAAAAGACTTGTTTCTCATCAAAGAACCCACTAAAAGCAAGTATTTTGGGTTTGGTGTTTTGTTTGGGGTTTTTTTTGTCATTCCCCACTTCAAATGTCACAAAGTTCTGATACTATAAACAGACTTTTTTGGGGTAAATTCAGAACTGTCCACCTAGTGTTGGCATTTTTTAGGCTACCCAGTGAAAATAAGGAATTCTACACAAGTGTGTCTAGGAAGTACAATTTATGAATTTCTTTTCTACGTACATGATGATGAATCATTATGCTTATATTATTTAAGAAAGGATTTGTGAGGTCAAGAGAGACTATATCTGGCAGATCCAATTAAAGAAAAAAAAAGGGAAGAGCTGGGGTGGTTCTAGAAGAACCTTTCCTCTGCAATTCCTAATCACAGACTGGCTGTTTTTTAAAACTGTAAATACAGTTAAATGTTTTGCATAGCTTTTTGCTTTTGTTTCTAATTCAAGAGAAAACTGAAAATTAACAGTGAAACTTCTAGAGCTGTTTGGTTTGATACTGCTGAAGCTTCAGTTCCATGACCAACCTCTCTTGAGTACCCAAGAAATCTCTTAATCTTTATTTGGCAATGTGTATTTAAAGGTTGGATAATTTCTGCTTATTTAATACCTGGTTAACTCCTTGGCACTAGCTGAACACATTTCCATTAAGTAAAATTTGTGGTTGTGCTGCTCTGATTAACTAACAGTCATTCTCTTTCAGTGTCATTTAAGCTCCATGTATTTCCTAGGGAATGTCTCCTTAGTATAAAACTCAGTACAGCAGGGTTTACTGCAATAAGATTTTAGCAAAGTTTAGCACAAGAATGTTTTCTTTCCTCTTTACTTACCACTAACAAACAAATCTAGACACAAGCAATTCTGGGAGCGGAGAGCAGCAGCCCACTGATATGCAGGAGGCTGCCCAACAACTGGCAATAAAGCTGTTTAACACAAAGAGTTCTACAAATCCCTTCCACAAAACACACCATGTGCTTCCGAATGCCTACAGAGCAAGAAAGGTTTTGGTCTGTATGGCATTCTCCGAAAACTGCACCGAGTTCACTGTAGGTAATCTGGTCTGCCTAGTTGGATAGAAAGGCTGATCTTGCCCTGCAAAAGATTCCAGTGAAATGGCGGTAGTATTTCCCACTTCTTCCTTTGGTTGTTATTTGAAGGACAAAATACTTGTCTATTTTAGCATCAGCAACAATTGCAATGAATTTCTGAATAACCTATGCTCACAGCTGTGACCCAAATCAAAATCCTAGCTGAAAATCCAATACTGCAAATGAGCTTTCTGACAAAATTTGTGAGAATTGGAGTTGCCAGCCTCGAAAGATCATTTCTTTTAAACTTCATTTGTTCCTCAGAGCCATTAATATCCAGGAAATGGTCAAAAATACTCTGCCATTGAACCACCTGTGAACATTTCTGGATTGTGGGACTAAAGCAAACTTTCATGTAAGCATGTGCAGAGAGCAAAGCAGGTTCTGTTGACTCCTGAAGGAGCTAACTGTTTGCCTCTGGGCGGAGAGCAAACATGGAACATTTCAGCCCCACAGGAATTTGAGAAAATTAAGAGCAAGTGGGTTAGATGGGCTATAATCACCGCTGTGGTTCAGCTTGAGCTGCCGTCTTTGCTGTCAGTGTTGCAGCAATCTGTGCACGGTATCAGATATTCCTGCTAAAGCGTAAGGACTCTAGTATGCTTTATCCTTGGAAACAAAACTGGGCATGAAGCCAGCAATAAAATGGAGATAAAACCACCATAGCTGCTTTCCACCTGATGTTGGGTTTGGTGATGAATCTCACTGCTGTGCGAGAGGTGGGGATGGGGATCTTGAGACTTGCGGGAACAAACACGGGCATTGCTCTCTGCCACTGTTGGCTTGTATGACAAATGTGTCAATAATGTGGAAAACATGTTATTTATTATTTAAAGCTGCAGCAAACTGTGTGACGGAGGTTCAAACTCTTCTGAATGAGTCTCTCTAGGCTTGCAGAGTCACTGCCATTTGCCTTTTAGGCTTGGGTGAAATGCAGATTTGAGAGGTGCCAGTATTTGTGTATGTGATTCACAGTGGGACCAGGATGAGAGAGACAGAACCAGTGTCTGTTCTTTGTGAAAACAGCGACCAAAAAAGTAATCTGGTATTTTTCCCAAGCTCTCACAATGCTCACATTAAAACAAGCGATACTTAGCCCATTTCTAGACAAAATTATGAATCACGGTCTTCTGGGAATGCTGGCTTGTACACCTATGAAATTGGAATTTGTGCAGACTTGAAAATAAGCTTGCTTCTAATACTTTCCTTGTTTTCTTTTTCCTAAAGTCTAAAGGAAAGGTCTTGCCTGCATGTAAAAATTGCAGTGTTATAAATAATTTGTTCTTTCCCTTTTGAGACTGACTGTAAAAATGGAAATGTTTGCTTTCAACCTAGTTTGTTTTCTGTTGACTTAATTTGATAGCTGTCCAGATAAAAATATTAGCTAATATATTTTGACATATTTACTTAGAAAGTGTGTGACATCAGCTAGCTGTTACTATCTTAGGAAATGTCAGAGTGATGTCATGCAGTCACTTTATTTTAAATGAATTAAAGATGAAATATGACTCCTCTGTAGGTTGTTACACAAAGTGTAGTGTCCATGAAACTATACAGCCAAATTCATTTTGTATGAGCTTATAAGTATTTCAAGTTTTGTTGCAATAGCAGAAATACTGATCTGGTATCTAATAGATGGGAGAAATAAAGTACAGCTCAGAACAGGATCGCCTTCAAGATATTTATCATTGCAAGCTTTGTAATTTTAATTTATGTTTGCTGTCTAACCTGTTTTTCTACAGTCTTGACATTCACAAATACAGTTATCGACTGCTTCTATGACTGATTCATGGAAGAGTATAAATTACCAAATTAATGCATCTGCATGTTTTCTGCACTTAAGCTAACGGTAGGGGAATGTGCATAAGTGACCTCAGTGCCTTAATACCTGACATAAATATGAAATCATGAAAATGATCTCACCCTGTATAGATATACCCAATTCATATTGGGAGTGTGCTTATCATTTCTGCATTTGTCCAGCACTTAATTACCAAGCAATGAAGTTATTCCTTAGCTGAAATAACAGTGATATTCATTGGTTCAGACAACTCAGAGTGGTATCTAGATACAAACAAAACCAACCAAAAATTCATACCAAACTGATCATGTTTATATGTGATCTCCTGTGTATGGAGTCACAGACTGCAAAACTCACAGATCAGCTTCAAAGAATCAAAACTGACCCTGCGGGAAGTGGTAAGGCAGGAGTTGTGATTGCTGGTTTTACTGTGTGCTGCTTGCCTGCCTTTTGGCCACCTTCCGTGGCCCTATCCCTACTGTATCCTAGACTCAGGGCTGCAAGCCTCACACTTATTTGGGTGTAACAGTCCTAATTTCATGGACCTCAAAAATATCACTGACAGTTTGCTCCAGATTATTTTTGTCATTATTGTTGGTTTTGTTCTTATTTCAGCTGTTATCCCCTTCAGCTACAGCAAACGATTAGTAAAAGAATTTACCGAGTAAGGAGTTCCTCATCTACAAATCAGATTTTATGGTGGTTGTTTTTTCACTATCTCTAGCCATCATCCTTCAAGCATTTTGGTTGGATTAGGAGTCTGTGTGTAAGAACATTACTGATCTTGGGCCTCCGTTCAGGTCAAGCAGAAGGGACATCCACCAGTTAAACTCAAGGCTGGAGTTACTGAGCCCTTGGTCAGGACACAGCTCTGCAGGTGGGGGTCCAAGCCCACCTGTGGTTCAGCCCAGGAGCTCCCCAAACTCCCCATCTGTGCCGCTGTGCTCTGCAGAACCGATGATCTTGGAAGGTTTGCCTGTGGCCTTCAGCTGGCCAGGGCTCTTTGCTCAGTTGTCATCATTTGGGGCCTTCCTCTTTGCCGTTAGCAATTAAATTCTGCCTCTGTAGGCCCACTTAGTGCTGGCTTGATACTTATTTGCCTGCATAGCTGCAAATATTAATCACTTCAAGACAGGCCAAGCAAAACGAAATGGAAAAGCCTCAGCAGGCCAAGATGCTTTTACTTGCACGTGCTCTGAATAAGTCTGCTAATGACTGATCCACCACCACCAAGTTCATTGACTTTCCTATCACACCTTACAAGTCCACTTTAAAAAGTACACAGTAGTAGCAGTGGTGTGATATGTATCTACAAATATTTATGGTGATACGCTTTTTAATTTATAGTGTGTGCCATTACTTAATGGAGACTTAGATGTCCAGATAGGAACAGTGACCACATGGACACACTTCCATAACTAACAGGAAGGCTGGCAAAGAAGACAAGCCCCCATTTTTTTTGATCTTCATGAAGATTTGGTAAGAGAAGACTTTTGGTAGATGCTGTAGGATACTGACAGTCATGGTATGAAAAATGATTTCTCAGTAGGATGGGAGAAGAGTTCTCTTCAATTTATTTTGTTATCCAAGGTTAATTGGGGAAGAAAGTACTTAAGCTTCACTTGAAATAACTGCACAAGACTGGAGGGTTCTTTACAACTTTCAACTCCAAGTAAGAGTTCACTTTTTAAAAAAAATGTGTTTATTTGTACATATTTTCCTGTCACTGGACTGAATCCAAAAGTTGGCGCTCTCTATGCATTGCTAAAAGTGGTTGTTTCAGTCGTGACCAAGTGAGAAAACCAAAGAAATGTCTACATGCCTTTGCAAAGGTCTCCCAGGCTTCCTGCTCTAAGAAAAAAGACCCCATAAACTGAGTCTCACGCTGAAGAGCGAGCGGTGGGAACACGTAGTATGAGGAGGACAGACTACTGAGGTTGCTCTCTTGGCTCTGCTCCAGATGGGGAAAAGCAGCTGTCTGAGCTCCAGGAGTACGGTGATGGTACCAAGGGATGCTGGTGGCTTGGTCCTGGCCCAGGAGGTACCTCAGAAGAGGGACTGTGATTACTTCCTTTGCTCCTTATTTACTCCTTATGCTGGGTCCTATTCAAACAAGTATTGTAAGAAATTCTTGCTTTCAATTCACCGGCTGTGTAGCTCAAAACCAGGTCTCGCTGGTGACACGAAGGCAGGAGGAGCTCTTGGCACGTGTGTGCACACCAGCCAGGGCCAGAGGAGCAGAGTCCCGGCCAGCTCCCCGCCTGGATGCCTGCCAGCCAGGGCACACTGCTTACCCTGCAGCCCGGCCTTTATGCTCAGATATTGATTAGCAAAACAAGCTCATTATAAAATTGAAGAATTTAATTTTGATTAGTTTTGTCTTCCCCTAAGGAAAATTCACAGTCGTCTTTTTTCCCCCTGAAAGACAGTATTTTGGTTCTCACGTTCTTTATTTTACTAGTGACCATCTGGTACTTTGTAGATACTTTACTGGTGCTGGATATTGATTTCTGTAATGATTCCTGTGCAACCTGTCTCTAATTATTTGATTTTTTTTCTCTCTCTATTTAAAGTAGATTAGATGCTATCTTTTGATGTTAGCTCTGGTCGCTTGCTTTTTCCTCCACAATGAAAATAGAACATGCCTAAATGTAAATAACTGGGCGTGGTTTTTATTCTTTTTTTAAAGAAAATCCAACAATGTGTGTAATGTTCTTGTAGAAAGAGTAAGACATGCAATGGAGATTGTGTTTTCACGTGTTGCACTAAGCAGGCATCTAATATGCTTTAGCAAGAATTGCAGCTTTCTGTAGATTTCTCATCTCACCTGATGAGTAACGATGCGGTGGCCTCGGCTGCGTGGGACCAGCCCCCACCAGAGACATGCATCCACAGGGCATGTTTTGTTTCTGTGCTCCCAGGCTCTGCCATGTGTACAGCTGTTGAGGAGAAGGCTGCAGCTCCAAAGCGGTGGCTGGGAACCCCTTGGAGCATCTCTCCAGATTCGCCTGGAACCAGACAGCAGCAGAGGACCGCAAACACAGTGGGCAAGGTAGGAGACATCTCAGTTCTTGATGGCTTTTGAAAACATTGCCCAGAAGCCTGATGTTGCCTTTGAGATGTGGCTTTTTCTATTGCTTTGGGCCCATCTATACTCCTCCCTAGCTGTCCTACCTGGCTGTCCTTTGCTATGCAGCCCCATCCCGTGCTTGTGGCTGCTGCCCCGACTCCTGCCTGCAGCTGGGCTCCTGCGAGGAGGAGGCTGCTGGTCCCTGGTACAGCCACACACTTCTCCAGCTTGCCCGCAGGCACGTGTGAGCTGCTGCAGCTCTGCCCAGGGCTGCGGTCACCTCGTCAGCTGTGGGACAACCCCCCCACGCACTTGCGTACCGCACTAGTGGAGAAGTGATCCCAAGAACTTCTTGGAAAACACTTATTTTTGTGGAAACATCCTACCACATTCTGTTAAAATATTTATAGTGCGCAGTTCTGTTTTATCATTCCTACATCAATATTGAAGTTTAATGTCAATATTAGTATGAAGTGTCTGTAAGGGTTTGGAAAATAAGAATCAGAAAGATCAAATATTTTATTTATGCGCAGTAAATTTTTAAAGTCTCCCTTGTGTTTTGATCGAAAATGCATATTACTGAACAATTTAGTTTCAAAAGTCTTTTTCTAATGTAAGATTTATTAGGTACCTGTGATGGTCTGGGTGAAGTATGTGAAGAGTCAATGTTACCCTCACCTGTACCCTGGGCGGTGCTATTTAAAGGTCTCTGCTGTTCTGGGGTTCCTCTGTTAAACAATAATTACAATCTCTGTGCAGTGAGTGTTGCTCGTCTGAGGCAATGCAGAGTTTATAAATGGTATAAATGTTCCCTGGTCTTTTAAAACTATTCCCCAGCATGACCCCAGGGCTCTTGCCTGCTGCTGCCACCCTGGGAGCTGGTGTCGTGGCTCCAGGTTTTCAGCTTTTTGCAGGGGATTTCATTTGCTTCTGCTCTTACAAACATGGAGCAAAACCCTGTAGATAATAATTAGGGGTCAGATAGTCACAGGTGACTTGCAGATGTGGTTGCAGAGGTTGCTGTGAAACAAACTCCAGGAAAAAGACCAGGCACAACAGGTTTTGGCTGCAGAGATATTTAATGTAGCACATTTCAAGAGTACCCACAGATGCATATATTAATGCTGCAGTGGAGCTCTGAAATGTTTTTAGACAGACTTCAGCTCCCTGGAAAATTATTATAGTTATAATGATACACATATATGGAACTGAATATTTTTTTTTAAGTTAATAATGGGCAATTAATAGTTCCAAGGGTTTTATTTGTAAGGCACTATTTTCCCTCTTTTTCCTTGGAAATAAAATGTTCTAAGTAGAAATAATACTGTAAAAATAAAAACCCCCTCCCTTTAGTGACAAATTTGTCCATTCTTAATAATCTTTTCCAACTTACCGACAAATAAACATATGTGCCTTTTAATTGCTAATTAATATCAAATAGCACCTCCAGATGAAGGCTTTAACATGAGCTTAGAAGGTTTGCTATCTTTGGTAGTTATCTTTTCTATAAATGATCTCTTTAAAACATTGTGACTGTTACAGTTATATCCTGGTACATTGCGCATTATTGTATTTTTTTTTAAATTTCTGAGTATTTGGAAGTTTGTTGTATCCATCTCTTCTTGAAAATGTAGTTTATGATAGCATTTTATTACTGAAGGTAGAATGACAGATCCTTGCAGTTAGTCCTTGTTCACATCCCTGCTTCCATATTTAATTACATGCCTTCAGAATCTGAGCCAAATTCCTGCATAACTTCAGCGTGTTTTGCTAATGTCTTCGTTGTGGATCTGACAGTGACCGCTGTCATAGCAGTGTCATTTCTTCCTGAAAATCTGCTTTACGTAGAATACCTTCAATTATTATTATGGTTTAATACATAATATGCATATATGCATACACATATACATATGCATATACATGGATAGATGCATATGTATTTATATTTTTGTGCCTGTGTGTATACAATCTATTTCTTCAAATCTATATAAACCTCTTTTGCTCTTCTAGGGTATTGCTCAGTCTGCCTGATTGTTGCCAGCTATGAAGTTTTCTTACATCACACCATGTCTGAGGACCCGGTTCTTAATTTAAAGCACAAGGGTAAGTCTATTCATTGCAGGAAAAAAAAAAAAAAAAAAAGTGGCTCAGATTCCCTCTACAAAGTGAAAAGCAAGGTGGTGAGTACCAAGTGCCCATGTCCCTGGATGGTGCTGCCGTGGCTGGCTGTGTGGGGCAGCGTGGAGCTGGGGCTGGCCCCCTGAGCTCCACCACTGATTTTTGAAGAGCTTGGGTGTAGTTGTCCAGAAGACCTTGTTGTTTGAATGCAGACCCTTCCAGAAGTGCCCCTCTCTCTGGGTGGCTTCATGGGGGTCGGTGGTTAGCCAGCTGGTCTGCCCAGGTGGGATGAGGGCTTAATCAGCAGCTCGTATCTTCATCCAGGGATGCTGCCGTTGTCTTTTCTTTATGGGACCAAACGTATTGTTATTGGTAAATAAATAAGCTAATAGACTAATTCTGGGCAGACAGACAAGTATTTCTGATTCTTACTATCTCACACGACAGCAGTGGGCTTTTCAGTCGCATATGCCCTTCCCCTGTGTTCCCACCACTTTTACTTTTCATCATAAGTAGCTTTAACTAGTGGAAGCAACTTGGTATAATTTTCACTGCTTCAATTGAAAAGGCTTTAAAGATTGACTTGAACACCACCTGGTTTTTTTTTTTTAACTTAGCAATGATTTTTTTGGCATGGAAAGCATCACTACTAGTTTATTCCTTTGCTCAAACAGCTCCAAAGCACACATATAAGCGTTAAACGTACTGCTTGTGCCCTTCTCTGCCAAGGTTGTTTATTGGCATATAGAGAAGCAGTTTGTGATTAATCAAACTGTTCATTATAGCCATTTATTTTACACGGGAGCACCACATAGGTGGTTATTTGAGATGGTGGCGACATTGCGTGATCAGGATCCCTGTCCAAGGGCTGGAGTATAATTATAGAACTACGATCATTTGCATATTGCCAGGATGCTGCCAGTAAATATTAATGGATTACTTTTTATTCATTTAGCTTGTGTTTTTGAAAGATGCCTAAAAACAAAAAGATCATATCTGTATGTTGTTTTTTAATTTATTTTCACCTTTTTGTCTCCTTTGGAGACCCCCAGTGTATCACCACTTTGTTTACCACAAATTAAACCTTAGCTGATTGTTTACCAGACTGAAGACCCTTGTGCATTACTCCAGCACTTTCCCTTTTTTTAATAATCACAACCTGGGATTCATTTGCAAGAGGCCCTAATCTGCATGAGAATTATACAATTAACTTTTGATTAACCGCCTAGTTCTTTTCGAAACCGCAGTGTATAGGATACTCTGCATTTAAATAATTTTCCTTAAATTGGGAGCAGGCCTTTCATTAAACCGGTGAGTTTGACTAAACAACAACATTTGGAGATAATCAGGGTCAAAACAATAGGCAAGGCTGCAAGGCTAGAATGTCATCTTTAAATATAACAGCTGAGATAAAGGCACCCAGATTGTGCCTTATCGAAACACAAAAAATCAAAGCTCTCTCTTGTCTGTGGCAAAATACCAGGCCCTAGTGTTTAGGGCGACCATTGTTTGGGCCTATAAGTGTTGCAGGATTTGCATTCAGAGAGCCGGGTCTAACACACATTACATCACGTAGGGTACTTATCTCGGAGTCTGACAATAATTATCAGGAAGAATATACTCAGAATGACTTTTTTGTGATTTTTATGCATCCCCAACACAAGGAAGGGGAGATAACAGCATTATGAAAAAGGGGAGAGTCTCCAAAGGCTCTCCCTGGAGCTGCGTTCTTCGATTAAATTTGCTATGCCACTCTGGTGTGCTGAACAAGTGGAAAGAAAGACTATGAGGCTTTTATAGAGGGTAATAATAGTCCTGAACACAGCCCTTACCAAAAGATAAGATCCATTGTCAAAACAAACAAAAGAAGCGGTATTAAACACCACTTGAAGAATATATATGAGCAAAGTTTTAAATCCTTGGCTTTTTTCATACCTTGAACCTGGCTCTATCGCGTGGCCATGTTCTAACCAGACGCCCCCGCGGGCGCGGCGGCGCTCACCCTGCCTTTTCCCGCTGTCCTGCACCGCGGGTGTTTGTGATGGCGTCTGCCTGTGGCTCCAGGAAAGACAGGGAAGAGACTTAGACCATTGCAGCCCAAGTTTGGTGCCTGCTCTTTTTTGACCTATCTGCTGACGATCCAGGATTTTGTCCCTATAATGCCTTTGTTGAAGGGCGCTCTAATAACTGATTGCTCGTTTTTGATGAGATGACTGTGTCCTGCGTCAAAGCTCAGCTCCAGCTCACCACAAGGCAGCTGAGGGCGGCGTACACATGGGCACTGATGGCTCCGCCCAGCAAAGCTTGGATGGCAACGCGGTAATTCCCAAGGACACCCTTTGGCACTGGGTCAGTTTCTCCCTGGCCCCAGCCGCTCCCAACCTGCTGCTAGCTTTGATTTTGATGAAAATGTTGAGTGTCTATTTCTCTCTAATAGACGTAGATGTGACCTGTGGATTAGGCAATCCAGGTGCGCTCTTCCCCAAAAGTGCAAGGGTGATGACTGCCGTAGCTGTGTAAAGGGAACAGTATGTCAGGTTACAAAGCTGCATTGGGAAAAGTTACAGCCACAAAGTACAAATCATAACTCTCTATTTTATTTTCCCCCTGCAGTTACGACTACTGGGTTAGAAATAGGCTCTTGGCAGCAAGTGTGACATACGGAGAAACAAATGTATGGATAAATGATACGCTAATTAAAGCAGCACTGAATTTGACTACAAAATCTGGCTACCACCAGACATTTAAGAGAGACAAAACTGCTTAAAATAACAGGTACATTCCACATGTTACTTGTAGTTAAGTTTAAAAGCTACTTCTGCATTTCAATCTTTGAGTTGCTTAAGTTATTTCACCCTTCCGTCACAACCCGCTGTCTGTCTTGCCTTGCTGTCCACCTCGCTTCTGCTCACCAGCCTCCCGTGCAGCCTAGGAGAGAGCGCAGAGAGGAGCCGCTTGCTCCTACATCTGCTCTCAAACTTCCCTCCACCGATGTGGGAGGTTGCCAAACCGCTATCAGGCTGTCTGTGATACAGGCAGTGCTGGCAAACCCATCAGAAAACAGAATCAAAGGATCCCCCCCAACAACAAGGCTCCCCGACTAACACGTGTGGGGAGCCACGGATGCTTTGCTGCATGCCTGTGGCTGTTAGCACAGCAGCAAAACTGATGCTGCACCCTTAAGAAAAGTGCTTCTGATATGCTTTTTTCCATGGCACAGTGTATGAAGCATCAAAAATATGATTTGAGAAATGTAAACAAAATGCAAAGGAGAGGGGGAGAAGTTTTCAGGGGCCTCAGTCCAAATGGCTAGGAAGGATGCTTTCGGAAACTGTAATCCCAGTGGCTGAATGAAACTGAAAATAAGCGCCCAGAGGTATAGTCTGTTGTGAGAATTCTCCTACAATATTAGTGAAGAAAATCAGTAATTATCCAAAGTCAAAGGATATGCTAAGATAGTATGTGGTCAGTACAGTTTCCAAGGATCAAGAACTTTTGATACCACTGAAGAAGACATTTATTCAGGGAAACCAGAAGGTATTGAAGTTGGATTATCTAAGAATGACTCCAAGCCACCAGGGAAGCTAGGAAAAATTATTAGAGACAACCCCCAGCAATGAGAAACACACCCAAATGTGGTTCTGAAAAGAACAGCAGAGATTTGCTCTTGCCTTTATCCCTTTATCTGCTCAATAATCAACACCAGTGCACTCATCTCAGAAAGCAGTGTCCCCCATTCAGAAGTGGAACTGATGGAGGAATTCTGTCAGCATCATGCTAAATGCATGTGAGAACTTTCCCTGAAACTGTCTTTCGCATAGGTCATCCCACATGCTGTTAGAATGTGTGTGTACATATAGATAAATAATACATTTTTAGGAACAGCAGAGGCAATAAGTGCAATCTCTGTTAAATGTACTGCATCTGCTGAAGCAGAGAGGGCTGAACAGCTCTTAGCTCAGCTGCTGCACCTGCTTTTCCTTCTGCTGCCTCCTTGCTCTCGCTGCTGCTTTCCAGCCCCAGCTCCTGCACAGCTCTGCCTCCCAATCTCGGACCAAAAGCCTCACCAAGCTAACTCCTGGAGACCTTCTAGCAGGAGGGAAGCTGAATCACAGCTCCCTTACCTGGGGACTGATAAATTTATTCTGGGGAGCGATCAGTGAGGAAGGACTGGAGAGGAGAGGGGAGTGTGGGGATGTGGTTGGAGTCCAGGGAAGTGAATGATTCATTTGGTACCTCAGAAAGTTCAGAAGTTCAATCCTGACAAAGCTTTGGTGGTTCATACAAGTATCTATAAAGGTGTGACCCTTTCAAATCTTTGTCTCAGCCTTCACTTTTTTTCCCCCTTTTCTCTTTACTCCTTTTCCTAAGGTTTTATTGCTTTCAAGGGATGTCTTTCTTCTCCTAAATTGAATCCAGGTCCTTGCTTCTGTTCCCTTCCTCCTTGTTTTACCCTTTTCCCCCCCCAGCAGACTGCATACCTTTTTGTTACTGCATTGTCAAGTCACTTGTGGTATTCAGTTCTTTATAATGTGCTATATGCCAATGATGGAGCATGTCTCATAATGCACACGCAACCCCAAGCATTCAGGAATTGAGGTGAGTTCCCCAGATCATGTCATTCGGCTAAAAAATAAGATTGTAAAAATGTCATTGGCGTCCCTGTATTTGGCTTCTGTTTTTTTAACCTTATGGGTACTTAAAGGGAAAAAAGAAAAAAAAAAAAAAGGGAAAAGGAAAGGAATCTGAGATGTACAAAAGCACAGCTTTGTGAGTAATGCTAAGTATCATGGGGCTTGTGATTAAATCTGTATATAACATTTGAATGGAGCAAGAGAAGATACTTTATTTCCTAAGTAAATCAAAGTGCTTCGATATGGAATAAACTGTAAGCGTGTATTTATATGCTGCTCTCAGCTGCTCTTGCAGAGCATCACAGGGCATACCAGCAACCAGCAGCAGCCCTAATGCAACCAAGTATCAGGGTTTCTTCAGCACACAAAATAGATGTCTGATTTTAAGCTTCAGCTATTAAGAGCCTGACAGCAATGCCAGATGCTGACAAAGTAAGACAAAGTAAGCCCCTGCCACGAGACCTGTGGTCTGGCTGTCTGTCCCTCTGCCAGGGATGAACGTTCGGGGGAAGCTGAGGCCGCGGAGGGAGGGTGACGACTGCTTGTCCCCACTCCTGCACTGCAGGGATGGCATGCAGGCAATGGTGGCACCCACCCCTCCTCGGCAGGTTTGTGCTGCCTGTGCTGGCAGGGAGAGGAGCCAGGGGATGTGAAGGTAAGACCCGGGGCTGTTGTGGGCGAGGCTGAGTCAAGGGTGAAGCCATTGCTTTTAACACAGGTTTCACCAAAAATAGGTGTAAAGTAAGTTGCTGCTAAAAGGCTGCAAGACTGATCTCTTACTGACAAAACCCGGTATCGCCTCAGGGCAGATAGTTCCCTCTTCTTTGATTTTGGGTTCTGGTTTTTTGACGATTGACCTAATATTAGCTCTCAAGCTGTTTACTTAGCTGCTTCTTACGAGTTCTATGAGTGATGCCATGGCTTTTCTGTATACATCTTTTGATCTGTGGAAAGATGACAAACAAGCATTCTGCTGCCTCGATGGTGGCCATTGCTTCAGTCCAGCTCCAGCAGACCCAAGAGTAGAGGGGCAGAACCCTTGAGGACCTCTTCTTGCCTCTGGCAGCCTGGCACAGCCTCTTCTGCAGGCTAACCATATCTAGTGCACTGGGTGTGACTTGAATTCTTTTTGTTTCTGCATCATTATTATTATTATTTAATATGAATAAATTGTTGCTTTTACAGAAACACTTGATACTCAGTTGTGGTGATGAAGTGATCTTACCAAGACTATGGAAAAGACACACGTGTGCAATGCTAAAAGCAACACCCATTTAGAGAAGTCTCACAGACTATTATGGACATTAGCTGGAGGAAGTTACGTATTAAAGTTGCTTTATTTTATTATTATACACCTCCCTGAACTGACCCATCTGGAACCGTTTCGCTGCCTTTTCCTTTTTGCCCTGGTAATGGCTCACCTGCTGGAAAAGCCCAAACTTCCAATATTGATAAGAGTTCTATGCCAAGACACATCTCAATTTCAGGATGAAATCCACACTCAAGGTACGAGAGTGCAGAAATAGCAGTGAGGTCAGGTTATTCATCTTGGATGTAGGAAATTTAACCTCCATGCTGCTTCGTCTGAACCTGGCAGATCACAGGGAGCAATTCCAGTCCCTGCCGTCAAATGAACGTCCAGATCATTTAGCAACAGACAGTGCTGGGATATGCTGTCTTTTCTGTAATAAATGTGACACACCTTGCTTTCTTTTGCACTGGCAACATTGCTGGAATCCCAAGTCAGTGTTTGAAAAAGCTTGTTCAGCTCTGCTCTCAGTTTTCCTTTGTGCTATCTAGGAGGACCTGCTTTCTTTTTATGTAAGCACCCAGGATCACCCAGAGTTTCAAGGTGCATTTACATTGAATTAAACAAGCCAGCTCAGGCTGTATAAAACTTTAATTTGTCTGATCTATGCTAATTATCTTTGCAGGACTGAAGCGATCTCTGCCAAGCTGCCGTTAATGATTACATGCTTGTCATGAACTTTGAACACTCTTTTCTGAACCAAAGTACAACTCAGCCAGGACAACTTCAGTTGATGCTCCTCAAGCAGCTGCAAGACCTGGCAGACAGCAGAGTATATGCTTTTTCCATTTCAAGACAATGCCTTAGTTTGTTCCAGAACTTAAATTTAAAAAAAAAAAAAAAAAAAAGTTAGAAAACAACATCTTGTACAGAAAAATGATGCTTACTTATTTTCTGACAGAGTGGAGAGGCCTTTGGGGGATCTTGAAAGCATCTACAGCCAGGAGGCATGTGTGAGGTGCAGCAGGACGACAGTCTTGCAGCAGGAGGAAAGGCTTGTAGCTTCTCCACATGACAGAGTCTGGCAGTCTAAGTCAGTAATTATTATGTTTAAAAACCTGTTGTAGCAAGTATGAAGGAAAACATAAAACCTTGGAGAAACTGGAATATCTATGATCTAAAAAAAATATGTTTAAATGAGAGTTTTCACAAGAATTTCTGCTCTTTATCCTGCACTAATACCCAGGAACATGGCTGTTGTTGTGTATGGGAGGATGGTGGCAGGACTTCAGAAGCTAGCATCCTACCTGTGAGTCCTTCCACCATTTTCCTTCTGTGGAAAGAACTACATTTTGGTCTCATCTGATATTCCCTCTCCTGCACTTCACTGATTTATTAGTTTTTCTTTTCCCTCTCTCTGTCTGACAACACCACATGGGCATGGATCAGGGAAAAACATGCCAACTGCTGAGATCCTGCGGTGCGTGAACAGATGCTCTGTCGATCGACGCGGCACTGAGCTGTCGTCCGGCGAGGTCCATACCTGAGCTGTACTGATACTGCTCCCTGCAAACCGGTGTTACCAGGCAGGTCACGGTTAACGGTTTTTGTAATTATTTGTTATAGTGGAAGCACATATGTGACCTTGAGCAGGTTCCGTATGTGAGTCCAGTTGCAACCGAGTCCCGTTGCAACCGAGTCCCAGTTGCTATAGAATGTATAGATTTGTAGGAGTTTCTTTCTCATCCATAATACAGTGTGGAACATATTTCCTCTGTAACACCTTACTGGGGCTGGGAAAGCATTAGATATACATCTGGGTATTGTGAATGCATTGCCCTTCTAAAAGTCCAAACCTAACATATAAATTCTTCTGTTTCATCCTATCAACCATGCATTAGCATCCTTTCCTAATTTGGGACAGTTTTTAAGCCTTTTTTACTAATACCTGACATTTTTTTCCAGAGAATTTACATAAAATCTGTAACAGTTTCTAGGTTTTATTTCCAGATTTTAGATTTAGCACGTCCAGGTATAAGGCTATGCATCTGCATTAAGATAACACTTTTTAGTGATAAAAATCAAAGTTCAAGGATACATTTACAAATAATAGCACAGATACTCATTATCTTCATCTCTCTGTCATTCTAGTTACTGTTAATTGGCTAAAATGTTAAAGGTAGGATGTCATCACCAATGACTGCTTCATTTACTGTTCTGAATGACAGTAAAGATAAAAGCATTGACAGGGCCGACAGTGAATTCGGGAAGGAGGGTGTCTTAAGAGGAAAGGTCAGAAGTTCAATTTTGGTCACTTTAAATTAGAATTTGCATAGAGACATTCAGGAATAGGTGTCAACAGAGAGAGTAAAAGGCAAGGCTGAATGAAAGGAGACAAATTGTGACTGGAGAGGTAGATCTGAGAGTCATTTGTGTAAAAATGGACATTAAACTGTCTATGTGGATAAGCTGCTCAGCCATCGACCTCATTGTTGGGAGAAGGATGTTGTGCAGAAGAAGAGGGCAGAAGAGGAACAGGGTAACTGAAGGGGAAGAGTAGGAGAGGCAGAAATTTCTAGAAAGGTTAACGAGTCCTGGGGTTTAGTCAAAGAATAAGTAGAGGCTGCTGAAATAGGGTTGAAACAAAGATGAAAGTTGTTGACAGAGTTTGAGAACTGGTCTTCGTTTCCCTGAGAAAGGAGGTCTTCTCAGTGGTGTACTGCAGGATTGTCCTGTCTTGAGCCATTCTGGGCTACGTGTCAGATTAACTAACAGGCAAATGTATTGTGCAGTTTTATAATCTGGGAATAAAAGTTTCAAACTGTTGCTCTGGGTGAATTAGACAGCCTCCAGAGATCCCTTCCAACCTCAGTCATCGCAAGACTCCTAGAGATATCAATAATATGAGTATACAGTAAGGGTATTTGAAATACTCAGCAGCTTCTGAGCTACACTCATACAGATCTTTGAGGGATCTTTTTTTGTTTATTTTTTGAGCAAAGCTATCTTTCAGTGCAGGAAAAGGTTGTATCTGTATTATATAATACCAAAGCAGTTCAGGAAAGGCGCTTTAATGTACTGTCAAAAGATAATTTGTGTTGCCCATCACAGCACAAAGGTGAGGGGTGAGGAATTATTATTGTCCTAATTGTACAGGTAGGGAAATGGGATGAAGCCAGTGAGAAGCTCAAGGTCACATCGAATGTCTGTGACAGAGCTGGAAACAGAATCCAAGCTCTTTACTCCAATCAATACATTAATAACATCAATGACCATCTCACCTCCTTTTCCCTTGCACATTACCTCAGTGAGGAGCTTGCTACGTTGTTAAAAACCTTGTGAGATTAATCAGTACTGCTGAAAACATAACGGCAGTCACAATGGTTCCACTTTTGCAATTATAGTTCAATTCTCTCTAAAATTTAAGATGAGTGGTGCTGAAGGCATTAAGAAGATGGTCTGTGAGGAGGTAAGGTGTGATTGAGTCATATTGTATGCTCTCTCACCTTTAAACTATCTTGCCTGACCCTAGGAAAGTCAGCAGAGAACAGGTGATGTATTTCTGATTGCTGCCTTTTAGTTGTGCAAAATAACTCCTAAAGCCAATTTGGAACTGTTACAGGAACATCACTTATGGCAGAGATGCTGCCAGCATGAAAAAACAATAGCATATATGATAACAAATGATTTTAAAGGATCTGTTTTGCACTGCTTCCAATCTAGCAGGAAAGAAAAACAAATGAGTTGACAGATTTGCTGCTGAGCAAAAGTTATTGGTAAGTAGTTGAATTCACAGTGCTTGTTTCTTTTTGCAATGCATTTTACATCAAGTCTCATTTTTGACTTCCCAAGTCAGAAAAGCCTCATTTTCTTGCTGGTGCTGAGTGAAAACTCCACAGTTACACGCTAGCAATGTTAGAGTAGGGCTTCTCATGCATTATCACATTATTTTTGCTATCAGTTCAAGGAAATGGACACTTGATTCATCTTCTCGCATATATTGATTCAATCCTCCTTTTAATTTAGCACTGGAGAAGGCTATTAGCCTCCATTCACATTTACAATAAGATAATATAACCTGATAGCTGTTCTCCCAATCCATTATGGAAGAGGGAAAAATAGGTTTGTTTCTGTATGTAAGGATCTATTGACTTATTCTCCTCAGCCGCATTTATAGCAGTTGCTGTCCTCAGTACTGTATGTCTTAATAGCGTTTCACCTAGGTGGAGTATTGATGAAAGGTCCATCTGAAGCGCAGAGATAAAGGCATGGGTAATGCCTTTCAGTCTAAAAAGGAATCCAGCTTTTTCCCTTGAACTTCTATTAACTGTATTAAGGATTGTGCAAAACAAATACCATTTCTATCATCACAATCAATCATTCTTTTATAGTTCTCAGACTGCAAATCCGGGTAAGTTTTCTCCTGGCAGCACCCCTCACTGCATCAGCATCGCCCAAGGCCCCTCTAGACCAGCCTTCAGCCACATCACCCACATCCCAGCTCCAGCACAGCTCGCTGCCTGCACAGCAGATACTTGATCAGACCATCTGCACTGACTTGTGGACTTGAGAACTGCTCATTTATTTCATGTATTACTGTAAGCCAGTCTTGCCTCACCCCAACACCCTGTGGTTGCCTTAGGCAGCTCCGTGGTGTCATGCTTCCTCCATGCTCCTGCTTCATTCCTGACCTATTTCTTCACAGTACTCACACCAAGATCTTCAAAGAAGCAATTCCTAGGCATGTACTCAAGAACCCTTTTGTTTCATTCAGAAAACAGTGGTTTGGGTGATTTTTTTTTTGTTTGTTTGTTTTGTTTTGTTTTAATTCTTAGTTTGGAGTGGTCTTTTGAAGAATAGACACTATGCCCTGCTGCTATGACTGCAAGCCGTGATGGGGTAGAGAGGTAGTTTAATTGCTATTTAAGAGCAGGAGGGAGGAAGAGAGAGGAACACCTCAGAGGTTTTGCTAGAAAAGTATAAAATCCAAATGTCTTCTGCCACGCTCCGTGCAGAAGCGTTGGCTGCCCCTCCGTTTCAGCCTGCGTGGAGGCCCTGTGGGGTGGTCAGCAGGAAGGGTATTCTGCAAGAGAAAAGCCAGTGCATGGGGCCGGATGCATTTCGCTTCTGCAGCTTCACCCATTCCTGCATCTGACAAGGAGCCTGGACATGCTGCTGCAGCTTTGTTGGCCCTTTTATGCTCAATTACCAAAAATACACAACAGCCAGTAACAAACATTACATCCACCTATACCCTCCTATGCCTACCCATAAACCAATAATTAATTTGCAAAGTGGAAGATGAGATATACACATTAGAAATGTTTTTTAAAACTATTGCCCCAGACCTGCCTTTACTTGTGATAGAGTGGCAGTGATCCATTTCCTATTCATTTTTGTTTATATTTCTCATATAGAAAAAAATATAGTAGAGATTAACAAGATTTTTTATGTTGCTAGGAAAAAAAAAGATCTTGCTTTGTGTAATAATACATTTTTTTCTTCAAAAAAAATGATTAATATAATGTGTTAAAAAGTCATGATTCTAATTGTTCTTGCCACAGAAAAGGTACAACTGAATTAAATTAATACATAGGAGACTTGTTTCATTCTGCGGTAACTACTACTGTTCTTTGAAAGGCCGGGTTTTTTTGAGTTCCTTATCTGAAAAGGTTTACCATGTCTTCATGCAAGTAGTTGTCATGCTTTAGAAAAATCACAAGCAGCAAAAAGTCAGAATTGTCAGTTCAGAAGACACTGCTTGTTCCACTGGGTAAAACTGAGAAAGCAATACTGGCAAACGATCTTTAGGAAAAAGAAAAAGAAAAAAAAAAAAAAAACGAAAAAACCACCTGTGGAAACAGCACCAGAATGAAGATAAAAAGGGTTGCAGGCTTTATTCTCATTGAAGGTTGGCAACGGGAAATCTGTTGGAGTAGAAGAAGAATATCTGATAGGTCATCTGTTGTGTAATGAAGAATAGAAGAGGGAAGACAAGCTAGGAGAAGCAAGGTGATTCCAAACCTCAGAGGAATGTAAGATCTTATGAGAGAAACATGAAAGCAATACCGTTCTAAACTGACCAAATTTAATTTACTATCAACGAGCCTTGTAAGACTGCAAGCTGACAAATTCCATTTATAATGTTATGGGTAAGGCTGAAGTCATACATTTTTTTCTCCTGTGGAATCATTTTATTATGTATTCATTTCTTTTTTGTGCTGGTTTTCTGATTAAAAATTACCACTAAGATGTCAAATATTTCCTTGTCCTCTGATATCTAGGCTTAGTTACCCGATAACTTATTCTGCCTATCCATCTTCTTTAGTCACAATAAAACGTGTTTTCAAAGGATGAACAAAAGCAGATAAATATGCTGTCATTTAATATGCACGGTTTTCTGCAAAATGTCCATATTGTTCTGCTCTGTATGTTCCTTGAGAGACACTGGAGTTGTCAGTATGTTCTGTTGCAATATTTTAAATGCTTGGCCTCATGATCAATGAGCATCATAGCAAATGTATTTGTGATTTCAAGTAGAAAGTCAGGAAATGCTCTGCATGAGGTTGTGGTTGCTTCTCTTTTAATTTGTGACACTTGGAGAGATGCAAAAACTGGATTCTTTACACTGGGAAGATGTTTAGATGAGATGTGATAAGAGCAGGCTGGCATTGCATTACGGGAGTACTTTGGGTACCAGCATCCCCAGGCCAGGCTGTACTCTGCCTTGCTGTGTGTGGTGAAAGAGAAAACGGTTTCTACATTGATTTTCAAATTCAATGGTGGCCCCTAAGTGTCTCACTCATGTCAGTAGGTTTCCAAGGTCATTTTTACAGAGCCAGTAGGAATCTTTGCTCTCCATGAACGGAACTGTTTGCCCTGAGAGGAGACCCCAGGTTTTGTGGTTATGAGGTTGGTTCAGGCAGAGGAAGAAATGACCAGGTCCCACCAGCTGCTGAGCTTTGTAGACATGGGGTTTATCAGCAGGACTTCTCTCTGGTCGTCAACACCATGGAAAGGGATTGGGCTTGGAGTACTTCATGCCTCCGTGGATCTCAGCATTTCTCTGCAGGCAAGATGGGTGAAGAAAGCAGAGGAGAAGGGAAAACTTCCCATTATAGACAGGCTTTGGAGAACTGTGTCTTGGTTTAATCCTGACTTAACGGGGTGGAACGGCAGTAGAAGTCCTTCATCCTCAACGATGGAGAAAATGGCTAGAAAATGTAGGGTAATTTTACAGAGGGGGTAAACTGGGTGGGAGGTTCACCACAGCACTACTGGAGGGCTGATCTCCTTTAGCATCACAGGTGAGCCCACCTTAGAGACTCAGCTGGCAACTTGGGAGATGCTGTAGCAAAACAAATCAACTTCTATATGACGTAATATGGAAAAAATTCAGTGTTGTGACATCATAGTAGTGTGGTAAACTGAAAAGTAAGGAGGAGTTAAAAATGAGCACTGTATTACATTGTAACACTGTATTACAATTACAGTTCTTTGCCAGAATAATTTCTTAAACCATTATGAGAAGAAGCTCTGTGAATGGGCACACTAATTTTATTTCATCTTGTTTTAGAAATCTAATAGGAAAACAGCTAAATTAGGCTAAACCATTTGATTCTGCTATGCTGTTTTAAACGTCGCAAAGTAAGAAGATTATGTTACCCCCTTCCCCATAAATCAGGATTAAACTTGCATTTTCAGGTTTTTGTGCCAACAAAATCCCCAATTTGCTGAGCTCAAGTTCTCTAATCTCAAGCCAGAGGCTAGAAGTAGTGGTGCACTTCAGAGACGGCGGTGGCCGTATCACGTACGTGGAAGAATCAGGACTTTTTTTCTCAACTATCAGTGCACTATTTCTCTTGCCATGGGAAGAGCAAGTTTCTTATGTCTGCTACTGTTGTGCTTTCTCAGTGTGGCCCGTGTTGCCTTGTTTCTGACATACTAGTAGCAGAATCAGAAAATTTCACCTGCAGCATAGCGTGCATCTATTAAAATCTGTGCCAACATGCTCATATTATTTTTAAGAGAATGTAAGTTTTCCTTCATAAAATTCCAGTGGGCAATGAATTAAAAATGACAACTCTATATACAGTGAAAACAAGAAAATAAAATATACAAAACATTGCTAATGATCAGTTCTTGAAAAATTTACCAGACACATGCTACCCAGGGAGCTAAACTCATTAGCAGAGACTGATACAAACGCTGAGATACTCCAGGATGAGGCTCAGACACAACGTATTCAAATGAAATCTCTTTAGCAAAATTGTTTTGTTTCCTTCACAGGAATATTTGGCAACAGCGTGCCTTCCTTTAAAAAAAAATAATAAAAAATCTGGGAGGTTACAGCATCTCATTAATCAGCCATCCTGATGCCTACGTGCTCAGGAGCTCTTCCCCCCTTCGGGAAGGCAGAGGAGTTCCTAATGATGGGCTGGAGATTTTCCCTGTTTTATCAGGTGGGTCCTGGTGCCGTTCTGCTCGGCCGCATCCAGCCCTGCCCCCCCCCCC
The DNA here is from genome assembly GCA_035590275.1 of Ibycter americanus. Taxonomy (NCBI): domain Eukaryota; kingdom Metazoa; phylum Chordata; class Aves; order Falconiformes; family Falconidae; genus Ibycter; species Ibycter americanus. Next base: position 51,238,527 of record JAVJGI010000065.1, read on the forward strand.
CCCCCCCCAGTGATCCTGCGCATCGCCTTCTCTCCCCGCGGGGCTGGTGGGGAGTTACAGACCTGGGGCGTGCTGCAAAGTGACACAGGCCATCTATATGGTGCCAAGCACACTGTCAGCACTCAATAAATTGTAATAATTAATAGTATCTGGATGACCTCACTCGATGACTGCATGACATTGGATATATTGGATGACAGTGTACGCCAATCCATTAACTTAACAGAGCTGCGTGCGTACTATGTGTGGCACTTGAATGCTGACACCTTCTAGAAACAGACAATTGTTTCACACCTCATTTGCAAACTAAAGGAGATATGAAATGAATTAAACTTCCTGCAAACACTCAGGAGGTTTACAAAGAGTCCTATCTCTAAGTCTACTGTAATATTTGCATAAAAGAATTCAGTATCAATGTAATTATTAATGATAATTCTAAAGTAGTTGTGCTGCTTCAGGATTTCTCAGATTAAGAATGTAATGAATTAGTAATAAAATCCTAACACAAATTTATTCCTAAATACAATTTCCTTTCTGGTTCTGAATCTCCTTGTATTTATTATAAAAGATCTACTTGTCGAAATGGCTTTTCTCCGGTGGCGTGGTTTAAAGGCGCATGCCTTCGACAAAGTCAAAATTCTATTAGCAAACCACTTTAGAAAAAGTCTGCCTTTTTTTTTAAGCAGAAAGAGGATTTGACTGATGTGCCCTTGCATGCCATGACGATAAATGTCTTATAAGCATCTGCCTTGTCCGCAGCCTTACCGTACGTGCGGCGCGAGCGGCGGCAGCATGCGGCTGGCGGCATGGAGAAGGGTGAAGACTTTGAGAACTTCAGCTGCTTCTCTCCCTAATGAAGCCCATTAGCCTGCAGCTGGACCCAGCCTAATAACCGTGCCTAAGTGAGAAAGTCAGGCCTGTTTGCTCTTGATTGCAGCTCTTTGCTGGCTGCCTCCGCGCTCCCGATGTAAATCCTGCACCTTCTGAACTGCCTGCACTTACCCCCCTAATCGTTAACACATACCTTTTTATTTGTTCCCTTTGCGTGCTGCTAAGTCTGTGTGACACCGCACATCTGTGCCTCAGCATGCCTTTTCTGCAGACCAGTGAGTCATTAGGAGAGATAAGATGAGTCCCAGATGTTGAAGAAACATGGTAGCACTTCATGGATTACAACTGGGACAAATAAAAAGCAAAGTTTTAACGTTTATTGGGCACCACAAGGTAAGCAAGTTCATTTAGTTACGCGGAGGTGATGACACCTTTTAATTTAATTTTTTTTTTTCCCCCCAAAGCCCATCTATAGAAATTATTTTTTCTTGAAATAATCTTGAAATAATTTTCAACCAACCAGTGAAGGTTGAAGACTATCCACTAAGTAAGAAAACCTTCCATTTTCTCCTCTTATCTTTTCTCCTCTCATTGCTCTCTCTCCACAAGGCAGTGCCTGGGATGTACAAACGCTGGTAGAAATTGAGCACTTGCTGAGTTGTTAGTTTTGGTGAAAGATAAGTTTTCCTGGGAAATTAGAGGCCTTTGCCATCAGCTCTAGAGCAGGTTACAATTTTGTGTTGGTAATTTAGATAATTTTTTGTCTGTTTTGATGTTCTGGTAAATTAGAAAAAGCAAAATTTATTTAATCTGGTTGGTGCAGTAAAATCTGGATGTTGTTTTCATTCAAAACAGAGGTCTGTTTCCTTATTTAATATCCAGATGGGAACATACCTTCCTGGTTCGATAGTGAGATCTGGCTGCGAGCCCTGGTTTCCCATCTTTCCAATGGATGTGGTCACGCCCTACCCACTAGTTCTCAGCAGGAACTGACCACCCAACCCAGTCCTTTCCAGGGAAGCTGATGGAACCGAAATTTGCTGTAATCTAAAGAAAAACGCCCATGCATTATACATCCAGTTTTGGCACCCTACCCTATGCTAACTCCTGGTGACAAGGTAAAAGCTAAACCCTGTGCCCCCATCGCAGTGATCCTCCCGGTGACAATAACCCACCCTGGAAATGCCACAGATGACTATGTTGTCATTTTCCTGCTGTGGCAAGGCTCACACTTAAATGGGTGAAACATTGCTAAAATATTGATTACTTGGCATGATATAAATCCCAGAGGAAAAAGTACTTTTGTCCTGGAACACTCCCAGAGAAATTGTGCACTGACAGGATTGTTTAATGATATTACCGTGAAAAAGAATTGATGTTTGCTGAAAATGAAGATACGCTCTTACTCCATTCTCAACTTTGGCCTCCAGAGAACTAATTTACCAAGACATACTTTTTCTTGTCTTTAAGACCACTGGAGCACATGCTTTACATTAGACATCCTGATCTGTGTTAATGATGGCTCTGGTAAAATTTTCATATATTAATGTATTTTTCCTGGTGATCCAATTTTCTGTTCAGATTATATTAGCATATTTAATGTGAATAACAGTGGATTCCTGTTTGTTTCAAGCTACTGCAGGAGCTCTGGAAAAGTGGACTTGCTTTTTCTCCGAGTTATCTCCAGAAGTGAGAGCTACTGGACGTGGTACATCCTAAGTGCAGGCACAAGAGATTGCTCTAATGCACTGCTGTATTTTAGTCTCATAACTGAAAGGTTAATTGTCTTTAAAATTGTTTGCACATGGGCAGAGCTGCAAGCCCACATGCTTATTTTACTTTCCTTTCAAGCCGAAGTGTGTGGAGAATCAAAATGTCCAAATTGTTTATTTCAAGTTCAAGGCTGTAAATGGCTCGTTACTACTACCAGTAGTCGTTCTGAAGGAAACAGTCTTAGAACAGCTTTAATTTACACCACGGAGAGTGGAAAAGCAAGATTAGTGGCTAAGTTTATTCTAGCAGTATATAACCATTTGGAACTCTTTTGAAATGCTGTTTTTAAAAACAACAACAAAAGGATCCTGCTTTTTCCCCTCAGTGGGGGATCCCCACTGGCAGCAGCCCCAGGACACCTAAACACTGGTCTGCACCCATCAAGAACCTCAATATAAAACCCCGAGGGAGAGATCCTAGTGAGACACAGCAGTCACTCCTAGACTTGGAAAAGCTTGAGAGTTTAGACATAAAGCATGTTAATGTTATGGATCTGGAAAAAGAAATGGCATTATTTGTTGTAGGAACAAGTAACTTTTATAAGTTCCCGGAATTTTGCTTCGTTGAAATGGAGAAAATACTAAAGTAACATTGAATTTGCTCTATGAAGTACTAAAACTGAAAAAATTTTGGGCAAGTTACTGTAATGTTTGGTTAAGGATTAGTTAAAAGTTGTGTCAAGAAGTAACGTTGCAGGCCCCTTTGGTGACAGATACCCAGGGTTTGAGTTTTGAGTGAGGGATGCACAACCACATCAGCATGAAGACCACGATGAATGTCTGTCACAGCTCTGACCTTTGCCCAAGGGAGTGAATGGGAAGAGAAGCAATACCTGGTGTTTCATCCCAGGATTTCTCACAAGAGCCCTGGCACTCCTCCCCACTGCTCTGCAACCCTGGTAGACATCTTAGAGGAGAGTGCTATTGCCCCAAAACTGGTGACAAATTTATTTTCCTGTGTTATCACAAGCAGGAGGCAAGGAATGTCTTGCCACTCTCAGCCCTAGGCTCTGGGACAGCTGCTCCTAACTTGGGGTCATCTGCTAAGTCATTATTGAAGTTGAACTCTGTGGGAAACCATGGAGGAGGAAGTTATTCTTTGTAAATTTGTATTTTAGTATTTTCTCAACTAACGACTCTTTAAAACTCTCACCCTGAAAAGTGCTGCAAGTTCAGTATTTGAAAACACTCTCTTTTTTTTTTTTTTTTTTTTAACGTTGAAGTTTTTGAATCACGGAAACCAGTTTTCAGCCTGCCCCAGCTGCCTGCCTTATTGAGGCATTTTGGTTCAGCACTGCTATCATGGGTTTTCATGGTTATCTCCAGCCGCGGAATCCAGCGCTGCCAGTGGTGCTTCGGCAGGGTCGCAGGTAGGGCTGATTTAGGAACTGATGCTGTAATGTGCTGAGCACTCCTGCATGCTCCTGAACATGCTTTTCTCTGTTGTCTTTCATGCGTTCGGTACCTCCTTGGATCAGATACGGCGTGGCTCATCCACACTTGGTCTGTTTTGGAATTGAATCATGACCCTACAAATATTAAATCACCGTGTTCTGTGAGAGCGATGTGGAATGCTGGACCTTGTCTCTGTCTTGATTGTTTGCAGATGTTGGGGTTGACCTGAAGAAACGGTCAGTGTCTTGACTCATCCCAAAAAATGTTCAACATCTGTGCAAGCACTTTAAAATGTGATATATGTCAGGTAATTAGCACCACATGCCTCCCCCCTCCCATTCATATTTATTGATTTATTTATTTTTGCTTGCTAAGAAAGCGTAAGAATTAAGTTGTTTAGTACCTGAAATTTTCCGGTTTTCAGCCTGTATAACGCATTCTTACTTCTGCCAGTTGTGAGACTTCTCTGTTTATCAGTGTGTTGTTTCACCTTTTGTTCCAAGCAGTTGTTCCACTCACAAAATAGCTCCATTATCCGTGCGTTTGCCTGTTTGCTGTAATGAAGACAACTGGATTCGTAATAGTCTATTAAATGGTCTATTAAATAATGTAGTTGCTGGAGGGACCCTGGTAATACTGTATGGAGTGGCAGGGCAATAATTCTGCGATTCAGATGTTGCATGGATTTCCTTTCTATTACAGCTGTTTGAAATGTTTTCTTGAGAGTTTTCATAAATCTTTCTACTTCTCAGCTGGCCTGCAGCCAGGATGGATCCACTTGTTTTGCTAGAACCTGAGATACTCAGTCAATGGGGCAAGTTCTTCACTGTTAGAACTGTTAGTCCATTATCAGGTTTAGTAACCGCTGCCCTGAGAGGTACAGAAAATACGCTGACTGGACTGACCAACTGGCTGAAGCTAAAAATCATGCTTTTGATTACAAAAGATATGAATCTTGGATTAACTTCGGTGAACAAAGGTGTGTATTTACTTTTCCGGATGCGACAGCAGATCTGGTCTAATGGTCTTGATCGTTGAGTATCTATGAGCAGCTATTATTTGTAGCGTAGTTTCAACCAAAATTGGATCTCCATATATGAGACGTCTTAAAAGCCTACTGACCCTCTCCGTGCTTCTAAGGTTTTATCTTCAAACACAGAAGTGATGCGCTGTTTTATAAGGTTTTACTTGGTGCACAGACTGCATAAGCAACTTGCTTGTGTTGAAGCAGAGCCTGAAAAGTACATTTCTTGACTCGTACTCCAATACTTTAGGATCAAGACTTAATTTCTCTTTAAGAACTTGATCCCAAAGGCATGTGAATGATCCTGCTGAGATTACGGTGTAAGGATTTTTCTGAATTGAGGATTAATTCACTACCTTGTCATTTCCAGTGGTGCTCGTTGTTAGACGTTACTGCACTCATATGGTGTAAAATATGTACTCTACTGAAATTTTTTGAAAGGTTTTTTTTGCTTCCATGAAGAGAATAGTTTTCCTTTTTCCTCAGTTTTTCAGTGTTTCTCCTCCACCTCTCAAATACTGCATTTACATTTGAATTGATGCAATATTGCTCCAAATCTTTGTCATGATATAGTGCCATAGGAAGTCTGCGCGTTGAAGTGGTTTTTGGGACAAGTGCTCATTCTTCGTTAGAAGATGGACCTTCACTCAGATGTGATTGAAAACGAACAGTATCAAATCCCAACACTCCTCCTCTTTCCTGTTCCATTGAAGTACAAATAGTCATTGTGCATTAAAAACACTTCAAATGAAATACCAGCAGCCATGAAGGCAACTATGTAAAGTGTTTCTGTCGGTAAGAGTTTTTATTGGTGTGACTGCATTTTATATCACCAACACTTAGCTAGTTATTTTCTTCTCTGCCCTTCGAACTGAGCAGGACAGAACGTTTCTGCTTTGGTCATGTTTTGATTTGTTTAAAGCTCGATTGGATACTGTCTTTCTGTTTTATGCTTTTTCTGGACTCAGAGCTGCTGGGAAGCCCACCGCACTCTCAGGTTAAGAACTTGTTTCCATCTCAGTGTTGGCTTGCTATGAGTGACTCTGTCCTCTTGTCATGTGGGGAAGAAGGATGATAGGGGTGTTTGTGTTACACCTTTCCCATGGTTGGATAGTCTGATAGCACTGTTCCCTTTTGCCATCGGGTTTTAGTCTGTACTCTTCTACTCTAGAGGTAAGCTGATTCCAGAACAGACATGACATTTCTTTTCTAAATAAAGCACCTGTCAATGTTTGTAGGTCTTGTTTCTGTGGTATTCCCCACCCAGGGACTCTGGTGCTGTTGGGCTACTGGAAGGGCCGAGACCCTGTGGATGACCCTCTAAATTTTTTTTATAGTCCTGATTCCTTCGTTCATCACAATTTTGCTTTTTATCTGAAGATCAGTATATCTTTTAAAACTGCTGTGTTGCTTTCTTCCCCTTTGACTCACCCTAAGAAATTATTGGATATTTCTCTGAGAGCTCTGTACATTAAGATTTTGGTTTTGTTTATGCTTTGTAGTGCTGTTTCAACACTTAATTTGCTTTAGTGCTTTTGCTGTGCCGCCTCAGTATATTCCATTTGTTTGGCAGGATGCATTTTTTTAATACGTCCAAAACTTCCTGGTGAACTTAAAATTCAAACTGCTGCTGGCTCTTGGGATCAGAGACCTTCAAAAGCATTGCAATTCTGTCCCATCCTGGGAGTGCATTAAATTGCTAATGGAGGTGTATCTTGACAGCACAGAAGCTCAAAAATGAAAATCTTGGAGTGGTGTCTTCAGAATTTGGGGTCAAGGCTTTTTCTTGCTAACTGCATATCAGCCCAGCACAACCCACTCCGCTTTAGTGAGGTGGCTCACACTGAGCGCTGGCTGAAGCCGTGACATCACGCTTCTGATAGCAACTTTACAATTACATATTTTGGGTATTGTACTTGCAAAAATCCGGTGTAGTCCGAGAATGAAGTGGTGTGTTAGGAGCCAGGAAATAATTTTATTCTGTGGTTATTGCAAGATGGGACTTAATTCTGACAAAATGCTGGCTTTACTGAAATTGGTTACCTGCAATTTGTTTGCAGTATTATTTCAGCTTGAAATCGCACTTCCCTGTGTTATCAACCACATATAATCATCCTATGGATTTGAACTGCAGTTGCTCTGGTTACTTCCTGAGGCTCACTGGATAGCTGCGGATGAATTATCTAGCATGATTAGATGCAGCTGGTGCAACTATCAAAAAGGGTGGCTTTTGAAAGGCTATTCAAGATGGTTTTGATAAATTCAAAGTTTGAGAGTTTTTATTTGCTTTCCATTTAAAAAAACTATAAAATAGAAGACTGTTCATATGTTGTGGGAGGAATTTCTTTTACCCTGTTGAGAGATGGCAGATGGAAAAACGGGAATTTTATGTTATGGTGATACCTGGTGTGTTGTTCATTTTAATGTCCTGCTTCCCATCTTTAACAAACCTCTAAATTTAGAGATGAGACAGTGGTAAGATTACGTAACTCATATCGTGATGTGCGTTTGTGGTTGCTCTCCGTTCTGTATGTGTGTGACTACATTTCCCAGACTCATCTGCGCATTCTCACCACTCATTTTTCCTGCCGCTTTGGAGGCGTAGGTGAAGTGTTTGAATTCCAGCTTTGCATGTTGTATTTCTGGTCATGGTTGGTGTTTCAAGCCAGCCGTCTGCTGTTGGTGTCTGGGTGCTCTGATCTCCTTCGGTATGGTGTTTGGGGATGCCGAGTGGGTGCCCAGAGAACTTCTCTGGTGAGACGCCTGTTGTATGCCCCGCTCTGACTGCAGCAGAAGCTGCTGTTAGTTGCGGTAAGGTTTTCTCCACTGGCCTGTCTGAAGGATGAAGGCAGTGGACAAGCTGAACATAACAGATGTTCTCATTGCTTTTGCTGACATTAAAAATCCACCTTTTCTGATGTAACAGATAATTTTTGTGTCAGCTGAAGAGATGAGATCCTTATTTCCCTGAACATCTCAAATGGATATGAAAGCAATATTTTGCTGTCTCTGATTTATGGATATGTGTTGCCATTGCCAGTAGATTATCTGGATTTTTACTTGAGGTTGCGGAGACTTGTTACAGATACATGTTTCTTTCTCTTATCTTCCTCCAGAAGATTTGTGCGTTCTGGCAGACACCACAAGCTTTCATTTTGGGTTGGGAAGAGAACAGAAAGGGTTTGTGCTACTGTTCACATGAGCCACCAGAACCGTATCAGCTTTCCTTGGGCTTGCCACTGGTTTAGGATTTGCTTCTCTCCTTCAGTCCCTGGGAGGGAACTTTTATTGCTACTGCAGATCACGACACTGGATCACTCACTCCCTTACCAGCTTGCCTCGCTGCATTGCTGGCGTTTAGTAAAGCTCTACATGTATCTGGAAGTTTTGTCAGCTCATTTTTAGGTCATGTTTAGCATCAAACATTGACTACTGATGTTGTATTTTTTTTTTTATGTATTTCTTTGTGCTGGCCTTTCATGTCAGTGGGTGTTGACTGCCCCCAAAGTTGGCACAGGAGTATTCGCCAAGGGAGCGGAGCCTTGCCAGGGCACGGCTCTCTCCATCCCCATCTCACAGTCAGGTGCCCGCACCTCTTTCCACTTCTGTGAGTTTCAAAAACAGGGAAATATGGTAGATTTACATCCCTGAGTTGCTTTTTATGTAATGCCATGTGACAGGAGCCAGCGCTTCACTTTCTGCACGTGCCAGCAGGATTCGACCATTCAGGAGATCATGGTCAAACCCCCATGTGTGGGGTGGCCCTGGGCAAAGTCGTGAGCTGTTGTACGGGCACCTGAGCCCGGTCTTGTGGTAGTGGGGGAGTAGAGGGGCTCAGGACACCTGGGAGTAGCCCCAGTGCTGGGCTTTGCCACATGCTTGGAGGTCTGCTCAGGCACAGCGGTGCCTGGGTGTGAGGGATTGCCTCCTGTTCGCTAAAGTTTCATGCAGGAGATTGTCCTGGGGGATGCCTTGGCAGCAAGGTGCTTTGACAGCAGGATGCGACCCCAGCACATTATTATTGGGCTGGGCAAAGAGGCAAGTTGAGGAAAATCTCTATTCTTGCAGGAGGAGATGTCTCCGCTCGCAGGGATCCGGCAGCGGTTGGGGGTCCGGGATGGGAGGTGGTGGTCTTCGCAACCCTGCTTGTGCGGCGCGGTGGGAGCGTGCAGCTTTCCCAGGAATCCACCCGATGGCAGCACAGCTATGGATGTCGCGCCGCACAGCCCTGCCTCTGCCGTGGCCTGGCCTCGCACCGCATGCTCGCCAGCCAACGAGCGGCGGGTTTTCCACAATCCAAAAATAATTCCGCAGGATTTATTTCCCCTCCCCTCCCCCCATCCCTGTGTCCAACGTTTTTGTTTAAATCCCTTGTTAAGACACGTATTTAGCAAATAATGCTCATCGTTAAGGCTTATGGGGAAATGCTGCAGCACATATAAAACAGACCTAAGAAATTCTCAGCATGTGGTCAAAATGTCCATTTTCTGAGTAGATGAAACTGGGTTTTAGAGTTCATACTTGTGCTATTGCAACCAAATTAAGTCATGAAAGAGGATAATACAATGTACCATCATTTTAAAGTAATTTAATCATGAAAACTAAAAATTTGGAAGCAAACAGATATTTTACTTAATAGAAACCATCTGCACTGTACAGTAGGCAAATTGTATAAAAATGAATAAAACTGTCTCTGGAGGAAAATGACTCAGGCACCAGCTTATATAATGAAGATGTATATGTGCCTTTTAGCATTTGCATTGTCTATTAGACTAGGTAAATCGCAGCACTAGTGTAAGTGAAACAGTTACAAATTTTATTACCGTCATATGACTGATGACAAAGGCAGTAATAGAAGTAATGCCTATTAGAGAGGGCTTGTTCTAGGCCCTAAATAGCTTTTTGCTTTGGACTGTTCTGCATGGCTAAAGCTTTACTGGGGGGTGTGTGGGGGGGTGTGTGTCACTGGGACGTTTTGGGCAGGTTGCTGCTTTGCTGGGGAAGCCTTTTCCCTTGCCTGGGCTTTTCCCTGCTTGATTCAGGCCCAGCTAGGAGGGAGACTCATTTAGGGTCATCCGGAGACGATTTCCTACTGGATTTTTATTTTTCAGAGCCGGGCAGATCATCTTTAAACTGGTCCTTTACTCCTGCCACCGTGCAGCAGAATGCGTTTGACAGAGATTCTTCTCTTCCTTGCTGCTGGCACGTCTCTTTTCCCCCGTTGCTGAAGGACAGATTTCAGTACTTTTCAAAATATTTATTTGTTCACATTCAGCAGCTTTCCTAAATGATCGCAAATAATATGAATTATTCAATTTCAGGGCTGTAATAGCCCACGTCTAGTCTGCTTTTAAAATGAAGTTTGTAAGAGCCGCTTTCAGTTTCTGAGATTTAACACTCGAAATAAATGTGCCCTGTGTTAAAAGCTTTGTACTATTTCTCCCAAATCCACAACAATATCTGGTTAGAAAAGCAGGAATTTTCTGACACAACATTTTTTACAACAAAGGAAAATCCCACCCTCCCAGTGACATTTGTGCTTATACTTTCCCAGCTGGCATTTTAAAGGATGGGTGTAATCTGTGCAATGCAAAAGGAGAATTATTTTTGGTTTAGGAAGAATAAGGAAGCAAAAGCAGAATTGGCTTCCACTTGCATATTAAGCATATTTGGCAATGAAAACATTTCGCATTAACAAATATGTAAAGTAAAAATACATCCCAAAAGATTAAGACTTCTGTGAGTTTAAAACAAATTAGATGCAATTTTCTACCCTGATATTCTCACTTTCTGTTTGGCTTCACGGTATTGCAATGCGCAGGTCCCCACCCCTAACCCGCCCTGGGTCGGAAGCCGAGCGGCGGGGAGCTGCGGAGCTGCTATTTCACGTTCGGGAATGTAAGCCTCCACCAGCATTTTGGGTGAAATGTGGCTTTTTATTCTGGGCATGGCTTTGGGATTTTTTTTGGTAAGGGTATCAACCCCCCCTGCAGTGTCTGAATTCAGAAGTTTTTTAAAAAAGAAGCAAGTACTTGAGGTCCGGAGGCTGCTTTTTAGCAGAGCGTAATAGTTTCAAGGCGGGCAGGTCAAATTTGGGGCCTGAATTGTTTAATAATAGATATATAAGGACAAGGCGTTCTCTGGGGGCTTGATGCCACCCTCGTCAAGGCAATGTGAGTCATTCTGTTGACTTCAATGGACCTGGAATAAAAACTCTGACAGAACCGCTCCCCCCCCCCCAGATATTTAGCCCAGACCTACTGCACTGAGTAGGAATCAGGCCACCAAGTTCAGAGAAGGATCAGTCCCATGCCTTTAAATACCTTGTTAACAGTATTTCATTAATTTACATCAGTTACTTTAACAAAAGGGAAAATGTCTTTGCCCATGACCATTCAAGTCTGAAGAAAAAAAATAATTTCCTTACCTGTTTAGATTTTTTTGTGTGTGTGTGTGAAAATGTAGCCCACTTCAGGAAATCTCAGTTGTTTCCACTTTTCACTGAAAGCTGTATGGAATTTAAAACCTTACAGATTTTTAATATTAGAAATATAATCTTCTGCCTGTTACTAAACCACAGGCACAAATAGCAGTTTATCTTTTTTATTTTTTAATTTGGTGATTAAAACCAAGTAAAACATGAAACTCTGAGATGCAAATAGCCCCGGAGTCCAAAAGCACAAAGGAAATGGCTTCAGAATGAAGACATTTATTTTCCTCTTGCCTCCCTGTAGCATGGTTTATTTAGTTTCATGTGATTTGTGCCAGGACAAAGTGTGTTCTATAAACAAAATAGGGAAAAGGTTAAGCCAGTAATGAAGTGCAATGATAATAAAAAATAACGATGATAAAAAAAAAGAAAGGTGAAGAGTATTGCAAATACGGGGTGGGTGAGACAGTGAGAACCCAAAATAGATTCTTTAGGAAATTAAAGATAACTATGTTTGGTGGGGGAAGTAGAGGCTTCAGAACCATTTCTGTGTTTCCTGGGCTGACAGGCTGCCTTGGAAGCTGCTGGGATTTGCGCTCACGAATCACTTGGGCATTTTGGAAGGGTTATCCCGTGCTCTGGCCAATGCTGTTTTGACCCTTGGTCAGATTTTTACCTGCTACCAAATCCCACTGTCCCCAAGATGCTCTGTGTAGGAATACTGAGAAAACCGAGGGGTGGTCTTTTTTTGCGAGCGAAGTATCCCCATGTTGGGGTGGCCAGGGTTTGCATCCCTCATCTGTGGCTTTTTGGGGATGGTGCGTGCCATCCCTGGCAGGCATCGCGCTGTGGCATGGGGTCTGGCTGCTGGGGAGTGGGGCTGGGGGGGAACCCCGACCCCCCTCCCATCCCAGGCCCACCGAACAGGGACACAAGTCCCTTATCCACACGATGGCACTCTTAAGCTTTCAAACAATTTCATCCAGCTCGGCATTTCGTGTGAAACCTATTTTTTCCCCTGCCAAAACCAAAGGCGGAGTTGGCGGGACACACACACACACACACACAGAGCACTCACAACTTGGAGTCCCCCTTGAAATCTGACTGTCCCAGGTTGTCCCCAGCTCACCCCACTCCGTGACCTTGTGGGCTGCACCCCAAGTGCCATGGGCTGGTTCTGGCGATGGTCAGGGCACCCGCTGCGCTCCCCGTCCGCGGGAAGGGAGGGTGCTCAGTCCCTTGAGTGGCTGAAGGGCAATGGAGAGCAGCTGGAAATATTATTTTAGATGCACCAAAAAACCTGTTTAAAAAAACCCCCTTCTGCGTAGTAAGAAAGCCGCAAACACTGCAGCCCAAGAGCAAGCTTGTGTTTGGACGTTTATGGGGGAAAAAGGTCATATTTTTTGTTTTGTAGCTTATTCTGCACAGCCTAAGCTGTACAAAAGTCAGGAGCGTGGGCGGTTTTCTTGAACAGTTTTAGCTATTAAGTGTGTTTTAAAACCAAGAATTCTTTGTTATCAATCTGGCAACTTCTAGGAGCGCTAAATTTACTCCGTGTTAAAGCACGTGTGGGAGGGGAAGAAGGTGAGGGGGTGGTGGGGGTTGATCCTGTCCTTCTCAGTGCAGTTATTCTGATGGCTATATCGCCCTGTCTGGGAGGTATGTGTGTGCCTGTCGGGAAAGTCAGCAAATCACTGCACACCAGCACAGCCGTGGAAGCAATTTCTGCTCCTTTCTCCCTGCCTGCCAGGTGGGTTTGGGTATTGTGGTCAGGGGTCTGGAAGGATTTTCCGTGTCTGCAGCCTCACGGTACGTGGTGCTCACACAGGCAGCAGCTTGCCCTGGATTTGTGGACAGGTTGCTGACCTGATAAGTTTTCCTGGCAGGGGGAAAACCAAGACCTTGCTCCTTTGTTCCCTTCTTCACCTGAAGGGTATCATCTACCTATTGGATTCAGAGCTTCAAACTTCTCCATCAGGTCTTGTCCACCAGCACTCAATGCCACCGCTCCTGCTAGGGCAGCATGTGCCATCCCATTTTTCAAGGGAAGAGAGTTTCACATCATCATTTCATAGATGCAAAAAAGGGGCCATATCATCACCAGGCAGGGCAACAGCTGAACCAACAGTGAAGCTTCGAGGGCCTTCAGCAGAGCCCCCATGTCAGCCATGCTCATATCAACTAGCCCAATGCTGCCAGACTTGGATTTAATATAGGAAAACTGTGCAAAACCCCTCATTAAAAACTAAGTAGCAAAGGGTCACTGAATTGCAAAATCAAGGGCAGCCACAGCATGTGTTGCAAGAAGGACAAATTTCTGACCCCTTGCAACCAAATGAGCCCTTTGCAGGGATGCTTCCCAGGTACCAGTGTAATGCACATCCTAAAGGTACCGATGTAATGTGCATCCTGAAGGTACCAGCACTTTAGGAGAGGGGCTGGTACCCGGTTGGGATCTCTGCAGGCAGAAGACCTCCTCCCTTGTGGTTGGGGTGTCTGGAATGTTGGTGAACATTGGGGTGGGGAGGGGGCTGGGCTGGGGCTGGGAAGCAAGGCGGTTTGGGGCAGGAGGTCAGGCAGTGGCTCCCAGCCCCTCCCAGCCCTTGGCTTCTCGTGGACTATTGCTGCTTCTTTCTGGGTGTTTGAGGGCTGTGGGGTCCTGTTCTTACTATCGCCCAGCACCCATGGGGGCACTTTTGAGAGTGGTGGGGAGAGAGAGAGGTTTCAGAGCTGTGCTAGATTATATCTTTTGAAAATTGCCAAGCTGGGGTTAGAGGGCATTCTCAAGGGAGTGTCCAAAATCAACATGATTATCTTGATTATTAATATTTGCATTGGCAGAACTGCTGTAGATTTGTGTGGAGAAACACAGCCCCTCCACTGCTTATTGCTGCACATCTGTGGAGCCTGTTGAGCAGCAGCAGATTCATCTGCATGGTGGACGATCTTATTTTTTTGCTTTTGCATAAATGTCAAGATAGTTTAACGTGCAATCTGTATTAACAGCTGGCTGGCAGTACCTCTTTTGGGTCAAATCCTGACATTCCCCCCAGATGAGATACAGTGAGCCCTGTGCCGATAGCCTGCAAAATTTGGATCTTCAAAGGACAAGAAGGACCTGTATTTTAGATGGGTGTGGGAAATCTGTGCGTACCTGGCCTGCACTCCTAGGTGTCATAGGCAGCTTAATTCTCTATCTTTTCCTTCTAAAACCAGTCAAATTTTGCTGAAAATTAGTCTTGGGTAATTTTTCTAGAAGCGTCCCCCCTGACCTTTACAAAATATTCCCTGGCATGCCAGAGGTTAAAAATAATTCACTCATTGAATTCTTTAGTGCTTAATTAGACAAGAGATTATTTGTACAAACCAGGAAACTATCATTTGGGCAGAGTTCACTCACATGGTATGTTCTGCTTCATTTTTACTGAAAAATTCTTTTGTTGCAGTTTTGGAGCATGAGGAGATCATGTGTCATCCATCCTTTTTTTTTTTTTTTTTTTAAAGTGTTATAGTGCATTTAATAGAAATATGATGAAGAGACCCTATGCTGAGGCATTGCTTCAGATGTGGTTTTCTACTGATGTGCAAATACCGGGTTAAGTCCACTAATCAAAAAACCTCTACTTTTTTTCATAACCGATTACAACCTTACTATATTTTCTTGTTAATTGAAGTAAGAAATCAGGCTGTTTTGTAAATATGTAGTAGATATGCTCTAACTTATTGCAAGAAACAATAGATGAGTGCATAAGCAAAAGTTAGTGTCTCGATAGCAAGTTATTTACAGTGCTTTTCTTTCTGCATTAGCTGGAAAGGGGAATGCGGCAGGGACTCTTCACTGCAATTACAAGATATCTCTTGAGGTCACCTGCGTTTTCAGCTACATGTATTGCAAAGGGAGCATAATTTATTCCAGTTAATTTTGGATTTGAGGAACAAAAATGCACAGGCTATTAATCTGGCGAATGTGAGTTGTTTGGTGCATGTGTTGGTGTTTGCAGTGCTTTCATCTTCTCCGCAAGTCTTGGTTGAAGAGGGCAGTTCATCAGTTGGTTTGGGGGGCAGAACTGATCTTTCCCGTATAAAATGCAGAATGCTCAATGAATGGCAAAAGTGCTTTTAAAAGGGGCTCATGGAACACTTTGAAAATATTAATTAGTGTGTTGAAGCATTCTGCATAGCATATCATAGTAAAACTGCTCCAGGGGGTTGCTTGGAATGAATTATTAATATGAATCCCTCTCTCCCTTATGCTTCACACCCTGATTTTATGGGACTTGGCGTGGGTTGGGGTGTCTATTAGATTCACTTATTGCCTGTTTAGTGGGAGTACTTTGTAGGCTGCATCAAAAGGTCACTATTTTTTTTCAGAATCCCAAATTTTAATCAGTAAGAAGACTAGATTCCCCCAAAGTGAAAGGCAAGCTATTGAAAAAAATAAAAAAAAAAAGAAGCAAACTCACCACAAAGCCATGATTAAAAGTGTGTTGTTGTTACGCAGCAGGGAAGGGGAACACATCCATACTGCTCAGTCCCCGTGGCACCAGCACCAGGCTCTTTTAGGTGCATAGCCACTGGGTTGTACTGAACTGGATGTATGGCACAGCCACATGCAAATCTCACCTACACGCTTGTCCAGATGACTCTGAGAAGAGCATTTTCACTAAAACGGTGTTGTAACATGTTCACGCTTCTTTCACATGCATTTAGATGCCTTGTACCACAAGTAGCAAATTCATTAAATTCACAGAGTACAGTTCCTTTTCCCCTTTTGGCTTTACAATATCACAAAATTGAACCTGTTAACCTAACACTGAAAGAGAAAAGCTGTGCTTAAGAAAAAAAATGTTTTTCAGCTCTTGAGGTCTGTTTTGATGAAGTCCCTTGTGTACAAATATAAATAAATCCATAAAGTAATTTGACTTTTAATTCATACTCGGATTATGGAAATATTTGTGTTTTCACGGCTGCTAGACTGAATTGCAAAGTGTTTTGAGGGTCCAGTTTTCATACTTGTAAGCAAAAGAAATACAAAAATGATGGTTTACAAAACAGTGGCGCCTATAACACAATGATTCTCAAGGGACTAAGTGTTGTGCCAAAACCCAGTTTGTTCTCTCTAGTCCACGAAGGCAGAGGGCGACTGAACTTTTGGGCTTGACATACTCTCACCGCACATTCAGAGTTCCCAGTCTTTGCAGTATGAGCAGCAAACAAGTTGGCTGGGAGCGCTGAGAATGAAGGGAGCGTAACATCAGGTGTTTCCCCCACAATATTTAAAAAAAAAAAAAAAAAAAAAAAAAAAGACATGAATAAGGAGTTTATTTCTGCATCTGAAAATAGATGCTTAAAAATAGATCTGTGTGTCGTGTTTGAAAGTCTAAGAAGATGGTGCATTTAGGCTTTCTCTGCAAGAAGCAAAAGGCAAGAGGAAAGGGGGGAAAGCTCCTCACAAACAGCTTTAACGTTTCTGAAACATGTAAGTTTTAGTTTATTTACAGTGTTAAAATCTTCAGTTAGAGTCATCATTTTAAAAAACAAATCACAGAGTGGTAAATGCCAAGGAGATTATTAATAATAGCTTTTTTTTTTTTTTTCCAAATTAAAAAAGGGTGAAAGACAGCATGTTATATTGGAGCCTAATAGCATAAATCTGCAACATTTGCAGAAGTTTGACATGGAAGATTTTACTCTTTTGCTGCACTTCCCAAGAGTTCTGCCAACGCGGGGTCTTAGCTGCAATTTCTTGTTGATGACAGCTTGCTGCAATTATGACAGAAACTAATCATTAACATCAGCCGTTTCTTACTTTTAAGAAAACGAATAGCTAGTTCATTTGTTTAAAAAAAAGCAGCCCTGAGAACTAGCTCTGTTTCAGGAGTTAAGTGGTGATGGATTTTTCTGAGGAAAGGATCATCTTACGGTTTCTCAAGTTGTGAGTGTTATTAGCTCTGTGTAACGTGTCTTTTTTTTCTTCTTCTTTTCTTTTCTTTCCTTATATTTTTTTTTCCAGAAGAGAAAGGTTGCCAACTGATTAATATTTTAAACATGTAGACAACCTGCAGACCTTGCTCTCAGACTCAGATTTCTCCCTTATCCCTCCCCAAAAATGTTTTCATTGCTAAAAACTCATTGTTAAAATTTCATACTCCCAGGTGAAGCATGATTATTTATTCACTTTATTTCACCAAAATTAAGGACAAATTATAATAGAAAGAGTTCAGCAAACAGTTAAAACAATATCACATGTAATCTCTGTGGAGTTTGGTTAAGATTTCAGCTTCTTGCTTAAAATTATGTGGGTCAACCTTATGATGTGGGCAATGAATAGGAAAATATGCTATATTTCAGGAACTGAATTTTATATGTCTTTAAAGAAAACGCTGGTAAAGCTTAGTGCAACAAAGTATAAGATGCCAATTTACACATTTGTATGTGCACAAGGTCCTGCAAAAGCAAGTTGTAGTGTGCTGTTGTAGGCTCTTCTGGATAATTTATGGGGATTTGTTTTTATTTATTATTCAGATGAGGATTTAAATATTCCACGTTCTCATATGAAAGTGTAAGCTGAGAAACTGAAAGTTTCTGTGAGATAAGAGAGATAAAGGAGCTGAGAAAGGAACTTTCAATGGCCCCTCCGTCCTGGACAAGCCCCAAACCTGTGGTGGCTTTTTGTCGACCTCAAGCATAGGTGTGATTTGGACGGTGTGAGGGGCTCGTCACGGCCCCTCTGAAGGCTGATGCAATGCTGCAGGCTCACGTTACGTCCCAGGGCTGCCTCCCTGAATGTCATGAACCAGATTTAGCACCTGCTTATGTTGGTGCAAATCCACAGTACTCCATCAGCACCAGAAGAGCCACTCCAAAATTGCATCAGCAAAACTGGGAACGATGCTGTTTAAGCTGAAAAAAAACCTTGTTGCAGTTTTGCTAAATTCTGCATTACTGCTCTCCATAGGACCACTTGTTGTCCCACCACATTTATTTTTTCAGGGGGGCTACTTTTGATTTATATCTGCATGACCATTACACAAAACTTTGGACTACTTTAAGTAAAGCCTTTAATTCTGATGGCTTGTTATTATTTTCATTCCCTCCCTCTCATCCCAGATTTCTTCTGAATTGTATGTTAAACTCTGCTTTTGCGTCTGTGAAATGCTTATAGGAAATAATATACAGAGTACAACAGACACAGCAGATATGTACATCCATTCATGTCAATGGCAAGAGAATAAATTCTGGTTTACAAATCAAAAGGAAATAGAGAATTTCTGCATATTCAGAGTCCTGCCAAAGAGCTGCTTGCACAAAATATGCTCTGCATACCTTACATGAGATATCTACAGAGAAATGTTTCCTTTGCCAGTGCACACTAAGTAGATCTATGGTTCGGAAAGAGCAGGATGAATGATGCTCAGAATGATAAAGAGCAATACCCAAACAAATTAGAAAGTATTCAGATCTATAAAAACACATTTGTGAAAAAGCTAGTTCAGTTTATTAGATGTTCCTCATTTCTTTTGGCTTCTTGTGACGCTAATTCTGCCTTTTCCTCTTAGTCCCTGGTGATATTCAATGTGTAGTTATCAACTTTCTGCTTCCGCTGAGATCAGGGACCCATTTAGGTGCATTCAACCTGGGCCTACCTGAATTTTCATCTGCAAGCAAGCTGGATATGTGTTCATTTTAGTGGTAAAATCTGTGTCTTAAATATTTGCAGAGATGCACGCATCTGTTGTAAAACCACAGATGTGTGTCTCTGCAGATATATATACTTCAGTGTGATATATTATGTTTTATAATTAAAATTTTATTGAATTTTAATATAAAAACAAATTCATACATTAAAAATTAAGTAGAGAACAAACATGTGTGGTATCAGGAGGATACAAGCTCTGGTACAGTAGGACAACAACATCTGACCCATAAAAAACACCCTGCTTTAGTTATAAAATACCTTTGTGGCTAGGAGATTAGTGTGATATATTATTGAGGTTCCAATATTTGGAAAAATAATACCATTTTGTCACTTCCATTCATGAGTAAAGAAACAGCTTTTGAAGTCCCTTTATTAAACATTCGAAAGCAAATGGATTTAGACAGAGCAAGCATGGTCTCCCAACAAGCAGAGTAAGTATTATTTATGCTATATAGTTAACATTTTTGAGCAGACTAAATGGTTTCTCGCAGTGCCCTGTGCAGCGCATTAATTCAGACGCTGGAGTTGCTTGGGCTTGCATCGGGAAATAACGCAGCCTTTGCTTGCAGTCCTTTCCTGGTCAGATCCCTCACGGGCATCAAGGTAAGTGCTGATGGTACATGAAGTAACTTACTCTTCTTAGGACGTGTGATAAGCGTATCCTATGACGCCCAATATGAGGAGGGTCCGGAGTACTTTCCAACAAGATTTAATCTTCGTATCGCTGTCACCTTTGGGGACAAAATTGCAGTGTGGAGAAAGCAATAGCGATAATCAGACGACTTTTCTCTACCACCTCCAACTCATGGGCATCACGTTACGCTCCCTTGATGGAAAGCATTTTCCCTGTGCAGCACCACTGACAGAAAGGAAGCCACAGCACGGGAAGTATGCAAATACAGGGGAGAAAATAGTGCTGAAATATTTGAATACTGTTACATAAAGAGGTGATGTGCCTTTGCCGTGAACGCTGTATTCATTTCCATTTCAAAAAAGGTACAGCTGAAGTATGAAAAGTTCATAGACGGTTGATGGAAATGATTAGACAGAGGGCTAGGTTTGTGCATGATGAGAGCCTGTCAAGATTGGAAGATGAATTTTGTGGCTAACAAGAATGAAAATAGTAAAGAGGTATCAAATAATGGATAGTGCTCAAGAAATTGTTGAGGATACCTTTTTTCCCCCCCATTTCTGCTGATACAAGAATAAAGGAGCGGCCAAAAGACGTGGCAGGGACCACACCTCAGGCTGGTGACAGGAGACGGACGTTTTGCAGATGGGAGGTAGGATTTATTGCCACAAGAGCTCAAGAAGTTTGGAGGATCACGGCTTGAAAAAATGAGCGATTAGAGATTTGGATAGCAATATTTGCATTAGATGAGGAAAAGCTAAGGCATGTGTGATCTCATTCCCCATTAGCTGCTGGGACAGCGGAAGGTGTTTCCCAGGGTTGCATCGTCCCTTTGCGGTGTCCCTTGAATCTTTTCCAAGGCTTTTGGAAGTTGTTGCCAGAGCTCGACGTGCTCCCTACCACCAGCCCTCTCGTCTTCAGCACCACCATCCTCAAAGGGGAAAACAGGCCCTGCTCTGTTTAAAAGTTAAATTTTAACTTTAAAATCAGTTCCATAATCCCCTCTGTATCATCATTTTTTCCCTTTTATTTGAGAAAGTTCTGCAAATCAGGGAAGAGCAATATTTGGGAACTTCATTGATGAACAGAGACAAGCATCTCATGACTGCGGACTCCAGGAATTCTGGGCAAGAGGCTTTCGTAAGGACCACATACAAGCGCACACATGCCTGTGCGTGCACACATGCCCTGAACTTAGTGTGGCTCTGCACCTTCAACTTTTAACACACTTCCCCAATTAAGCTATTCAGGGCTCACACTTAAATAGCTGTCCACAGCTGCTGCAAATTGATTTATCCCCTGATGACAGTCAGAGCTGCTGGAGAGAAAGAGTTCTTTAATTTAGGTGTTGTTTTCTTTCTTACTTTTTCCTTTTCACACTGACTTTAACTTGCTTTTGCTTTACGATTAATTCAAGATTGCAAGTTTAGTGTGTATGGCAGTGTATATCTCAGCTCCACTTGGCATAAATATTTGTTTCCCTTTTTCTTAAACGAACAAATTAAAATAGGATTTTATTGAAGTAGATGAAACTTTTTTTTAATAAAAAAGAAGGCATTTTAGAAGAGGACTGCTAAGACATCCTAGATATTTTCTTAAAGGCATCTTGTTATTTGTGCTCTGACAGTTTACTGGAATGGTGGTTTTCAGATTGGAAATGGCATATTTATTCTGTCTATGAAAAGATGATGGCTTCTATCTGGTGAAGAAGGGATATTTTCCTCTACTTATACATTTACTTGGTTAATCGGCAACCAACACATCTCAGCATGCAGCTGAGTTATATACCATTTACAGTTTATATAAAATATTACAGCCCATCCAACATAAACCTGTGATGAAAGATTGTGTTATACACAGATAATCTATAGCTCTCTCAAATGATTACTTTATGATTGTGCATACAAAGAACATACTCCTTGCTTATTTTTGGTTTGGAGAAAAAAACCACACAAACTTCAGAAATGATTAATAGTCAGTGTCAGTAATTTGTTTTGGAGAGTGACTGTCTTTATGTTATCACATGTCCCATTAACACTCGCAGGAGCATATCGATTATACACAAACTAACTATACTTTCAATTATTTCACTAGAAAGGATCAACAAAAAGAAAGTAAAAGCGCACGTTTCAGATTTAGAGTTTTATAGATGTCTGTCTTGTGAGTCTGCAGCATAGTAATATACAGATAAAACAGAAAAAGTAAAATTTCTGTGCAATTTTATTAGATATTGTTTTGATACAGCATATATTTAACATTTTTTCACTATCAAACTGTGCAAAGGAAAACAGAAGCTCTGTGAACTTGCAGTAAGCCCCAAAATCTTCATAGCTGGATGCCAGTGTTTGTAGAAGGTAGTGAGTGTATTTTATTACATTTTTTTCCAAGTTGCTCCAGTGCTAAAATCTGGATGCTGCCATGCTGGGCATGCAACTTCTTCCTCCTGCAGCTGCCACGGCCAGGGCCAGCTTTCACGTGTCCGTGTGCTGGGTACCTCGGAACAGGGAAAGGGAAAGTTATAACCCTCGCTACGTGGATGCTCTTCTGACCTGATGTTTCACTCAACTTTATGGAAAATTCACCTTGCTGGCTCAGTCTCAGCTCTGGTTGTCTTAAATCAGGCCTGAGAAAAAGCCTGCTGAGCTACCTGAGAGCCTTAAAGAAAAACCTTATTGTTAACAGAAAATAACAACTTTTATACAGCGCTTTTTATATCAGACTGTAAAATTTAATCGAGGGTTTTATCTTACTGTAGAAATTTGTTTTTTATAAAAAGCCCAAGTAACATTATCATTTCTGTTCAGTTCTTTTTTTAAGGAATGTCTGCAGGAATTAACTCTATTTTTATGTAGATACTTTCAGGAGTTGTACCTGTTGGATGTTACAGGACTTTTCCAAGGGCAAATTTAATTCCTCAAGGGGTTTGGAAAGACCTCAAACCTCCTCACAGTGTTGAAGGATTTTCTCTTTTCGCATCCAACCTGACAGTGTCTTGGGGGAAAAAAAAAGAATCTATTTTATGGGAACTTAGTGAAGAACACAGCCTCTGCCACCCCCTGACCTGAGGGTTGGGGAGCTGCAGCCCAGCCGGGGACTTTTGTGGGGGATGAAGCCTGCAGGGTCGATCCATCTCCTTCAGCATCAGACGGAGGGTAGCAGGAGCCGGCTGGAATAATCCCGGGGGATGGCCTAAACGCTCGCGTGTTTTGCAACACTTTGAGGCTTTTTTGATGCTTCTAAGAAGGAATGCAATTAGCTTTTCAATGATAAATAAATTAAAGATAGTTGATTTTGCCTTTCACACATTTGTTTTCTTTGCTTTCATAAGGGACTGCGGCCTGTTTATGATTTCCTTAGAAGTTTGAGAGACTTGCTCTCGCTCAGTGACAAATTCTCCCCTCTAGGCAGCACAAGAAGGAAAAAAAAAAAAAAGGAGAAAAGCAAAGATAGTGGCAACCTGAAAATGGACAGTGTGTCTGTAGGGAAGGGAAACCCCTCAGGACCCCCAGAGGTTTGGTTTGGTTTCTGGCTGTTTATTTACGTAATTGGAGCATGTAATCCTACAAAGAGAAATAAAAAGCAGCAACAAAGGAACAAAAAAAATCTCAGAAAAGCACTGCCAAATAGGTTGGTTATCAAGGACTAGAGTAAGGCTCTGGTGGACCTTCAAGGCTGCAAGCTCAGGCTGGCTTCGTCTCAGCAGCTGGCAGTCACCATCTGGTCTCCGGCATGGATGGGACTTGTCATCTCCTGCTCAGGTTCCTCCACCACCACCACATGCAGCTGAGGGAGAAGCTCCTGACCAGTCTGAGAGACCATTGAGGACCATGCTTTGGAAAACATCATCCAATGGTTTGCAATAGAAGACTTGATAGTTGCCATTATTTTGAACTTGGTAATGACTTAATACTTTACAGCTTGGTGCTCATACCCATACAGACAAAGCCTTCCCATTGTTTCAGTTTCAAGTAATCCAGACGCTGGTTGAAGAAGGAAGGGGAGTACTGCCACCAACTTGGAGCTGCTAAGAGGCTAGAATTGTGACATTTGGAGAAAGTCTTTTGCTTCAGGACAGAAACTATCTGAAGAAAAAATGCTTGAAGTAGCAAGAGTGGGGTTTGGATTTTGTACAAAAGAGAAAATACTCGTAAAAAGCAAAATCCAAGTAAAAGCAAAAAATGCTCTGCGTAGTCAAATTAAAAGTGAGCTTATTAAGGTCAAAGAAAAGGGTTTTTTTTCAGAACTATACCGCTGATGAGTGTAAAAAAACCCCAAAACAACAATTGTGACTCTTCTTCTAACTCCTCCTGAATGCAACACAGCGCTTCTGTGGAAGGTCAGTCATCAGGAACTGATCCGGGATGATAGAGGTAGGTCCACGACGCGGCTGTACAAATAATTTCAGTAACATAATATGTGACCGGTGGGAATGAGGCTGTTCAGCTTTCTGTCTCTGTGCGTATTTCCATCATGCCCATCACTGCTGTATCTGGTGTGTGAGATCTAATCAAGTGCATTGCATTAAAGCAAGGAAATAATGTGAGCAATAGCCCAGCCAGCAGGGCATATCCAGACAATCAGAGCAGCCCGGCTGCCCTGGACTGAAAGTTGATAAACTCCAAGAAGTGGAGAAATGTCATTTTTTCCTTCCTAGGTGAAGCCTTTATCTGTGCGCTTGTGTGAGTCCACACAACATCGAGCAGGTGGGGAAAGAAACGACAGCCAGAGCCCTTCCACCCACCCAGGGCAGGAAGGATCACCATGGACCATCTCCTCTGAAACACCCTCCATGACCTCGCAGGGGCACCTGCTGGGTCTGCCAAAGGACCCACGCTGTGCAGTTGATGTCTGGTCTTAACCACACTGCAGTAGACTGGGCACCAAGGCAGGTAAAGAGCAAGAGGGACCGCGAGGAGATGTAATTAGAAATGACTTCCAAGCTGTGGTTCTCCTTCTCTGAGAGGAGCATGGGAGGGCTTCCTGGGCTAGGTTCTGAGAAAACAAGTATCTCAAAGGTCTTATAGATGATGGTATGGAAACTAAGAAAAGAGTAAGGTGGAAAATAAATCGGAGTTGTCTAGCATTGAATGGTCAGAAATAGCTGGAGTACCGGAAACAAGATGACAGGCAGCTGCAGAGGTTTGGACGTCTACTGATGCTGCCTACTGAGAAAAAAATAGAAAAAAGATTTAAAGAAAGCAAAATACATGGTTCTCATTGTCGAAGTGAAACAAGGCCCAATGTGCTTACCTCGGGTTTCAAGTCCCCCAACCCATCATGGGAGAGGAAGGAGCTGCCCGCGTAGTTTGGGAAGTACATGCAGACACAGGACAGGATCACGGGCAGGGCGCAAGGGTGGGACCTGCATCCATTTGTCAGGCCTGTAGTGAGCACCTTGCCTGACACTAAGCAGAGACAATAAATTTGCAATGACCTAAATTCTTTTAAAAAAAAGTATTACTGATGTATATATTCAGGTCAATAGCACTTTCCCCAGGTTTCAATAATCGGATCAATTATCTGAATCCAATAAAATCTTATTAAAGAAATTCAGAATTATCTTTAAAATAGCTGGCCTTGTAGTCCCTGAGTAGGTTACAAAAACTGCTATGAAGAATTACTGTGACCTACTTTCTGGGCGGTACAGATATCATTATCATATCAGAGGTGCAGTCTGATAAGACTACACAACTTCCATCTCTTATTGAAGATAGTTGGGCAAAGAACTAGCACAAAACTTTAATCTAGGTCCCCAAATTATTTTTTTTTTCAAAAATAACATCTGAAATTAGAAAAAGCCAAAGCATTGCATGTGAAGAAGTGCTTATTTAAGGAATTGCACAA
This sequence comes from Ibycter americanus, assembly GCA_035590275.1. Classification (NCBI taxonomy): domain Eukaryota; kingdom Metazoa; phylum Chordata; class Aves; order Falconiformes; family Falconidae; genus Ibycter; species Ibycter americanus. The sequence goes on from JAVJGI010000065.1 coordinate 51,264,153, forward strand.
GTTATAGCCAACAACGTGATGAACGTTTTAAAGCACGCGGGGTGGGCATGCGTTATGGCTGTTGCAGGTCACAAATGACTGTTTAGCTCTTGACAGTGTAGGGGACAGCCATGCTGACGGAGGGGCACTTTGCACCCACTTCCCACCAGTGTAAATGAGTATTTGAATCGTGAGGCAGAGGAGGAGCAGGACTGTTACATTACAAGAGCTAAGAGAAAGCCTTTCAGCCTTGTCTTTGCCAGGTGAGGGATTTGGTTGGTAGTGCTTCTGAGAAAATAGCTTTGCTCAAATTTGGCTGGAAACTCTTACTCATATTTCTAAGGTGTTCTCTGACACGGCAGCACGTGTGGAGCTGGGCTGGGCAATGCGGCTGTGCTGGGCAGGACTGTGCCAAGGGCACGCGATGGCTCTGCAGGAGCAGCTCTTTCGGTGCCATTTATACCTCTGAAGTAAACCTGGCCCCTACGCTGGGTGCATTTAAAAGCAACGTTTGCTTAAGAAGTACCCTTACCTGCACTGGGGCTAAAGTTTGGAGCTGGGAAAGACAGCAGGTGTTTGTTTAACTGTGATGGTAGTGGAGCCAGGATGATCTCTGCGCCAGCATGTTTCTGAGCTGGCAGCCCTCTCTCAGGCCGAAGAACCACTGAGAAGAGTGGTAGCAGGTACCTGGATGGCCAGTTTTACCTCCATTCTGCCCTGTGCCAAGGTGCTTGCACCGGCCAGTCCAGCTGTAGCTCATTTTGGAGGATGCTACACTCCAATGAAAAGCATCGCCATTCCCATCACGAGTTAAGGAGCTCCTGTGAGCTGTGCAAACACAGAATCCCCCTTTTCCAACAGGCAAAGCATGGGGTTACAACAAGAAAGGTGATACCAGCATGTGAAGCTGCTACTGCCTCATGCCATGGGGGGACTGGGGGAGGTGGCATTGGCAGCGCCGCTGGATGTGCTTGCATCCCCTCCTGCGCCGCTCAGTCCGCTCTCATGCTCCTCGATGCCTCCCCCTCGGCCAGGCTTTGCCTTTCCCTCCCGGCAAAGCGGGGCAGCCCTCACCCCTCTGACCATGGTTTCAGGGCTGAATGAGGCACTGCTGGGATGGTGAAACATGGGGAGCAGCAGCGGGGCTGCGGGACGGCTGTGGGACCCCTCCACCGCCGGAGCCGGCTGGGGCAGCGAGGGGGACAGAGTATTTTTATCAGTTAATTAGAAAACCGCGCTGGTAGGAGCCCGCGCTGTCGGGCTGCTTTTTCCTCTTTGAGAGCACACAGCAATCGCAGTCCCAGCTGCTGTACACCGGCCCCGTTCGTGCAGACCAGCCAGCAGAGTCAGGCCCTCCTCCCTTCAAACCGGCTGGCTTTGATCTCCCCCGTATCAAACCAGTTACAGCCTCAGTAGGATGGTGGGAGGCAGCAGGCGCCGCGGTAGTCAGTGGTGGCATGTGGCTTAGGGCAGGCATCTTATCTCCGTGCAGTGCAGTCAGCCTCCGATCTGCGGCGTGACATCAAGGCAGGTCCGACCGACTGGCGCTTTAATTAGGAGGCTGAAATTATAATATTATGTTAAAGAACAAAGAGTCTCCAAAGAAAAATATGTGCTGCATATCTGACAAAGATAAATTGGATTATTCAAAATATTCCTGATGAAATGTTACATTTTGCAACTAATTATCAATCTGTTTTATCTCCAGACCAGCTGGGCATTTTTGTGCATGCAAGACCTGCCTTACCAATGATCTTAAGATGTCACTGTAGCGTTTACATCTTTTATTTCAAGATTTAAATAACTAGGAAGTAGCTAATGTAATTCACTGCTGAGAAGAAAGGCTAGTTAGTTGAATGCTTTCCAAAGTGATCTTCTCCTAATGAACTTCTTTGGACTGTGAGTAATGAGGCTTTATTCAAATAATGTTAAAGAAAGATTTTTATAATGTAATTTTTAAAGAAAGAGCAATATTTAATACTTTTAAAATATCTTTATTAATCCTAGAGTGCCTCATGTAGCATTAAAGCATCGTGAAAATTTGGTATTGTTCTTTCTGAATGCTACTTTCGAGATTAACAGGTTCTAGTTGCAGTGGAGCTGTGGAAATCAGGCAATTATCTCGTAAATGTTCAGTGATATCTTACAAATTACAGTCTGACATGATTACAGTGCCATTTTGCTGTAAAAGCATGTATTGTTTAAGTATATTTATACATCATAGTAGTACGTAACTCCCCTGATCCCTAGTCAGACAGGATACCTACCTGCAAGCAGTGTGCTTTGCTACCTCTGTTATAGCTTGCCATTTGGGACAACTGTGCCTAGATTAATCTACTGCAGGTGTCGTTAAAATTTTCTTTTGTGTGTGATTTTGTAGTAGTTTTCAACTGGAATAAGAGAAAATACCTAACAGGTTCCCTTTGATAGCAGATTTCTGCAATATTTTGCGTTCTTGGTGGCGTTATGAAGTTCTGCTGGAACTGTTCTGGCAAATACTGCTTTTATGGGACTGAACTGACAGGGTGACCTAAAAAAAAATAAAAATTAGATTTCTGACATGAGGTTTACTTAGCCAGTTGCTAGGAAGGGACAACAATAAATGTCTTTGAGCAAACCCCCACAATTTTGATTAAGTAATGAAGCGTAATCATTGGGCATGGGCTGATCTCATCCTTCAAAGAGGTTGACTCCTACTGTGTATGGGAACCTGACTGATACACTGTGTAATAACATATTTCTGAAGCTAGCTTTATTTACAGCAGAGGATCCGCTCAAAAAGGACTCCTTAATTCTAGAACTTTAATATTTTTGCTTTTATCTCCCAATAGTTAAATTCTGAACTCCATATTCAGCTTGTCAGAGTTTTCCCAAAGCAGGAACTGAATAAGAAAGCAGGATTTGATCTCTTGGGAAGGTTGTTTTTTTCCTCCAATAATTCATTCTGGTTATTGATGCAGGGGAAAATCCTGGTGGTCTTACTCATGTAAATAGTCCCTTCCCACATGGCGTAGTGCGTGGGGAGCAGATCTCAACCATGTAAGAAAGGCCAGCAAAATATATCTGTTCATCTGGGCTGCTTGGCTGCAAAGTGGCACCAGAGGACACGAGCTTCTGCTTCCAGTTGACTTAGGCTGGAGTACAACTTGTTTCCTGGAGCCAGGTCAAAAAATGTGGAGAGTTCAGCCGGTGGCACATGGAATAAAACCAAACCAGTTTGCTCAGCTCATCATTTTTCCTTCCCGTTTCTAGAGAGTAAATTGTGTCCCAACTAATGATCATCTTAGCTGTTCACAACAGCTTCCACTCCATTATATAAACAAGTGCTTGCTGTCTTTTTTAATCAGGGTCTTCCTGAAGCTGATCGCTACGTTCTCTACATTTCCATGTGTGTCAAGGTCTGATCCTGCAAAGAGCAAACATCTCCTCAGAGCTGCTCGGCATGCTGACTTTCTCCCCAGATCCCTGTGAGTTAAGGGTGGTCAGCATCTGGCAGGATTTGGCCCTTGCTTTGCACAAAAATCTCTTTCAGTTTGAATGTTTCATAATGTATGTTTAAATAGTCGCAGCTAGCAAAGAACTTTGATGAGGCAAAGGGGTAATTGGATTTTCTTGTTCTATAATTAAAAAGGTATATATTACATCCACATTAATACCAAAAGAGTTCATCATGATCAATGTTATTACAATGAATACCAAAGGATTTAACAGTGATTGGCCACTTAGTTTAAAGGGTACCTGAAATCATTAAATTGTTTGCTGGAGGGCTTATGAAGGCCTATTGGATCGCTTACGACTAAATTTTTTTTTTTTTTTTTTACTACTGGCCTGCAATGTAAGGTTTACTCTTACAAAGTAGGAGCAACAGGGTGATCATTTTCCTTTATTATTCCCTTATTGACTTCAAGTTAATTTTAATCTTTGCATTAACTGACCTCTATTAAGCATGCCATGTATCTGATTACACTGTCAAGGTTGAGACCGGAAAACGACCTATTGCACCACGTCAATTGTCCTTCACAGAAGCCCTTACTGTTAATCAAGAGAGGAAGATTAAAGGAGATCAGAAATACCAGCCTGAAGTGCATTTTGCATTTGACTACATCGCTCTACCAGTGCGTGTGTGTTGTCCTGGAAAAAAACAACGCAGGGAGATGTAAGCCGTTAGGAGCAGCCACTGCTCAAATCTCTGCAGAGAGAAGTTCTCAAAGCAAGGTTACGTATGCCACCTCTGCTCTACCCTTATACATTTGAACATATCCATAAAACCCTAAATTAAGTTATCTCACACTGGTTTTGGATAAACACAGCATACATTTTTTCTGCAATATTAAAATGCTCACGTTGAATTTTGTTCAGTTCTACACAGGTGTAAATTGGTTTAATTATCTCTCAAGGTGACTTGCTCACCTTAAGTCCTTGGACAGGCGATGGCTGACTCTTCATCAGCACATGAATGTTTGTTCAGACTTTGAGTCAGCTACTCAAGCGGTGGTGTGGTTTGAGCAGGATCTGGGTTTGTAGAATTCTTCGTGTTAAAGCAACGACACTAGTTTTTATTACTTTGTGCATTTTAAACAGGTTCTGGCAAGCCCCCTTCCCACCTAAGAGAAACTCTGTATGAAGGAGTTATGCATTCAGAATGTGTGATTTTTTTAAAGATGTGACCTTGCTGAAATCAAACCCAGTTTTTGTCACAGTGTTCAGTAACACGTTCTTTGGCTGAATGTTATTTTTCTGCCATATTTCACCTTACTACTCCCAGCTATTGCAGTGCTAGGGCGATTCTAGAGGAACTGCTTTTTACTGTCATGAAGGAAATGTACAGTATGAACAAACGAATGCAACCTTGCTACCTTGGCTTATTGTGCTCATGCTCATATTAATAACCATAAGTGGAACTTCACATAACACTGATGTTTGTAAACTTTTTGTTTTTAAACAACACTCTGCTTCTGAGCAGACGATTGACTTCCTCTGTTTTTTGGCTTAGCTCACCGTCAGTCCGCTTCCAAAAATATCTTTGCAACGTGAAAGAATTTTACTGAAGAAATTTGCAGATGCAGCAAGCAAAATAGAACGAAGAATGTACGAAAATAAGTTTCTCTCAGTTCTGACATCTTCTCCGTGTGAATCACGATAGTGAAAAATTGTCAGGTCCTCAGCAGAAAGGTGATCTATCAATAATCGGAATATCCTCGGCTGGTTATGTGCCCAAGCACTGCTGCCTTTTACTGTGACAGAATAGCTGGCTTTGCAGGTATGTGATCACTCACAAATGTTTTATTGACCTAGAGTTATTCTTTTGAGAGCTTTTAAAAAAAGTTCATAAGCCTATACAAAAATCCATGGTTTTAGCTCTTCTGAAAGTTTTTTGCATTCATAATATTGGTATTTGTTACTCTTCAGCTCTTTGGAAACGCTTACTAGATCACAAGGCACAGGTAGTTGCTGTTATTGCCTCTGTTGCAGGTGAGTGCATGAACATTTTCCTGGATGGGACTGGGAAACATTACTGAGCATTAGAACCCGGAGGGATGATAAATAGACATGTCAGTATTTAACACTAACCAAAAGCATGTGAGACCAGATTGAACTAATTTTACTAGTAGTTAGTGTAATTAAATGTTTTCACCAGGATGGAAAGTCATGGTTTGATTTTGAAGTAATTTGCCTGACAAATATCAGATGTTAAAATAATTAAAGCTTAGCCATTTATATTTAATCTCAAGTGGATCCATGAAAACAAGCTTCTAAATTATATCAGATTCATATATTAATTGACTCATGGATTTTAAGACCAACAGGGACTATTATGGTCATCCAGTCTGGCCTTCTGCATAAGCGATCATGGAATTCCACCAAGTAACTCGTGCATTCAACCGCTATTTTTAGAAGAGATCTGTGCAAACTGGAAAACTTAGAGTGACTTCATAGCCTTTGTAATCTTATTACCTAGAAAATCTGCAGAAATACAGAAGCTCTAGGTGAGCATGGAAAGATAAGATTTGCACAGGTACAACTGTTATGGAGTTATTCCCCAAACTTTTGCCATCCTGTTGAAGTGATTTTTAATACTGATGAAAGGGAAAGCATCAAATTGTCTTTCCTTTTAGAGTTAAAATTAGGCTTTTTTTGTGCAATTCTGACAAAGCTATAAAAATGAGCTTGGTGTCCAGTCCACATTCTGGTTTGCTGGTTCACCCAATGTGGTGATAGCTCTGTTATATTATTTTTGCGGTATGTCAGTCACAGAACAACTTTGACTTGAAATAGAGGTTTGGCTTTGTTCTTTGTCAGACACCTGTGTAACCAAGTAGGGTAAATAATTTTACTGAATTAATGTTAAATTCAAATTAGTAATTAAACAATGCAGTAGTGTTAATTTGGTTTTTTGATAAAGCACCCTATTTTTCATGTGGTAAACCCAGTGACTCCAATTGGTTAAACCATGAATTTCTTCATAGAGGTGCAGTTTTGGTAAAAAACTTGATTTTGTTTGATTTGATTCTATTAATATATTTTGAAACTTTATGAAATAAAAATGCTGAAATCATTGTTGAAAGCTACATATGTATGTGTCAGAAAACATATATATGAGTGCATGTAAAAAACATGACTGATTTCTCCATGAATGTAATTATGTTACTATACATTATGTTACTATAGTTTAAAATTTTCACCTCTTCAATTCTAAGTCTCGTGTACATGACTTCACCTTTGATGATCTACCGATGTAAGAAACCAGTGTCCTTGAAGTTAAATGAGTAGGTTAGTGGGTGTTAATGTCAGAGAGTTAGTATCATCAACTAATTGCTAGGTCAGCTACTGCAGTCTAAAAGGTTCTGAACTGGCTTCGAATATATCATATTAATAAATGACTATGGGAAGAAGAAAAAGAAAAGAAAAGAAACCTCTTTCTAGCTAAGGAATCCAGCAGATGCTTTAACAAGTGAGATAATCTTTTTGGAAGACCTCCTTCAAAATATTAAAATCCTCTCTTCTTTTTTTCAGTATCCCCAGCCTAAGCAAAGCTTCACGAGCTTGGACAGTTTGTTTAGCTTTCCTAGGAGCTTGTTGAGCTTATTTTCAGCATAGGGGATCCCAAGAGCATTTAGCTTATATAATCAATTCTACATGTACTAGCTTTTTCTTAATATAAAAATGTCTCGTTGGCACATAGTAATGTCAGTTTATTGGGATTCAGGTCAATAATAGTATTTGTTCTCTAGACAGAAGAGTCACCTCCAAAACACTATGACATTCATTAATTTGATCATTGTGCTTTATGCACGCAGGCTTAACAGAACAGGACTAACCCAACTCAGAAATGATTCTGCTGTGTGGTTAAGTTCTGTTCTGAAAAATAGTTTTACTACATAAAGGCTGCTATCTACTTCGATTAGACACAAAAGTTGCACAGCTCTTCAGACCTTTAAAAGAAACTGAGAATGATTTGAAAAAATATGTGTTTATGCATCTTTACGACTTAAATCACAGCATATGTATTTATATCTTTTAAGGCACTGAGCATCTGTTCTTCCTCCTCTAAGATGTGTAAACAAGGATGCCTTGCCTTTCCATAAAATATACCTTATTTTTACAAGTCTAACAGATGCACTGTGGTCAATTACAAGGCATCTTTAAGGCAGTCAGCTCTGCTTGTTCTAATCAACTTGCTGTATGAACTGGATCACCAAGGGATTGGCAAGAGTCAGGAACAGCATTTAGCACTTTACTGACCTTGAGTCCACCTTTTCAAAACTCCTTCTGGAACTAAGATTTTTTCCAGCCATTTTCAAGTGATTTCTTCCACTTTCTCCTGAGACTAAAACACTTGATTGACCCATGATGTTAAGCGAAATTCTTTCACTGGAAAAGAAAAATTGTTGGTAGTCCTAGACACAAAAATATTCATGAACGCTTTTTTAGTGGCTAGAATTAAAATCTTCAAAAAGTTTTCAACATATCTAACATCTGCCTAGACTACTTAACAACAGGTATTTTGGAATCTTTTCATTGTGAAGGAAGATGGAGAAGTAAACATGCAAGCATACCTATAAATAGTCAGATATTGAATTTTAAATGTATGATTTTTAACTGTATTTTAGCCTTGTAGATACCACAATTATATATGTGTGTTAGCATTTTGTCTCATTTGAGAGTTGCTGATAACTGGGAAATGGTTGCCGAGAACTACTGGAATTCTATCAAGTAGGAAATTAAGGGGTAAGAGAAGACTTCTTTAAGAAAGAAAAGCTTTTATTGCTGAGATCATAATAAATTATTTCTCAGCGTTCCTTAGAAAGAGTAATACAGCTCAAGTTTTTACCGTGTACCTTGGTAAATCTCTGTTCCCTGGTAAATCGCTAGCTAACAGTACCTACATGAAAACATTCCCCAAAGGGTTGTGATGACTTTATGCTAAATAAGTTAACACAAGGAAATCTTCTTTCTTTTTTTTTTATTTCTAAGTCACAACTATGTCTTACATTCTTGCTTAAACTTGGTAGACTTTGTGTGTCATCAAAAAAATAATGGTCTCTCTGCTTTAAACTTAGAGTCCATGCTGAATAAACTAAGTGGTAGAAATTACTCTCATGATTGATCTATTTTCTAATGTTGTAATCAGAATTACCTGTTTCCATAAAGGAAAACCAAGAAAAAAAAAAAAGTTTTTTTTCAAAGTATTCAAAAGTATTTTTCAAATATTCAAAGGTTAACATTATTTTGAGGCATTTGCATATTATTATTTCCCAAATGACATCATCAATGACTATAGAAGATATATACCGAATAAGAAATTCTACAACAGTAATTGTTCTAGTAGTTCTACTATGGGAAATCACGTTTCACGTTACCCTGCCAATTTACTCTCTCAATTCATTAGACAGGAAGTTTTCCTGTTGAAACATATCGAAATAACATCCAAAAATGCAACTTAAATACGCACTGAAGCACAATTTGTAATCCTGTTTTCTGAAATTCTGGATCTTGAGAGGTTAAACTCGCCCTGCAAATGTCCTCTTACTCCTGTTTAAAAATAGTCCCCTGGCACAGAATTAGCTTTTGCTTGTTTTTCTGTGCAAAAAAAATGGACCAAACACTGAACTAACCAAAGTTTAAGATGAACACTTGGAAAGAAGATATGTAAGGATTCATTTCTTTTAAAACTTGTATTTGGGACTCTGTTTACTCTGAATAGTTATCTTGGCTAGATGAATTACTGGTTGCTACGTATTCATCCCCCAAAACATCTAAAACCTATGGCTTGCCATTGGCCTCTGGGTACTAGTGAACTACGGTGTTAATTTTATTGGTCATAGGGATTTCCTCCTTCTGGTCACTTTTCTGTTGAAATAAACAGTGTAACACCTAGGACCCAGTTCAGACCTCAGCTGCACTGACAAGATCTTTTCTGCGGCACATAAAATAGGGTATGGCGTGTACAGTATATGTAATTTAATTTTACAGGCTGAGCAGTTATTCTCTAATCCCCTTGCTCTGCTATGTCAGAAAGCAGGACTTGATGGTTTGCCTGGGTTTCTGTGTTACAGAGGTGATACCGGGTCGGTAAAACAAACAAACATGAAAAAAAGGAAGCCGTAAAGTTGCAGAATAGTTATACGCTACAGGCAAGTTCATTGTAGATGAGAGAAAGATGAGTTTTATAGCTTAGGAAAAAATCCTATATGCATCCCAGCAACAGAATAGGACTCAAGTTTATGAACACATGGTACAAAAATTTGTGTAGCCTTTGGTATGTTGTTTTATCTGCTGGCTTATCTATAAAATGAGAATATTGATTCTTATCTCTCACCATCTCCTGTGAGGTTTTTAAGAGTATATATAAAGCACCTATAGACCAGTATACTCTACAGAGGTGCTTTAGAAGTGCAAAGTACTTTTAAATGGTGTAGATGTATGTTACGATGGGTTGTGTTTGAGGGTTAATTCACCTAATGATGCTCTGCTTTTTATGGGGAGGATGCTTGGGGGCTTGCAAGACTGCCTTGCAATGGAGCTAGCAGTGTCTACTTGAAAACAGAGCTGGAAAAGTCAATTCAGCTGTTGCTCAGGTTAAAGTGAAGATTGCATTGTTATACCTTTAGTTGTAATTCTGAGGACCACTCCGGTTGAATGTAGACTGTATTAGCGTGTATCCGTTATCCATACACTGAGTCAGTCAATGACTACATTGATCCAGTCCTGTGTTTTCTTTCAGAGGATGCTACAATGAGGCAATAGAAATCATTAGGACTTGTGATATTGAAATCCTCTTGGTGCTGGCAGACACGGAGCTCACATTTCACATATTGTTGCAGCATCACAAGAGCAGTCATGCCTAGAATTTCGAGTTAAAACTTTTTACTTATGTTTTTGTTGAGTAAATCTACACTGTTTTGTTCCTTTCTTTTGTACTTAGGTTATTTCACTGAATCATGTCATGTATGCAAGTCATGTCATCCATTTTCTCAAGTGTAGAATGTCATACCGGGTATGACATTATACTAGTTTCTTGCTTTGATACTTTATTTCTACTTACCAGACCCCATTGACATGCGTCCTAAAGACCATACTTTCTTCTCACTACAAATTGAGAGCGCTGTAATGGAATTACATTACCAATTAGCATTTGCAAACTTGATGACAACGTATGTGCTCGAGAATATCTGAGAAAAGCTGGAGGTTCCTGGTAAACCCAATAGCTACCTTTGAAGGTTTGACACAGCTCTTCCAAAAACTTGGGACCTCAGAGGTATACAGTTTCATCTTCTGGAGGGCTCTGACCTTCTTAGGACTTCTCACAAAGATTTTACAGTTAGCCAGGGCTTTTGAACCCTCACTTTTTCCAAGAAGCTTTTGCAAACAGCAGAGTGTCTGGATACTTCATAGGCTTCCAGAGCTGATATCTTCTTCATTAACACTAGTAATTTGGTCATTACAAAAATGTTTATGAGCCCTTCTACAGAGGTCAATGCAGAGGCATGGAGCAGAAAACAGTTCTTGTTCCAATCTAAGCATAAAAAATCTATTACAAGTAGAAAATACAAAGAAATGATGTGACGCTTACTGGTTAACATTATACAGGGCAGTTTCAGCAATCTGCAGCCTCGTTATTGTCAGGTTCTTTAGTATATTCATAAAGGGAGAAGATGAATAATGATCTAGAAGTGAAGAGTTGGAGGCATGAAACAAAGAACATTCAAAAGGCTGCAAGTTTAATTTGGAGAACATGTTGAAGGAAGAAATGGCAGAAGTGAAAACAGAGGAGAAATCTGAAGGGGAGAACACTCACCCAGTCACGCAAGTAACACACCCCACTAAATACAGTAAGTAACATATGTTAATAAATCTGTGTGCAGGAAGGTGAGTTGTCAACAGGTCATTCCAATTTTCAAATAAGGTTTGTCCTTGAAGGTTTTCTTCACACCTCTCCTGATGGCTGCAGGATTAAAACTATAAAAAAAGCAAGTCATAGAAACAAATTGAAAAATGCCAACCCTCCCTCTAGCTTCAAGTTTCCTTTTGAAAAACTGCTAAAGAAAAAAGATCTCCTAAGAAGAACATTGCTGACTCGAGGGATGGAAGAACTAGAGTACGGATGCTTTAGGAAATGTGTCAGGCTATTGGAGGTAGGTTATGGAGCTGATTCAGCTAATCTGGATATATTAGCTGGCAGTCTCATGGTCTACCCTGCCTGAAAATGGCAAATATTCCTTTAATTTCCTGCAGTGGACCTCGAGACGTGTTATAAGGTGGCTTTTTCTAGATGATCCTGAGATAAACAGAAACTTCATAAGAAAAGCTGTTCTTCACAGTAACTCCATTGCAAAACCAAGGACTTTTGGATAAAGTTTTGTTAACACACTATTAAGAAGCAAAATGTTATTGAAGGCGTTGTCATACAGGTGAAACACTCACTCGAACTCTTCACCGTTTGTTACTATTAAAGACCCCTTGGCACTTTTCACAAGAGCAGAGGTGTGAGCCCTGGTGTCCTGGCCAAATTCCAGCTTGGGTAATTAAATTCTGCTTTCCTAAAATCCCCCCTGTAGTTTCAGCCGAGTACAGTATTCTTCATTTCCTCCCCGAAACTGCTGTACAGAATTGCTTTGTGCTGGTAAACAGCTGCCACATCTCACCCCAGAGGAATTGCTGCGTTTCGGTACTGAAGCGCTCTCTCTCTCTCTCTCTCTCTCACACACACACACACACACGTACAACATGGTATTGCCCCGGAGCACCCATGAGCATCCCTTCTCGCTGGCGGTGTTGGAGGCAGTAAGTATGCAAGGCACAGCAAGCCAAGCTCTGTCTCTGCAAAGCAGTCCCGGACCGCGTTCCCATCTCTTTTTACAATATCAGTAAGCTGTGCTCCACTTTAGGAATTCAGATTAAAAATACCTCGCTATTTCTAAAGAGCTGGGGAGCTAACGTGTTGTTGGTGCTGCTACCCTTGATTTCTAGATATTGGTCGTATCTGGTAAATGGTTTCATTTTCTTTGCTGAGGAAGAAATCTTGAGTCCACTTCTACTGGGGCTTGTTAAGCTGTTGCCTTGGGGGCCAGTTGATCAGTTGTTAAGTAGTAAGCAGCTTTGGCAGTCAACAGGCATAGGATCCCCTGCAGCTACTCCAGCCTGCCTGTCCTATCACTCTTTATAGAGGTAGCAGAGTATTGTCTTAGAAGTGCAATAATGGTAAAATACGAACAGATACTGTTCATTCAATTTTGCATGCGTCGGTATTTCAGAAAAGTGCGTGACATCTGTGTGGACATATATACATGTATTTACTTGTCAATAGCGGCTGTGAAAGTCCAGCTGAGAATTTTTTACGGAATTCTTTTGATGATAGATCAGGGACTCTAAGTGAAAAGACAACAGCCTGAGAATTGCGTGAGCTGCACCGAAAGCTCCTCAGCAGTTTGTCCTGGCTGTTATCAGCCAGCTTCAATTCACCAGGAAAAATTATGTGACAATATGGTAGGGATTACAAGGTGGTTTTTTTTTTTCTAGACACTCCAGCAAAAATCATGGCCAGGCCACAGAGAGCCATGCCTGGTGCAGGGCAAACCTGACATGCTTTTATCTGACAGCAAGGAAGCTCTTCAGTTGTAATGCCGTCTCTGAATTGTCATATCAAATAGTGTATTCTTATTTACTCTCCTAAGTGTTGTGACATACTTGTGTGAAAGGTGTGTGTGTTCTAAGTATTGGGAGAAAAAAGTCAGCTTAGTCATTTCTCTATCTCAAAAACGTTTCAGTGGTTGCAGAAATACCTGTTTGCTAATCCATATGCACACTAAGAAATTTTGTCCATCTAATTTTAACTTAGCTAAGTGCACCGGGAATGACTCAGAGCAGGCTCAACAGATTTCTACTTTTCACATGCCAGTTGGGTTTTTTAAAATGTATTTTATGCTGGGGTTATTTTGTTTGGTTTTTTGGTTGACTGAATTACCTATATTCCTTGAAATGGTGTTTAGTAATTCTCAGTGACTGCAGAGATGCCTACTGGGAAGTGGTCAACTGATCACAACAAACCCCACTGACTCCGGGCTCTCCTACTGCTTTAACTCAATTGCACTTCCTTATCCAAAGCCACATCTCTTAGGAAAATCCCACAAATGGTGTTTGCTGTGAAGCATGTTTTTAATATTATCACAGCTGTTTGAAAAGACAAAAGATTAGAAAGTTCTATTTGGTACTGAAGGAAGAAACAGTTTCAAGGGATGGATTTACTGAAAACAAGACTCACATTTGATGCTAACGTTTACTTCATAGTCTGTCTTCAGCTAAAACATTTCCCCCTTGATGCTGAATGTAACTTCTATGGATATGAAAGGGGATGGTCATTCTTCATCTGCATCTTGATCTCCTACAGTCTGTAAATTATTACAGGCAAAATGGAAGCTTGGGTTTGGGTTTTTTTTTTATTTTTGTCCTGTATTGATAATATATTCTTGGGATTCAAAGCTCATTAGAAAGTCAGATGGGGAAGTTTGGACATGATAATTAAAAGACAGACGGATTTTAAAGAAAGCTGGATGCTAAAATCAAAGCCATGCAGCTGATCCATAACAAAAGGACTTGCATCCTCAGGAAGGACTATGAACCTAGTTGTGGTGCTGCAGCAAGAGATACGATAGCGGTAGGCCATTTGACCTAAACAGCTGATATTTGTCACGTGCGTTATGACATATGGTGACAAATACAGTTACACATACTTGCCGAAAAGAGATTGGCCAAGATTTTTCAGAAGTGGCTAGTAATTGCTGCCGTTCAGTTTCTGCATGCCCAATGTGAACACCACAGGAATGATGGGTTCAGCCCAATTCATTCCACATGGGAAAGGACAGGGATTTAATGCTGAGTGCCACCTCCTGCAGGGTGGTACATGCCCCAGGTTTCCGAGTGTATATTTGCTGTTGGTTCCTACCCAAATGACCTCTCCTCCTCCTCCTCTTCAGCCACCTTCTCTGCAAAAGCACCCATCAGGTGGAGTGGAAGGAGCTGCGGGTAGAATTTTTTCTTTATTCTTATTCTTTAATAAGAAGAATCTCACATTAAAATAGTTTGTGGCACTTTATAGGCAGAGATCTTAATTTCTAAATTAGGATTGTTCTGTACAGTTTTCTGTTTTCCTTCTTAGTGACTTTCTTCTGGAGCTGATTCTTTATTAGTGGAAACACCACAGCAGTTTGCTTCTTGCCCCATAGGAGACCTCCGGCAGATCTTTTAATACTCTGCAGTCAAATCATTCAGGTGCCCTGTCTTAGGACAGCATCTTCTTTCTTTGTTTGATTCTCCCTCTGACAGAAAACTTTCTTTTATATTTTTTACACAAAAACAAGCAAACAAGATTCTCTGGTTCTGTGACATTAGCCCTACTCATGGCAGGAATCACAGTCTAGGAAGCAGCATCCTCTGCATGTTGGATCTTCAATACATCAAACGACAATGTTGGCATTGTTTTGAGAGGGTTAACTAAGATTAATGAGAAAAGAAACATGAAGCCATGGAGGATCAACATTACAAATCAATGACTGAATAAATTTAATGTGTATTCCAGCTGTACTTTACCTGGCATGAGACTGATTCTTAAGAGTGTATCTCTTATGCTTCTAAATAACCCACTAAGACAGAAACACTGCTTCCACTTTAATAATGCTTTATTTAAGGTTTATGCAGTAGTCAATGTATTGATTTAGGAGGAATTTGTGGAATAAAAAAGAATGCTTAATAAGGTACAACTAAACTCCTCCAGCATTCTCCATTCCCCATCCTTAACATTTGTAAACTGTAACTTCAATGTTTTAATTCTGGGGAAAAAAGTCATTAGGAAATAAAACCAGACTTGCTGGTAGTCAATGTTAGTTTGAACCTTAGACTTTGCATGGATGAAGTAACTTCCTTGAAAGGTGAACTCTTTAAATTGTATAGCTTTCTTTAACACCCTTCAGTAACTTTGGAAAGCACCCCTTGTAGCAGCAGATGAAAAGAGAGTGCGTATTTTATTTATTTATACCTAATTATTGCTTAGAGCTAGGAAGTGCGACCTGTGTCTTCATGAATTAGATCCTTTGTCATTAAACTTCACGATGGAGACTGGTTGCTTTGTTCCTTTAATCAAAACGCTATTACTCTTAAATTGCCTCTTAAAATTGCCATTTGTCTAGCAAATCTGACGAAGTCGCTTACCTCCTGATAATTACACGTATAAAGCCAGCGACAAAAGGAGAGCTTTTACATGTCTGAACAGTTTCGCAGTCCAGCCTCATAATCAGATTCCAGAAATTGAACTTGCAGAAAGTTTGTGCTAGCCTTGTGGATTTTCATTTCAGATGTTGTCAACTCAAGGGCATTTGGACCAATCAATATCTGTCTGTCTTCTCGCACAGAGAAAGTTGGCTATTAGAAAAGAGAGGCTTACAGCAGGCTCAGCCAATACCATTAGCCCTAGCCTAAGGGCAGTTGTGTCCATGTGCCGGGGTAGGCACCTGCCCCCTCCCCTCCCCCACCATTAAGAAGGCCACTGGGGATGTCATTTGGACATAGCGGGCAAAGAGCACTTCTTTATTCTTTCTCTTTTTTACACCCAGACTTCACCAAAAATCAATAAATCTGTTCTTTGCTTATTTTCAGAACTTTACTTCAATATAAGCAAGGACTTTCCTTCCAGCTACAAACTCCAGTAGCACCAAGTCAGGGATTTTTTTTTTTTTTTTGTGTGTGTGTGTATTTTTTATTTTCCTTTCTCTGTTCCAATTTGAGAAATAATTGGAAATAATATCCAGTGTTTCTTCCTTTCCTTGCTAAAGGTTTTTTAGAAGAAAGACCTTGATCTGCTGACTCTTTTCATGATTCAGCACTTGATTTTTCTCTCCTTGCTGTCCTTTTACCTCTAATGATTTTATATGACCAAGTGATGAAATGATATATTTCTTTGTTTTTCAGTCAACGAAGTTTTCTCCATATTGAACTAATTTTGGCAGTTTTCTGTGTTAAGGCACTATTAGTGACCCTGCTGCTGATAATGCTTTAAATATGAAACCATCACCCTTGAATTTTAGGCATAGCGGCATTTGTGTGTTGGGGAACCAGGTGTATATTCTGGGAAGGCACCAAGACCATGCTTGAATGTTGTGGGTTTATTTTTTGAAAAAAAAAAAAAAAAACAACCACCCACATTTTTAAATATACTTTTTCTTTGGGAAAGAAAAAGAAAAAAAAAAAAGAGGTAAATTAAGGGATGATTAAGCTCAGTAACCCAATGACCAAACCAAGTAATTGTGGGAGTAAGTATGGAGCCTGGATGTTAAGAAACCTGCAAGAAATGCAGGTAAATTGTCACTGGAGGGCTATTCACTAAGAAGATGAGAGAACAAAACGAGAGGACTAAAGCAGAAATGGAGTTGATGGGGACAGAGGTAAAAGCACTGTAGATATGGTCCACCAAAAAAAAAAGAGGAAACAGTTTGGAAGGAAAAAGTTAGGAATAAATCTTGAAGATGCAAATATGTTGGTCAAAACTAGGAGAGGGAGCTGGTGGTAGTAATTTCATTTAACAGATCTGTTAACAGAGTTCGTCACAACGAGCTTTAATAGCTACACTAAACCTTGTCATTTTGGCTAGGAGAAGTCAAAATGGAAAAAGTTCCTGAAAATGGGAGTGTCTCATCCTCTGACCAAAAAGTGGTCACATAATGCAATCCTGGAGTCAGGCCCTCAAGTCAGAGCTGAGATGACATTGAATATTTTGATCTTTAAGAAAGTAAATGAGTAGTTAGGCAAATATCTTTTCTACTTTGTGTTTATATTGTCCTCAAGCAATTTAGGAGCTTTGCTTCAATAAGAAGCCTAAGATTTGTCTCAAGTAATTCGGTGAAGCTCTGTTAAAGTTAGCAAAGCTGCACTGGTTGAGTCCCACTGCAGACCTGGCTTGAAACCATCAGCCAGGGAGGAGAACTCAGCCATGAAAGACCTTGCTGAATTCCTAAAAATATAATATTTGGGTACTTAGGAAATACCACACTATGAAGATTCGGTTTCTTTGTTGAGTCGGGCTTGAACTGCAGAGACAGAAAGATGCGCGGAATTAAAAAGGAAAGAGTCCTGTAAACCCCATGAAGCCAGGGAGTGAAAAGTGTTGGCTGGGCTGTTTCATGGAGATAATTTGGCATTTTGTGGCTATTTCACTCTAAGAGCAAGGAAAGAATGTTGTTATTAAATAACCTTCAAATGACCTGCGAGAACTTTTTAAGGTTTAAAGCTTTTCATCACCCTAAGATCTCACAGATAGCTTTGGGAAAGGGGAAAGGTGCTGGAAGTTTGGCCAAGCTCTTCTTGCGGTGAAGGGCAGAATGGCTTTGCTGAGCAGCAATGGCCAGTTGTGCTGTTTGAGTTTGAATGGTTTTATTGGCACTTTATCTCTTTTACATCATCAGCAAGATGCTCCAAGCAGGACTGTTAGGACCAGGAAGCTTTCTCCCCCACCGTGGATGATGTGGATTATGGATATATTTCTGTAAGGGAAGCATATGGGAGGATCCTTGTGGCTGGATTCCCTGGGAGGTGTTAGGAAGATGCCAGGGTGCAGAGAGCAGAGCCAGTGCTATCAGAGAGGGGGTCAGTAAGTAGGAAAGGAGCTGTTTCCTTGAGAGGAGATTTCCATGTGATTTGTAGATATAAACCAGACTTTATGACAATACAGACTAATTTCTCAAGTGGCTTTAAATTAGCACAGTTCTTGGGTTTTGGAGGTGTTTTTTTCTTCTTTTTTTCTCTAAAATGTACAAGGTTCAAGTTTTGGGTTCCTCTCACAACCCGGCAAGATTCATGCATTTTCAAGTGCTCATGCAGCAGCACTTGCTGCTTCATTGAAAATAATAGTACTGTGCTAAACAGTATCATCTTGGGATCACTTATGGGATTTAGTGGTGTTTAAGGGGTGAAGGCTAGGATACTGTAAAGTGAAGACCTCCAGTGCAAGGAAAAAAATAAGGTGCATTTTCTATAAACCCCTGAAATAACTGCATTTCATTTAGGTGGTTGAAATGTATGTGGAAAAAAATATACCCGCAAAATTTTATTTACTGCTCAGGTTATAATGACTTGGTAGGGTTTTTTTGAGAATGACGGGTAAAGGGGTAGACTTCATGGCTACTTTATCTCCAGAACTGAAAATATTTCTTCATTTGAGTAAGGAAACTTGTTATGCCACCGAGCGGTTATTCATTGTATGGATTACTGTTTTGAGCTAGGGCGAGATTTTTTATTTTTAATATTTAAATGGAAAGAAAAAATAAATAGTGTGTTCTTTTCAAAGCAAACATTTCAAAATGACTAGTCAATACCAACGACTGAAAAAAAAAAAAATTAAAAAATGATGGCTCCCTTAACTGGACTCCCACATCATTAAACTCCAAACAAGGGACTTTTGTTGCAGACTTTGCAGAGCAAGATCCTACCCTTATATACCTGTCACAGCAAGAAGTCTGAGTAAACCAATCACTTCTAAAACTGCTGTCTAAATGTCATTATGATCACTGAGTTATTTGTTTTAGTTTTTTGGTAACATTAAAGTTTGTGCTCGTTTATGTTTTTGTATTTGCTTTGGAAGGGGCATTTTGGACTAATTAGATTTCGGAGTTAACATCCATGATATGGGTAAATATAGCAGGGTCCCAAGTAAGCTCAGTATAGACCCACTGTCCTGCAGTGCTGCCATGCGCATTTCCACTTCATTCTTCTTCAGGCTTTGATGAACTCTCTAATGCACACACGGTACTTACCTCAAACCGAAGAGTGAGAGCTGTGGAAAGAGAAACATCAAACAATTCAACAACATTGGTTTCTTACCTGGATGTTATTTGCCAGTTCAGCTAAACCAATAAAAGCTGATTTCAAATCCCGGGCATTCATCTGTCCAAAGGTACAGCATGTTGAACAGAAGGTATGAAATAAATTAAATAATGCATTACCAAACTGTGAAGTCTTCTTAAAAAAAAAGAGTCATCACGAACTGTTCTTTTTCTATTATTCACATTATCTTTTCAGAGAAATATTCTGCCAAAATGTTTCACTTCTAGACTTAGAGATTTTTTTTGTTTTTTTTTTTTAAATGTATTTTGAAACTGGTCTGTTGGTACTACAAGGTTTACTAGTATATAGGCAGGAAATTGATTGTGACTGCTGTCATTAGAAAAATAAAGACATCTGAAAGTTTTTCCATGACCTTCTTAAGATCAAATATGTCCAAAGCTAAAATTCAGTAACAGAGAGTGTAGAAGTGGTTTAGAGTATTGGAAGAGTCCATGGATGAAAACAAAGTCCCACCTCTCAAACTTGAACAGTCCTTTGTGTTCCTGGGTATCCTGTTGTACACAGGTAACTGAGTTTTAAAGACTGAAATATGAGCAGGAGAAAAACACATACTTACACAAATGTCTTGAGATAAAACATTTGAGGAGGATGAGCACTCCCTTGAAACATGCTATCTAGCTCTTTGCTTCATCTTGAGCTGGGAATCTTGTTTTTCCTCTGAAGCTTCTAAATCCAGCTTTGGCTGTCAGTAAGCCAGTATTACCGTAACATTTCTGCAGGCTCGGTGGGCATGGTCATCTTCTGCTCGTGTTGCACAGCTCATAGCAATGGAGCATTTCCAACTGGAAGAAATCTCAATGACTGTATAAATCAGAAAGTCTGCTCAAGCTGCTTATGAACTCAAGTCTGTAGAAAATAAATGTCATGAATTTGCCACATAGTCTGCTTATAGGTTCATATTGTAGAGAAATACTATGCTGGCTAAACCGAGTATGAATGCAAACTACAGTAGGAAATGCATAAATACTTCTCAGGATGTACTTTAAAAATAATGCGGGGGGTTTTTTTGTTTTTGGTTTTTTTTTTTGCTAGGGTATTTGGAAATTTCAGAATTAACAAGGCATGAAGATAGGGACAGTTGAAGCGGTGGGGATGCAGACTCCCTCATTCTGTTTTGCCAGACTGGTTCACTTTTTAACGGTGCATGCATCCACAGGTATGAACACATTTTTCTGTGGGTTCCCCAGTGTCAACAGTTGAGCACATTAGTATCACTTGTGGCTGCAGCATCCCTGGTGTGGGTGCCTGTCTAATGGACAGTGGTGGGAGCCGGCAGACATAAAACCCCTGAGCTGGAGCCCATCAGGCAGCGAGCGTCGGATGTGTCAGCTCCTGCTTCTTTGTAGAAAATGTTTCTTATCGTCTCCAGCCTCATTGCTCCCAGTGAGTGTGCATGCCAGCTTTAGTGCCTGCTCCACTTATTTCAGGTACTTTCGTGTCAACATCCTGATAACAGTCTAAAGCCTTATTTTTTGCTGACAATGATAGGAAATATTCTTCATCTTTCACCAAATCCTGACTTGCTTCATTCTTGTTCAGGCAAAACTCTGGTTGGAAAATCCCTGACTGGAACAAAGAATGCAAGATTCAGCCTTATTGCATATTAACACCGCAAAAAAATTAGAACTGTGAAGATTTTTTTAATAATCTGACCCATCATCGGTCTCTAAGGAACAAGAGGAATCCATGTCTTAGAATTTTTAAAGACCTAATAAATAATTTGCTATAACCACAGGGTACCATGGCATAATGGAGCTAAGGTAATATTTAATTTGCTTATTTACAACATTAAGTAAAATATTCTGTTTCTTTTTTTTTTAATATATATTAGTATTTATGGTGATAAATATTTGAAATCTCACTGCCTGGTTCTCAACAGACCTTCTTGGTGTGTTTTGGAGCCACAGACGGTTAAAATTATTCCATTATGCTATTAAAGCATAGAATGTGCAACATGCCATACACCTCAAGGCATTTCTCAGTTCATATTTTATCTTTTTGAATACCTGAAGCTTCCTTTCTGCACTAACATTTTACTGCAAGCATTCTCTCGTATCTGCCAGTTAACTTTCCCTTGAAGCCCAGTGGCCTTCTCTGCTCTGGTGGTCACTCATCTCGCCCCTCTCAGATCTCGGAAGGGGGTGGCAAGCAACACAGTGAATGAAATATCAAGCAAATTCACATCAAATGGCAGTGTGACCCCCCCCCAGGTAATGAGCAGGCATGGGTGTAGAGGCGTTGTGCCCCGTGACTTGTCATTCTCCTTGGCGTTCGCGCAAGCCCCTGCACTGGTTGTGCCAGGGCGCCTACCTTGTCCGTGTGCGTAATCAAGCCTGACTAATTCGCAGCAGCTCTGCGTGATCCCTTCCCGGATCACTGATGTTATGATTCTTAATTAGAAATGCAACACTAGGTAGATGGTGGTCGGGGGGAAGGAGAGGGGTAGAAGTGAATGGCAGAGAGTAACTGTTTTGTTGATGCCTGTAGTCTCGGCTAAAATATAGCTCCTGCTGCATTTCTTCCCGCAGCACAAGCTGAATCTTTTCTCTCATTTGATACAGTGACCTCTCAAGTGCATCATTGCCCTGAGGGCTGAGGGCAGTCCAGCAACTGTTAAACCCCTTGGGTTGATAATCTTCTCCCACATTTGCCTTTAACACCAGACATACCACCATTAGCTACAGCTCCACTGGTGCTCATTAGAGCCGATCAATATAGACTAACATAAAGAATGCTGCTGCGCCTTCTGTTATTTTTCAGTTACTGCAAATTCGCTGTCTTTCACCTACAACACAAGGCTCTGCTGCTGTACTATGTAAAAAAGAGGACTTGAGACCAAAAAAAAAAAACCCCAGACTGTTTTTGTTAGATGCCTAAATGTTATTTATCTTGCTGCTCAGACTACCTTGTAACTAGAAAGTGTACAGAAGATGCTCTGTACAAAATTTTCTCTGGATTAAGTTGCCGTAAAATTACAACTTTTACAAATCACAGCGAATGCATTGATAAACAAAATGAGGCACATTTTAATATGAAAGAGTGTTTGAGCCTGTAAAACCTATGCAAATGCTTTCATGAACTTGGCCTGATATTTTTAAGCCTGCTGAGTGAGTCCGTGCTCTTTGCAGTTGGGTAATGATTGTGCGGCCACTTGAAGGTCTATATGTTGAAGGCATATATGTAGAGTGGCTACAGCACTGCAGACTACCACCAGCAGGTGTTGCCAAAGATCATAGCAAGAACAGCAACAACAATTAACAAATATATCATTCTTTTTCCACATTTTATCCTAAAGAGTCTTTCAAATGATTCATATACCATGGATCACAATAGGAAACAACTAACTAACTATACAGGAAGGTACAAAAATCACCTAATATCTATTAGATATTTTGCAGGGAATAATACAGAAGTACTCAATTCAGTGGGAAAATTAAATTTTTTTACTTTTCATTTGCATTTAGGGAAAATGAAAGTCAAAAAACTTCATGGGATTTACCAAGGGGAAATGTGATGCGACCATAGAAGCTGGAATTTCTCATGCTTTGTTTAGTCAGTTTGATCATTCAAACTTTATAGTATGTTTAGGATATAAAGCAAGGAAAATATAGCATCCAGCCATCTTCAGGAAAATTTTGGTAGAAAGCAAACTCTTATTCTTGTATAAAGACAGGTATTACTTAACATGGATCAACCTAGCCACCCCAAGTAACAGGGTGGTTAAATGGGTGTATGGAACATTAAAAATACTGGCAACATGTTGAATTCCAATGAATCAAGAGTAAAAAAGCCTCATCTAGACCAAGTCTTTCCACGTTACTAGGACTTAAGGCCTCCTGTATCTTACTCAAAATGGTGGCTTAAAGAGTTCGATGTCAATTGCTGAATGAAAAGGAATTTCGAACTGTCTATTTGAACTAAAGAAGCAGTACATGGTAAATTTTACCTGTTTTCATCAGGTACATCATTTAACAGCTTAACTTTTTTCATAGTTCTCCGGTGCTATAGGCGATTAAATACTTCTGTTGAATAGCTTATTTATTCAAGACCTTTCTGAAGAGCTGAAAGGGTATGAGAATTTCATTTGTGAAACTAGGGATTTCTCAAAGTCCATTAAAGCACCTTTACTTATAGAACGACACAACTTCTCCAGATGCGTCCTTTCCTTTAGTGGACCTATTTGCATCTTAGGTATTACTTAGTGTGAGTAATGTGGTAGGACTGAGCCCTTGATGATAGGCTGATTAATGAAATCCGTTCTGCTGGGTGAACATAATGGAAAATGTGATTCTGTTGGCTTCTAAAGTCTGAAATTCATCTCCATGCAAACGACACACATTTTATGTATGTCATAAGCCTTCTACTATCCTTCTGCTTAGATGGGGATTTCATCCGGTGAATGGAAGGGTGGTTGTTACATCCATTAACATCGTTAAAATGTACCCAGTAAACCCATTGCTTGTGACATTGCCTCGTTTGAATCTTCCCTTCAAGAAGAACTTGGATAAACTTGAGGAAAAACAATCAGTGAATCAGACCTAAAACCCCTTTTTGAAACAGCAGCACACTTTTTAGGAAATAAAGCCCCAACCATTTGGTTTTAAGACTTCTAGTGAAAGAACACTGGCAAAATCACTGGGTGTATAACTTCCTAAAAAAATGGCAGCTAATTTCTAGTTTGCACCTTTCTCACTCAGCTTGCTGTTGTCAGTTGTCTTTATTCATAGTCTGCTAAATTAATGAGCTGTATGATCTGAGCTCCCCTGTTTACTTCCAGGCAACTGTAAATCTTACCCTTCAACTTCTGGTCAATTGGGTATGAGTTCCTTACTTCTCCCATGATAAAGACAGAAAAAGAGCCATATTTTCCAAATCGTGCTTCATTTCTGTAGTGCTTTTTTGAATTCTCTCCAACTTTTCCAGCATTCACATTTCAAAGGGTAGGATCCAAGAGGGAGCACATGTCTCAGCAATGGGTTTACAAATCTCGCTGACAGCAGTCATAATTCCTTACCACGCCCCCTCGATAGTCCATAATTTTCAATAATATCACAATATGGAACTAACAGTGACTGTCCAATTGAGAGTAATATATTGTATGTTTTGATCAACAGGGAAAGGTTTTTAGGAACTTTCTCTTGTCAAAGCTGGATATATATTCCAAGTCCTAATTATTGACCAAGTCGGTACTTCATGCAACAATGTCTTTGGTTGTAAATTAGCTGGTTTTAATGGTCTGCAGCAATGCTTTCGATAGCCTCTTTAGTGCCAAGTTTGAATGATGGAACTTGCTATATATGCTGACACTTTTTATTCTTAAACACCTAACGTGCAATATGTTCCCGTGAGTTTTAAAGGGTAAGATAAAATGTCAAAATTGTTCAAAAGTATCATGTATATTTTTTACTCAGAAAGTTACATACTCAAAACTCTAATCAGTCCACCTGGATTTATGAAATCCCTTGTTATCATAGCGGTGTGAAAACTGGACTACAGATAAAGAAAATGGTATTTTTATAGAATGGTCCTTTGAGATGGGACTGCTCCTCTGTTGTCAATGTAGGCCAAAGTGCCAGTGGGAAGTGCAGTACATGACCTTAGTCAATTAGCAGGGTCTCCTTAATCTCTTGGGATTACTTTGATCTGCAATATCAAGTCTAACACCTTAATGAAATTTTACAGATAGTCACAGAAGACATCCATGTAGCGAAAAAACAATTTCATTTTATGCCCACACTCCTAACACATGCTTAATAAATCCCCAAAAGGGAAATAATAACTATAACCATATTCAACATAAATTTTTCTTTTTTTCTTTTTTTCTTTTTTTTTTTTTTTTTCACACTGTGTTTATGGCTGAGAAAAACAAGATTATAATAGACGGGACTTTGCTTGTGAAAACTGGGAACAGATCAAGCTGCTGATTCACATTTTTCTTGTGGAAAACATGTTATTTCTTGCTGTTACATTTTAAATCTCCTGAAATAAGGGTAGTGTGCCAAATCTTAATTCTATTTGTTGTGTGAATATATTTCAGATACATGAAATTTCCACAGTGTATGACTATCCTGATTTGTGTATTCAACCCTGCTTATTTTAAATCTTATGTTCATTCAAATCTTGTTTGTCATTCTGGTCTGAACAGTTTTGGTGGAGTTAATAGGACAACCCAGCCCATTTCTGATACAATTACTAAGGAACTATGTGACAAAAAATTTTTGATCATGTGATTTTTCTTGCTGTTATCTTCTCTGCTTATTCAGACCATTTCACCTGAAGGTCTTGCAGGGCACAGCTTGCAGATATGCAGAAACATTTCAATGGGATTTTTTTTTTTTTCCCCCTGGGAAAAGGCTCCAGGATTCCCTGCCCAGAAATGAAAATGCTGCATAGATTTGCACTGTCTTGAGAAGAAGGGAGGGAGCAAAGGCTGGGGTTTAATTAGGCCACAGCTTTATTAACTCAATTTTTCTGGGAATTACGCAGTGATAATTCACACGGTGGCCACTTTCTTCCTCTCTGGTGGTGTGTGCTGCCACCGACCCCACGCTCCTGGGTGCCCCTCGGGGGTAGGTGGTGAATCCCAAGGTCTGAACTTCTCCTTTCTGCTGCTTCTTGTGTCCTCCAGCCTTGCTGGCCAGGGAGACCCATCAGGGTCCCCCTTTGCTGTCCCCCGGCAGCTTGTCGGAGCATCCTACAGTCAATCCTGGAGGGAAGGTCCTGCCTCTGCTCTGATCTCCAGCTTCCTTGCAAAATCCCAAACAGTTTCCAGCTGTGATTTAAATGATTGGTTTTGGATGCCTGGTGGTGAAAGAGCAGAGCAGAAACCGCTCCAGCTGCTGCCCGGCACCTTGGCTGTTAGGCGGGGAGGTGCCCAGCGGTGCTCGGGGGGACCTGCTGCCCTGTGCGGCAGTGGCAGTGGGGGTGGGGGTGGCTCCCCTCTGCCCTTTGCAGGACCAACCTGCATGGGAAAGGGCTCAGGCAGAAAAGAGAGGCTTTCTACACTCTCAGCAGGCATGCAGGGGCAGTAGTCCCATTGAAACTAATTGGATGGCTCCTGTGAGTAAAATAAAGTGGATGTGGTCATTTCTGCTGTAGCCAACAAACCACCACATAAAAAGCACAGCATTTTATTCTCTGCTGCAGTTGCTCACAGGGCAATCCCTCTGCTTATCTAAGGCATTTCACCAAAATCTCTTTTTCTTGGGGTCTGACCTGCAGTCCTGAGGCAAAACGCAGGCTGGCTTTAAAGCGGAATTTTGCCTGGGTGAGGGCTCCAGCATTCACCACCGCAGCCCCAGAACATGCAGCGTCTCTCCTGATGCTCTACATACAGAACATATCTATATGTAATTAGATATGATTAGAGGAACCAGAGATGTTCAAGAGCTCTCTTTTATAAATTGCTTTTTGCAGTCAAATTAAGGTTTATTGCCGAGTGTCTTGTGGTTTACGCTGACTCTGATTTGCACAGTTTTATACCGTTGTTTTGCTTGTTGTACTCGTATGGCTATATAGCAAAACTAAATCAGCTCTCCCCATAGGCCCAACAAGTGAGCTTTCCAGTGTGTGGAATTCAATGGACAATCCCCATAACATTTTCTGGGTTTTAATGCATTCAGTAACTGTAAAAACCTCTTAAAATTGAACAAGGTTATAAAACTTGGCTCTATACAGATTCCCCTAATTAACATATGACAGATACATGCAGTCATTCCACTGTGCTCTCCTCCGGTAACTGCTTAACATAACTATAAAACGGCTTCCATGAGGTAGTGCAGACACAGGCTTTGTCTTCACACACATCTGTTGCATTTTTTAAAGGGAAAAAATAAAGTTTTAATTTTTAAAATCTCAATTTTAATAATGCATGAAAAAAATGGAAAAAAAAATCTGCTTTATTTTCATCCAGGTCTCATCTTATGTCTCTTTCAGCATTGCCAAATGATCCCAAAGTACTTTCTGTCCCTTATATCATTCCAGCCGTGGCGACACGCTCCCAGTGACCAAGGTGAGCAGTGCTGAATCCGGGCACCGGCGAGTCAGTCCTCGCTGCCGTTTACAGCAGCATCGAGACTGCTGCAAGGGCACGTGTCTGTGGGACGTGGGATGCGGGATGCGGGTCTGGCTGGGAGGTGGTTTCTGAGGGTTGGTAGAAGACTGTGGTGTATCTCTCTTCAAATATTTGAACCGTTGGGCAAAACTCACAAAACCTGTCATTTAATGTCAACAGGAACAATTCAAAAGCAAAATTACAAAAATGTCAAAGTCACAGAAGTCAGGCACATATTTGAGTGAATTAGGTGAGTTAGGATTAGAAACGTAATTCTCATTTTTTTCCTAAGCAAACAAACCTTTCATTAACTATGTATAGAATACTAGGTTTTCAGTTAATGACCTGTATTTCAAATATGTTAGATAAAGTATTTTTCACAACTATTCATAGACCTTTATAAATTAATTAATTTTTAACCTTTTTGGTCTTCTTTTTCCACAAATAACCCTGAAGGGAACCTCTAAGAGGAATTCTCATCAAAACATGGATTTGAAATGGGCGTACAAGAATGTGTGAAAAGGTAAATAGTGAATATCTAAGTAAGAATTTTGTTATTTTTAGATAATCTAGTTATTACAATTTGATAAGTTGAATTGTTTTGACCAGTTGATGTTTTTTTTAATCAGGTGCATCATATGTCTATGTTGCTTGTATTATTTACCTTGTATTTCTAGGCTTCAGATGAGTATTTGGCCACACGTGAGGTCTCACAAACATGGAGACTGCGAAGGTTCTTCCTCTGGATTTTTACATTTGAACAGGCAGTGCAGGGGAAGGGTGGGAGAGGGAGGAAATAACAGCATCCCCATTTTACTGACAGAGAATTGGGTGTTTTAAAGATTAAGTAATTTATGTAGAAAGAAATTAACGCAGCTTTTTGAATCTCTGTTCATTGTTTTAACCTTAAGATTACACTTCAGCAGTGATTTGGCTGATAGCATCCTTAAAATATGTTATGAAGAAATACGAAGCTGGAGAGGGACTTTTAACAAGGGCGTGTAGTGATAGGACAAGGGGGAATGGCTTTAAGATGAAAGAGGGGAGATTTAGATCAGATATCAGGAAGAAATTCTTCCCTGTGAGGGCGGCGAGGCGCTGGCAGAGGCTGCCCAGAGCAGCTGTGGGTGCCCCATCCCTGGCAGTGCCCAAGGCCAGGCTGGATGGGGCTGGGAGCAGCCTGGGCTGGTGGGAGGTGTCCCTGCCCGTGGCAGGGGGCTGGGACGAGGTGATCTTTAAGTTCCCTTCCAACCCAAACCATTCTGTGATTCTATGACTATAATATTTTCTCTAGAATTTGGTATTTTGTTGCAAGCAAAGTAGCACCTCTTCCCCATCCTGTACAGCAGTAACGTCGGGGTTCTGACTGTTGTAGCTCTTGTGAAGGTGCAGGAAGGAGTTTATTCGTGGTGAGCACAGTGAACAGCTCCCATAAACCGGTGATGCAAAGGGAAACCTAAATGCCTGAAAAGCCATGAACGAGACAGTGAGCGGATGAGTCCAAGCCCAGCAAACTCCAGCTCAGAAAAGTAGCACAAAGCAATAAAATACGACTATGTCTCTCCCCCCCGCCCCGAGCGATGCTGCTGTGCCGAGGCGTGGAGCATTATTTCCTTTTGCACTTTCCAGGGTCCTGTGTGATACGCAAGGCAGTGATGAGACCCAGATGGGAGATGGCAAAACTCTCCTTAATGATCGCTGATGTTTTTCTGCATGTCGCCTAATAGAAGCAGACAGCAAAGATTCTTATCTTACCATGGGAAGCCTGACAGCACAGTATTTCTCTTGATGCCAGGATTATTTTGCTATAGACTCTAAAAACACGGTCCAAAATTTACTCAGATTCATATGGTGTTTGCTTATGTCTGCATGCTAGTACATTTTTGTTGTACAGGTAAGTCCCGTATGTATTTTTAATTTAAAACAATCTCATATAGCAATAAGAAAGCTTTCAAATCTAAATATGTGAAATCTCTGCGTATAGGATTAAAAAATCTATATTCATTGTGTGGGGGGGGAAAAAAAAAGGAAAAGATTACAAAAGACCAAAAGCTCTAGGGTTCAAGCTAATTTTTCATCTTTTCCATGGGGAAAAACACTGGTAAATGTTAAGAAACACCCTTCAAGAACCTTTAATTTGTTTTTCACTCTCCAAGATATAGATTTTCTCCTTCCCATTTAAGTAAAAAAAATTTCCTGTGGGTTTGTAGAGTCATTTGAGAAAATATATATATATTTGTATATTATTACAAGCTTTCTAACACAGCTTTGATTATGCTGTCAGATCAGCCTAGGCAGAATTTGACTTGTAGCCAGGTCCACTAACTTTCATTATCTTCTCAGGAGGTATTTGTTCCTGTAGTTCACGCAAATCAATTGCAGGATCAGGTCCTTATTCCAAAATCTTGGTTTCATTGCAGCCAGTGGCAAAATCCCTATTGACCCAGCATGGGTCAGGATGTTGCCATAAATATCAGTCTTTTGAAGTTACTGGGAACAGGATTAGGTCATTTTATTTTTGTTTTAGCCTGTGATGTTGCATTCTACAATTGGATTTGCTGTTGACGTGCCATTGAGTTCACAGAGATACAAGTGGATCCAGCCCTGTTTATCAGCAAAATATAGGAAAAGAATTAGAACTGGAGCTTAACCCTGTGTTTTAGTGTGGTTCTAGATTAGCAGAGGTCTGAATATGCTTTCAAAGGCACATACACACACACACATGTAATGTGCATAAACTTACATAAATATGTGTGTATGTATGTGCATAAGCACCCTGTAATGAGGAATTTGATTAATAATCCCCAGGATTTAAGTAAGTGTATAATACCTTGCCTTTTCTAAAGTGATCAGTTTATACTCATGGATGTTCGCATCGGAAGCACTCTTAGAATAAATGTTCAGAAAGGTAGGTCTTATAGGCTCCATTTTACAGATGGGAAAACTGAGGCAAATTGACAAAAGAGGTTGATGACAGTGGGTTGTTGCCAGCTTTAGAGACAAGAAATTGCCCATGGAACTGGCAGTGGTGATATGGGGATTTTTGAATGCTTTTGCACTCATCAATCACTGCTCAGTGCTGGTGTTTCAAAGTACTCTGCTACAACTGGCTGTGTTTTATATTCAGTCAGAAATTGCCGTTCTTGTAGAATTCAGCTGTAAAGCTTCAGTTGTTGTAGCAAGTGTGAAATTGCATAGAAGTTATGATAGACTTAAATAATAATAGCATTTGCGTCCTGCCCCCAAATTATGGATATGTGTATGTGGACAGGCCTGTTTATCCTTGCAAATTGCCATGACCTACTCTCTGCTACAGGAGGGTATGGATATGCATGCAAAATACTGTGGGGACTGAAGTTGTGTGTTTCAATATTAAAGATCAAACCTCATTAAAAAAACGTCCTACATCATTTCTCAAAGCAAGTCAGAAGGAGGTTCAGGGCAGACCACAGTAGCCAATGACCTCCAATCTTAATTTCGTAACATTAGTTAATACAGTTTCTGTTACGCAGTGTGCAATTTCTTTTTAGCTCTACATGTCTTAAACACATGTGAAATGAAAATAAAATATTATTTCCATTAAATGAGGTGCTTTTCTTTCAATTTACATACCATCGGCAAAGTCCTGGCCTCCACATTAATGAGTTCCACTTGAATATTTGGAAGTTGCCTTTAACTTGGCTTTGTTCTCCAGAATTTATCCATGCAAGTATTTGCAGGTGTGTGAAAAAATAAGCTTTACATTTAATGAGTCACACGCTACATTTATTATTCTCATCTGTCCATGTCCATATCTGGAAAGACATTCACCCCCTAAATGCTGTTGTGGCTGGCACGTTGAGTGGGAATTACACTGGGTGACAGTGGTCCTATGCATGGGGCCAGCAAAAGGTCTGCTGGCCACTTTGGAGTGTGATGTGGGCCATAAGTCAGATTTAACAGGAGAAAGGGCTTGTGTTGGCATCCTGTCCAAATGCTTGTGTTGGCTGGAGCTAGCTAGGAAGGCAAGACATACTTTAATTTGCAGTAGTATAATCTTACAGCATGATTATTAATATCACACATTGTCAATAGCAGCTAAAAACCCTGAAGAATGCAAAGTACGGCAATGTATTGCCATAGTTCACTAGGTGATTCGGAAAACCATGCTATAAACTTTGAGCACGCGTTGACAAAGTCAGGGCTGGATATATGTTTCCATTCATTTTCTTTGCTACATTTTTTGGATAGTTGGTTGGTTTTTGAGTTAGGAATGCCATTTATATGAATACTCATTATAGTTTTTTATAGAGATTTTTTGGAAGGGTTTTAAAAGCACAGCTAAAACAAGAAAATAAACCTCCAGCAAGAACTTAGTTTTCATGCCTGAAATTATGCCATCAGTGAAGTCAGTGGCAAAACTATGGACTTCAAGATCTGTAGGATTTGACCTCTGGGCTTTGGAGCTGTGTTGGCAAGGAAGAATAAATAAATCCTGCGATATGATATATGAACTTCATAATCTGGGTCTCACTTCTTAGACAGGCTGTACAATAAAATATCCTAAAAATCTAGTACTGGCTTTCACTATTGAGCTAATTTGTAGTCAGGCCATCTTAGTATATGTTATTAAGCATGCTGAATAAGCTGAGAAACAGAAAACTATCAGCAGTATGTATTTTAAGGGCTTGGACCAAAGCTTTTCAATGTCAAAGTGCATTGGATCAAACCCTGATAAGCTAACCACTTAGAAACCAGGTTTCTTCAAAATCTGGCCCTTGCTTTACTCTTTGCATGGGGTTTGCTGTAATGCCAAATATTTAGCTTCCAGAGCACAGGTCTTTCAGAACTGGTAAGTTGTTTTTATTATCAAAAATAACATGAAAAATATATTTTCTTGCTCTCTGTGCCTGCAGACAGATTAACAGGTTTTGTTCTGATTAAAACTAAAGGCAAAATAGGGAAAAAATTAGGCTAAATTGGCTTGGTTGAAAAAATTAAGTGACTGACAAGGAGGTGATAATACCTCAAACCACTGCAAACCATTCCTGCAACCTCCCCTATAAACAGTTTTGCTGAAATTGATTCTTTCCATTGAAGGCAGCTTGTGGCAACCATTTTCCCAAGCAGCCTTTCTAGCTGCTAATTTATCCAGAGCCTCCCTGTACATAAGTGCTCTCTGGAAGGTCGGCCCCTGGGGCTCTTCCCACATTTAATTCCCTGCTGACAGGTATCAAACTGTCCCATCCTCACCGCTCTCACGAGTTTTGTGTATGCCGGTCAGAGGAGCTGCAAGACGAGAGCCTGACCTCCTCTCTTTAGGTCTCGCAGCATTCCCTGTTAACGGGGCAGCAAGGGACCAAACCCAGCCAAGTCATGCGGGCTCATTGTGCTAGCGCGAGGTTACACCAGCATCCCCAGGAACGTCCCTGTGAAAGAAGCTGAGCTCCTGGGGCTGCTTTGCTCTCACTTCATGCACCCAATAACAAAACATGGGGGAAAGGTTGGATCTGGCTTGGAAAAAGCCATCAGTTGTGGTAAAAGAAAGCAAATGCTGATGTTAAGTTTAACCCATAAATCGTAACTGCAGGCTGCGTCACCTGGATGCTGGAGATGAGAGATGTGCTGGAGGGTTGTTCACCTGACATGGACGTGCTCATGGGAATGAGGTTGGGGAATGACTTCTCCGTCTCCAAAACACATCCTTTGTGGCAGGAACAGAACTCAGAAGCTCTGCCCAGAGCTCGATGCAGTTGCTGACACGTAAGCGTGTGTGGGTCCTGCCCTGGCAAAGCCAGCCCCAGCCCCCAGAAGGAAGGCTCACGCCATTTCCCCTCGCGAGTTATAAATGTTTCATGTGTCGTGCTAAAACTACATATGTTTCTAGGACATATTCACTTCTCAAAGACAGGTGGATGGCATATGTGCTTGTGGGTTGTTCTTGTTTTACAACTACATATTTATGTTTGAAAACTGAGGATATGTTACCTTCTCCTTCATCCATATTCAATTTATAACTCAGCCAGCCTGTGTAAGAAGGACAAGGAAGTAAATATAGTAATATGACATATTTATTTTTATTTGGTTTATGTGTTTGTGATACCACAATGTTTTATGTACTTTTCTATATCTGATTTCTATTTTTCCCAGTGTTTCACAGTAAGTTTGATAAGTTTGGAAAATCATATATCTTTCTGGAGTTTGAAAATTACGGATTTCTGTCTTGCCTGAGCTGTATTCTGCATGTTGTAACACTTCTAGCTTCTGTGTTAGTGGTGCCTTTTCCTGCCTTTCCATGATATGATTTTTAAACTGTTAGGTATATCTTTACCTTATTTTTTTTCTTAATGCACTTTGCACTATCAGACTTTAAATTTTACCTGTATTCCGTCTTTATCCCATAGCTTCTTCTTGTCTTTTTGCATATTATTTCTGTCTGTTATTTTTATACTTTCGCTGCTGCTGTTGTAGGAATGGACAGGCCACCTACCAGCTTCCAGCTGCACACAGGAGAGTAGTTTCTCCAGAGTCAATATATGGAAGAGCAGCTGCCAAGCCTGGGAGTCTGGGCGCTCTTGCTGCACCTCCGAGTGCTGGAAACCTTCGAGGCAGAAGAAGCGCCGGGTCTGCCCCAGGGACCGGGCTCTGGGCAGGGGAATTGCTGCCTGCAAGGCAACCAGAGAAGTCTTTAAACGTGCAACAGTCTTTAGCACCGTAAGCCATGAGTGGGTCGATACGGGACTTTTCATCCTGAGAAGGTTTTGGTCATAACTAGTTTTTTGAGAGATGCTGTAATTCAGGCATGCACTGATTCAACAAAACCCTTGACCTTCTGTGCTCACAGAGTCAGACCTGATGATCTTTGTGGCTCTTCCTGGCCTTAAGACCTAAGAAATGTCACCTTCAGCTGGAAAATCCTAGTTTGAGAAGCCTGCAACACTTCTTCATGCAAGGAAGGTTCCTCCTTCCCCTTGGACCATGCAGCAGATCCCATGTCCCAAGCAGTGTAACTCGCTACGAAACTCTGCAAGTGCACCTTGCTGAAACGTCACAGCAGAATTCAAATGTGAGAATGAAAATGAAGTTTTCTGGCAGCCAACCTGCTCATACTGAACGACTTGGGATGGTGTTTAAGGCACGTGGTGTAGCAGGAGGTGACTAGGTGCAAGGCGAGTAAGTATGCCAGGACCAACATCCCCTGTTAGTTGCCCAGTTTAAATGCTCCAGACCAAGCAGCTGGAAAAACACTTGGGCTGGAGCAGCGTCACAGCGCTGCCATGTGACAACCAGAGAAGATTTCCTGGCATTCATCTTTTTTTTTTTTTTTTTGGTTGGCCACTTTTTTTTTTTTCTCCCCCAGAAGCAAAACTGGCCCCCAAACAAATCCGTCGCAGAGTATGTTACAAAGCCAGGAACATTAAAAGGAGCAGAGAAGGAAAGCCAAATTGCTTGCAGAAATGAAGATTGCTTGGTTTTTTGCCATGGGAAGGCAGAGCTCTCTGTGCTGCAAGTGATTCTTGGTTTGAGGACAAGCAGCGCAATGATTGCCAGAAATAAGGTTGTGGACAGAAATTTTTATTTTATTATTATTT
The DNA here is from genome assembly GCA_035590275.1 of Ibycter americanus. NCBI lineage: Eukaryota > Metazoa > Chordata > Aves > Falconiformes > Falconidae > Ibycter > Ibycter americanus. The sequence goes on from JAVJGI010000065.1 coordinate 51,299,145, forward strand.
TTAAAAATAGTGCTAATTGTAAAAGCTGCATCCCTGGAAGGTGGAGAAAGGCTTCCAAAGTTCACTGACTTACCAACCCTGACAGTGATTCTCCTGATAATGGCACAGCAGGTCCACAGTGGCAAAGCCTAATTGACAAAGATCAAAATCTAATTTGGATAACACCAGGAGCTGAGGGGGTCATGCTCCAAATAGTGCTTGAGCCACAACCAGCCATGTTTGTCATTTCACGGGGAAAATGCAAAAAAGATTATTCCAGGTCCCCAAATGAGGAAGATGCCAATAATATTGAAAAGCATACGCAGGAAGAAGGCTTGCTCCTGAGGGTGCAATTACTGTGGCTGTGATGTGAAATGATAAAAAATATTAAGTAGATTTTAATGTTGTAACAAAGGGTGGCCCTGCACTGGGCATGAATAGGAAAGGAAGATCCTTTGGGCACCTAGATGAAAAATAATACAACCGTAGCTATTAGCAGAGCCTTTCATGCCAGTATCTATCCTGTGCATCACTGGGATGAGTATTTCCTTACTTGGAATATAGGTCACTTTTCCTTATAAGAAGCAGGCAGCTGATTGTTATTATCATCCATTAATTCTTTGAAAGGATCTAGCCTAACCTGGTGGCTTGAGATTGAAAAAAAAAAAAAATAATGCTGAGGGTCTTTGTACCATCATTTTACCCTGTTTTCCAGGGTAACAGGCCATGGGCAATGTACTTCACTAGCTGTGCCGTGTGTCCTGGATCCAGTCCGACTCCAACAAACCAGCTCAGGATGGCTGAGGAAATGAAAGGCTGGTATTCACAGAGAATTCCTGAAGTCGTCTTATGTGTATTTCAAGGGCTTTCCCAAATAAACTAAAAGCAAACAAACAAACAAAAAAGTCTAAATAAGACAACAGAAAATCTTACAGGATTCCTTTTTATAGTCAGTGTCATTTGCTGGCAATAAAAAGAAATTTTAAATAAATCTTGCAGCCCTCTTTACACTTTCTAAGGGGAGAATGCCGTATCTGACTTGTCCACCTACTCTCTTGCAGCTTCCTTGGGATTTTACTCGCTCCTTGCCTCTCTCTGTGAGTAGGATTTCACTTTCCCATTTATAATTGGCAAATCACAGTAGAAGATAAATGATTTCAAGACCTTCCTCTGTGTTGGGACTGAATTCACATGTGCGGTGCAACTCAGCGAAGGCACCAGGCAGCTTCTGGCCTTTGGGGCTGTGGTATGCATAGCGGTTGTAAAACATATGGTAAGAAGCTTTTGCAGAAGAGATTTTCATGAAAAAAGGAAAATTATTTCATGATGGACAGCAAGAAGGAGGGCACTCAGAGGAAAATTGAGACTGAGCTGCGAGGTAACCTGGGCTTGGGGGCGGTGATCCATTTGTTTTCCATTTTGAGCTTATGAAAGGATTTAGTGAGATTTCTAAAGCTCTTTAGTGACTTAGGAGCATGAGGTCCATTGACCCAGCTTTTCAAACACAGAAACGAGTTCAAAGCCCAACCCTCGGAGCACTTGTGCTCCTAAGCAACTTAGGGACTTTAGAAAACGCAATCTCATTCGAATGCTTTATAGAAAAAATAAATGCTAATAATATAAATTAAAGCAAAGAGGTTCATGCACCTACTTTGGCAGCATGAAACTATTTAAAGGATGAATAAAAGGATAGTAATGAAACGGTTCCTGCCGCTGGCTGGCACTCTCAGTTTTGGTAATACTTCAGTTTTGCAGCGATTTGGCAAACCTCTTGTAAACGGTCCAACAACGCTTCAGCGAAGCCTTCAGAGAACAGCAATCTGTACAGCACATTAATTTGGCACGTTTAGCAGCCCAGGTCTAGCTCAACACAGAGGTAGCATAAAGACTTCTTATACTTACTGTTCCTGGTCAGAGGTTAAAGTCATTGACAGGCAGTGTTGAAAAGATGGCAATACAGCTGCCTGCACACCATCTGATCCAAGGGACGACGTTTCCCCATGCTGACCAACACCAACAGAAAAAAGGAAGAAAAAGCAGAGGTTTAGCTCTACCTTTTCATGATCCATGCATATTTTTTTTTTTGAGCTAGTTTCTCATGAACTGGAGGGTGATGGTCTGGGCAGCACAGGTTAGTGAGAGGCGGGAGGTGGATTCTTAGTGTGACCCACCGTTCATTGTGCTTGCCAGGGTACTGGTGAGATTTAAAGATTCTTTTCATGACAAAAAAATGAATGATTTTTATATTCTCAGAGGTGAAACCAAACCAATCCCATTAATTTCAATTAAAATGTTACCTGTCTCAAGCTATCTCTTTTTTTCACTCTCAAAGACTGTTTAGGGATGGGAAAAATGAAATATTAATGCATTCTATAAATAATATGTGTGAGGTCCATGGGGACACAGAACCCCCACATCATTAGTTAAATTGATCTTCCTCTTAGATTTTGCAGGAAATTGGGGGGTTGTGTGGCTTAGTTTTCAGGAAAAGCGGTCAAACCTGGGTCTGAACTGCTGCATATCAGATATGGAGCTGAGGTTTCCCATGCTGTTCCTTATTTATGGCCATTTTACATATTGTCTCATGTCAGAAGGTTCAGGAGAGGCTCTGGCAGTCTGCACGGTAACCCTTACTTATGCAATGCATTCCGCTGTGGTGTTTTCATGTGTAAGGGATTGCAGGGTGGTGACCTTTAATAGGAAATAAATATCAAAGCACAATTTGTTTCTATTGTGGCTAATTGCCTGCATGTCATATCATAACGTGCTTTCTGTAGTTCTCTTTCTCAGTGCTACAAAGACAATTTTTTGTTGAATTCTTACCAACACTTTAAACACACGCAACAATCACACGGTGCACGTAGCTTCTAACAAAGCAGGAGCTTCACCTGATTTCTGCAGGAGCTGCTGTGGGGTACCTCAGCCTGCTTCAGCTCCCTCTTGAAAATAAAGCACAGTGTGGTTCCTTCCTCCTTTCCCCGAATGCAGCAGAGGAGCTGCTAAATCTAGCAATCTTTTTCCTTTTTTTAATTTTTTTTTATTATTATTTGTAATAACATATAGTCACTGCATGAGCAACCAGCAATGTTTATTAATAGGGATCTCCAATTTTGGAGTCTTTGGTAAATTGAGAACATACTGAGAAAGAATCTTATCTCTGGAATCATAGGAAATCCATTTCCAAGTTGTCTGTTTTTCATCAAATTAAAATTAGTTTCATGGGAATATGAGAAGGTTTTTATAATTAGATAATGGAAATTTGCCTAGGTTATCTTCCACTTATTTGGATGTAACATAAATAACAAGAATGTCACATCATGCCAGTATTTACTCATCTAACTCAGCACAAATCCTGGGTCAAGTAAAAAAGATTTGAAAACATTTTAGTGCTTGTTGCTTAGAGACCATTTTTAACCACTGGAAGGATCTCACTCAAATCCACAGTTGCACAGTGAAACATCTGAAAATTGTGAATAGTTGCAAGCCTCTCTCAAAGACTTTGCTCAGGTAAAACATTCCCAAGAGTTATCCATCAAGTGACCGAGAGCGATGTTCCCCTTCCCCAGACGGTACAGAAATGGGATGGGGGATTATGTGGACATATTTCTCCTTCTCAATTAAGTCTAGTTAGAAACAAGTAACTCCTGCTTCTGAAATTTTTTATTTTAAGCGTTATGATCTTCTCTGCTCTCTCCCCTCTCCATGCCTGTATTGAATATTGAAACCCAGATGGTTTAGGTGAAAATCTGTGAGGTTTGGAGCCCATCCCATGGCGGGGAGGTTCCCGCGATGGCTCGGCGTGGCGGTGGCAGTGGCTGGTGCTGCCGGAGGTGGCTGTCAACCCTCCCACTGCAACGGTCTCCCCACAGGATTTATGACAACTAGTGCTGCAACAAACTATTTCACCTACAAGTGGCAAAGCGAGGGAGCTGGAGGCCAGATCAGTGGCAAAGGGTGTGAAAGGGAGTGCAGGTGACGCTGACAGAGAACCAAAATAGTGCTTTCAGGTACGGTTTTATTTTTTTACCTAATTAATAACAAAGACGAGGGGGTAAGTTCTGCTGTCGGGGAGGCACAGGGGCAAAACTCTCAATGAGCTGCAGATCAGCACTCAGTGAAAATTAATGCACAGCCTCTCTGGTGTCTGCAGTGATCCTGGGGTCTTCTGCTCCTCACCACCAAGCCATGTAAGCCAGCAGCAGTGGTCACTGCCTCCTGCCCATTATGCCATGGTTGATATTCACCCCGCGCAAAAGGAAGAGTCATTTTATCCACTTACTTTTAATCAGAGGCAAAACTGAGACAGGGAGGAGAAAAGTGGGGTTTTTTTCCTCCCCCCCTCCCCTTTTCTTCCCCAGGTCACGGAGCCAGGCAGCATGGAGGCTGGCATGCACAGTGAGTCTCCTGGCTCAGTGTCCCGTGCGCTCCCAGCTAACACATTGATGGGTCTGAAATGCCTCTTTCCATTTCCCTGCAGAACAAGGTCTTTAATAATCTCTTCACTTAAACAGTCTCATCCTTGTTGGGGCTAATATTATCTGAAACAGTATGGCAGGAGACCCCAATCTCTACAGCTAGCTCTGGAGATTGCTGGTGGGGGAATTGCCCTAGATATCTTTTATTGGAAGTTCAAAAGTCTATTAAAAAAGGGCAGAGATCAGGTAACCTCAGATGAACCTTCAGTAAATCATATGTATTGTCACAAGGTGGGCTGCAAAAGAGAGTTTGTGATCATTTGCACAGTGTGAGTAAAGAAAAAGGTACTGTCTTATGTTGTTCTTTCTGAGTAAGATACATCATTTAGGCGATAGCAATAGTCAGTGAATGGGTTGCTCACAGTATGGTATGGTGTAATGAAGAGAAAGTGTGACATCATATCCCTTCCAGACATCTGCGAGGTCATATCCCAACTAGCATAACCATTTTCCTCCTCAAGTATTACAAAGCAGATTTTTCAGTAATCCCATTTCTCTCATAGATGAGGTCTAAAAACACTTACAAACAAATGTCCAGCTGCGTATAACAGCATAAGTGCGTCTGCACATGCTCCTATCACGCATTAATCCTCAGATGACAGGTGTGCCACCATTTCTTTCCAGGTGCACTAGATTCATTGCCTGAAAACTAGGAAATATCCCAATAATATCCCACACAACTGCCATAGGAAGGCTTTCTGAGGAAAGCTGGAACTTGTACAGTGGAATCTTGCAGATCCCAACCAACCCATTCAACTATTTGAATGCATAGGGAAAATTCTGCCTCAGTGACTTAAGAGATACTAAAATTGAGTAAACCCAGGGAAGGAACATGTCTTGCATCATAGTTTTCAGAGGAGCTTGAAATAAACGTGTAACAGGATTTTAAGTAGTATTCAACACCCGTCTTTTCACGCTAGTAAGACTGGAGAGCTTTTTCACAGGTTTTGCATACCAGGAGCTGTAATTTCTTTTTTATCCCTACATAGACTGTCAGGTTTTTATATATTAACCGCTGATTGTTTTTGTCTTCCTTTTTGAAATGCAATCCCTGCAAACACATCATCTTTCGGTGTGTACTCTGCACATGGAAACAAGATCCTCAGCAAACTAGCACATGGAGAATGCAAAACAGTATCAATAAGCATTGCTGCACTGTTAAAAGCAGCTAGGGTATAGTCTTCTCATCTTCCCCTTTGTGAATCTCAAAAATCAATATATTATATATGCTGCTTTTTCTCTCTTTTCCCACTACGTTCTATTTATTTTTTATTTCCTCCCCCCGCCCCGCCTTGCCCTAAATTCTGCATGCCTACCCCCTGGACACAGGATTGGTGAGAACAGTTTAAAATCAGTGCCTACAGGCAAAGAATTTCCCAGCCTGTGCCTGTGTGATGCTCCTAACGATCCCCAGTCAGGAGCCCAGCACTGCGCAGCTCGGGCTGGAGTGGTGAGGGGAGCTGGTGGCAGTTGCGGAATTGTGCCTGACATCTAATTACGTCCTAGTCCTTGGCAACGGCTTGAAGATAACCTACCTCTTGCCAATCATCCTGGAAAACTGCTGCTTTTTCTCCTTGATGCCTTTAGAGGCTTCCACAGCGTTGCACTCCCTTTGCGTGTTTTTGCTGCCAGGTGCGCGGCGGACCTGTGATCACCTCGGAGAAAAACCCTTTTTGGGCCTTGGGAAGGTGCGTACCTTCCACTTGGACGCCTGTTTTGTGGCTTCCCAAGTTTTCTCTGGGAAAGCGGGAGAAGGGGAGAACGGTTTGCAGCAACCGCAGGAAGTTGCATTTCTGGCCTTATAATGCAGCTGTCACCTCTCAAGCAAATACAATTATCTGTTTGCTAATTAGGACAAGTTTGGCTGAGATTACGTGAGTCACTGGGAAGTTATGTTCTGTCATTTACCCCAGAATAGCTCTATAGTTTCAGAAATGTTTTCCCTACAGAATAAACCTTGAATTTATGATGAAGGTGATATTACTCGCGCTCTTGGAGAAGGCGTGACGGAGGCGGGGTGCGGGGCGGGGGCTGCTGCTCTGCCGCCTGCGGTGGCTTTCAGGGGCCGATCACCAAAGCATCTGGCAAGCAACCACGTCAAAGAGGAATACGTGTGAAACAAAGAATAATATAAGGAATAAAAATCCCGTTATCCACAAATAAACGTGAGATGAAAGTCCAGTATGAACTTCCAAAAATATATGTTTAAAAAATAAAGAAATAAAAAATTTTACACCAGGTACATTTCCTCTGCGATTTTATTACTGAGACCAGAAGTTCTTGCAAACGTGAATATTAGTAAACCATCCAATATGCCAGGCTAACATGTTACCATACAAAAACCTCAATTAAATAAAGAGAGAAAAATCAAGATATTGAACTGATAAAAAGTAGAACATTAGGAAAATATTATGGGTTTAGAGGAAATTTTATTAATGTCAGATTTTTCCACAATAGCTATCTTCAGGGGTTTTGCATAACTGCAAGGCTAAGGTGCAATTCACAGTTCCTAAATGTCTGAGGATATCTACACCAGTTAGATACTGGATTTGCTGAGAAGCTCACTTGCCCGCTAGCCCTTTAGCTGTGCTCTTTATACCAGTGGTTTAGGTATGTTTTGTGGATCTGCTGATCTAACACGTGCTGCTAATGTTCCCTTCTGAAGTGAGTATTGTGGCTGCCTCCTCCCTCTGCCGCTGATGCTTGTTTTGTACCGAGTTTTGTGCCGTGCACTACATTAATTCCCGGTTTGGGGCAACTGAAGCCCTTTAGAGCCAGCAGACCTGATGGGTTTGTGCCAACACTGATGTGCTGCTCTCTGAGCAGAAGGGTAGGACCTGCTCGTTACCCTGATTGACTAGGAGTGTGAACTGGAATCTGCCTTAATTAGGGGTAACAAGTCCTTAATTAGAGCAAAACACACCCAAGTATAGAAGTGGTGGAACTCAAATACTGTTATCAGGGAGACTTCTGAATGCAAGAGGTAATGGGGCAAAGAGTTACTGTTATTCTTGCTCGTTTCAATGAGTTCACAGGCAAAACATAGCATTTTAGGGGAAGAGTGCGTATTTTTTTTTCACCAAAATTAAGCTTTGGTCTGTGGCTTCAAAATATACGGGACAATGTTAAGATTAGCTTTTTGCTTCCTTGAGAGTCAAAGGGGACTCCTGCACTTGTGTGTTGGATTTCAAGTGCACTTGCTATAAGTTTTTTCTTTCTTTTTATTTGTTTTTCTATCTTGAAGCTATTTTAAGTGCTCTGTAGCACATTAAGTGGGAAAATTTTGGTTAAAATTCTGATCGCTCCTTCTCTTTCTTGTGTTTATAGCTAAGAAACAAGGAAGTTATATTGTTCTGGGCATAGTTTAAAAATTTTTTTCAGTTAGTTTTGCTGCTAAATGTCAAAGTTTCTCTTTTACGTGCTCATGACAAAAATCTAAAATAGACTTCTGACTGTAGAGAGGGAAGAACTCACCAAGGAAGATGATAAAGGGCCAACTAGTGTGCTTTGTATGCGGTTCTAGAAAGAAACATCTTTCCAGACCCAATTGGTTCTTGTGTTTTGGCTCAAAGCTGGCCCCCTACTAAAGGCTTAAATTGGTTTATGTGCTGTTTGAGAACGGTAAGCTTGACTTGGAAAAGAGCAATGGCAGTTACGGAAAGTCTGTGGCTCATGTAATCAGTCTGGTGAACAAATGAAAGTCTGGCGTGAATTTTCCTTATGTGGTTGGCAAAGAGGGAAACAAAGTCACAAATTATATGATAAATAAAGGAGACACGTATTATTTAGTGGCCCTTTATATAATTCCAGAGATATAGACAGCTTTAAGATAAGAAACTCATAAAGAAAAGGAAATAGCATGTAGCAAAAAAAAATATTGACACTTTACATCTGAACTGTTTCTGATGTGCGATTCACCATTGAAGAAAACAGCGAAAGGTGCTGAAAAGTAGGTGCTATTTGAATAGATCTAATCGTCAATAAATAATTATGTTTTAATTAAAATGTGTCATGTCATTCTGAGGTTCCTGTATTACGTGAGCATGAAAATGTATGAATGCATAATGCAGCAATAATTAAAATTACGGCTTCCCAACTCTAAAATTCAAATGCTTGGCAATTAACTGCCTGATAAATCTCACTTTCATGTGTGTGTGTTTTTTCTTTAGCTCTGTGAGTATTAAATAGTCCTAATTGAGAAATGTGCAATCAGCAACTGTAGGCAGTTTTCTGTTGTGTTTATCAGACACAACTTGCTCCAAGTATTGCTTTATCTTTGCATGTGCGTCAAAGATGCTGCATTCCACGCTTGCTAAATGGGGATGTCATGAAGTCCTAAAGCCTCAAAACCCCATCCATAAAAACAGGGCAGACAGAGATCTCGATGTCTTAGCCAGAGGTGTGTTGCAGAGATTGGCTTTAGGAGCAGCAATGATGTGTAATCTGGGATGTTCTTAAGTTGTTGGCTGCAACACTTGTACATTTTAGGCAAACTTTGATGATGGATGTTCTCTGATTCTTGGTTGTTCTTTTTTTTTTTTTAGTGAATTCAGAAATTAAATCTATCTCATTTTCATAGCTTAGTGTAGAGTTGGTCTCCGTGCTTTAGAAGATGAATGAATAATTTGGCTAGGATAGCTCCTTAAAAGAGCAGATGCTAGGGATCAAATGGGAGCTCCTGTCTGCCGCGACTCCTGGCAAGGGGTGTGGACAGCATCGGTTCTCACAGTGGTTTTTATCAGCTGGACTCTTTCATAAACAAGACTTGAACTACTAGCTCGATTCACGCAACTATCAGTGGTGAAATGACTTTGACTTACTTCTGACGTGGGCTGTGTTTAAACTTCTGACCCATGAGAAAATGCCTAATGCTCAGCTGCGCTCCGAAGCCTGCACCCATTCCTGGCGGTATATAAGGATATCTATTAGGGTTATTGTCATGTTGTAAATGGAGAGGCTCACTGTACAGAGATAAGTCGGAGACAGCTTTTATTTAGATCGGCACTGCTGCTTATAAGCCGCTCCCTGGCTGAAAATGAACAAATGAGTTGTAGGATAACGCGGCGCTGGCTGGTGGCACGGGCTTGCTACACGCTCTCTGAGTGGGTCTGTGCGACTGCTCTGTGCAACACAGCTTTTGGGAATGCACAGGTCAACCTGATGTGCTCTCTTGGGTTCAGATCATGCTTCTTAAGTTTTCTCGTAAATGTCTTGCTCTTTGCTTAACAATGAGGAAACCAACGCAAACGCATTGGAAAGATGTTTCTAGAAATGCTCTTCCATTTGCATTTTGAATGGGGTCATCAAACTGACTCAGTGTAAATCAAATTGAAAATAAAGGCGTTTGCTAAAAATGTTTTCCGTGTTAGCTGCTGGGGAGCAGGGAAAAAGGGATGGAAAGGATTCAAGGTAACTCACAAGTCAATGTGGTCCTGATGCAGGACCCCACAAATGCATTGAGACAACTGCAGTTTTGGAGACAACAACCTCGATGACAGAAATCTAAGCAAGATCTCCATTTTACGGGGAAGCGTGGGACCGTGAGAGCAGTCATTTCCTTAAACATTTATTAAAACCCTTCCCTGCAGATGTAACATTTCCCATGTTTTTCCCCTGCACTTCACAACACATCTCAGTGCTCACGGCGTGAACTTTACCAGGACTGATTTTTTAGTGGATGACTGGAGGTGAGCCAGAAGGCAATGACTTCCAGGCATCTCCCCTGACGTCCCCCCAGCCCGCTCCGCCGCCAACGAGCACCCGCGCCGGGGGTGGGCTGGCAGAGCTCGCTTCGAGCACTCTTGTCACCAGGGCCTTGCGAATTCATATCATCTTTGGACTTTTTGAGTTGATAAAGACAGAGACTGTGCGGGGATAAGGAAAGACATTTTAATTCTGTCATTGGAGTTGCCAGCCCAGCTATGCGTACTGCTGTGTACTACTGAAATTGCCTGAAGAATTAATTTATGTGATTTTTCTGCCGGTTGATTATTTCAGATTAGGTGTGTTTCTCAATTCCAACTCGGTGGTTGCTGTCTGGGCTGTGCCTTTGCTGACTTAAGCTGTGCGGCAACTTTTTGGCCCCAGATTGGATAATTTAATCCTCATAATTCGTGCCAGGTAATGTTGAGGCGCAATCCCTCCAGCTGGGATTTGGAAAGTTAGCAGTTAGAGATGTGATTTCAGCTTCTCATTGATGCTGCTGCTTCTGCAGTCAGCGGGGAGAAGGAGAGAAGCAGCTTTAGGCGGGGGCTTCTCCTTCCGATGGTGCTGTGAATCTCCCTCTGTAGAGAGCCCTCTCCCTACCGACAATGAAAGCCCCAAGATAAGTAGTAGAGTACGAGCCTTGTATACAGAAGAAGAGACTAGGGGATGTAGATCCCTCATTTCTGGTTCTTGGGGACAAGCTTCTTTACTGAGCAGCTGCTATCTTTGGCCTGATTTTTATGATTTTATTTTAATGTGAATACTTGCAGACTGCAAACAAAACCAAAAATGCCAACAAAAAATTAGGTGGAAAAAGCTGCCAATAATAATTTATAAAAAAAAAAATAATTCAAGTTAATAAAAAAAATGAGGTTGTGGTTGTGTTTTTTTTTTTTAAGGTTTGCGGTTTTTTTCGTAAGTCTATGTTGTAGTTGAAACACATTTTTAAGATTTTTTGCAACTATGGGGACTAGTGATTTTCTTGCTTATCTGAAGGAAGGCTCTGATTCTCATTTAATCGCTAGTTTCTTCTAATCACTGCTTGTGAAAGCTGAGTCTTCAAGAAAATCTCCAGCTCCAGTCAGACTTGCTATAACACTATGAAAATTGGCAACTATTAAAATATTTGCAAATACTTTTCTTGCCAGTTTTTTCTCAGTTCTGCTTGCAGCCATCAGCAGGGGACCTTTTGAGGTATAAATACTCCCTACATAAAATCTTCCTGAGCCCAGTTCAGAGCTGGTGCAGGAAAATGCCACTGTATTGACTTCAGCTATAAAAAAAAAAAAAAAAGAAAAAAAAGCAATGTAGTTATAAACCCTTACATATGCACAGATTTTGGTTTTGTGCTATTGAAGAGTTTTATTTACCCATTCTTCTCCCTATGTAGGCATTTGTAAGTGGAAAATATGCCATTTTGATACTGAAGATTAGGAGGCTACGTTAAAAAAAAATAAACAGAATGAAATTTTTAAAAATTTCTCATGTGGAACACTTAATTGTGGGCACTTTATTATGAAACATGGTTATACTGGGAAACCTTGCTTCATATTTTTTGAAACACGTGCACAGCGCATTGCTCAGCACAGACAGGCTCCTGCATGGGGAAGGAGAGGCACCGGGGCAGTGCAGACTAAGGGTTTTCTTCATCGTGGATACGGGAAAAGAAACACGGTATCCTTATTGCTTGTCTGGGGAGGCTGCAATTCAAAATCTGGTGTTATTGCACTATTTTGAGCCCTGTGTTAAGGATTTAAAATCCTCGCGGATGCTTCCCAGCAGTGGTTTGTTAATGGCCTTGCTTTACCTTGTGTGCTGTTGTTACCTACCTCTGAGGAATTTTGATCAGCTGAGCTGTAGATACAATTCCCCCAAATACATGGGGAAAAAATCAGTTGAAATGGTCATGCGACAGATCGAACCATAATTTGTCTCGGGAAACGTCAGCATGCAGGTTGATGTGTGTTATGCCAGATAATCCATCCAAAGGTTTGCTAAAGGTATCCAAAGAAGAATCAGGGTGAGCAGGTAGCAGGAGTTATGGGGCAATGATGAGCATCTCCTCGTTCCCCAAATGCTCTGGCAGAGCCAGCAGATCTTGGTCTGTGTTGCAAGCCAAAAAGGGTGTTTCTCTCTCTCCTTTTCTTTCCTTTTTCCCTCTAGCATTAAACGCATAACAAGGAGCAGAAAAGTTTGAATTTAGAGCAATAATTTTGCTTTACTAAACAGATTTATCTGGTAGCTGTTGCTACCTCTGAACTAGGTGTGCTGAGCTATGGGTGTACTGAAAATCTTGTGCTTGGAAAAGGGAAAGCTGACCAAAACAGATAGTGGTGTCAGGCTGAATTCAACCAGTTTGATTTGCCAACAAGGCTATGTAAACTGCATATTGCTTACTTTGTACTTACAGGAGGTTTGTGCTTGGCAGGAGGCTGAAGACAAAATAGTTCTTTATTCAGAGATAATGAACATATTTTTGTTTCCTTTTTTTTTTTTTTTCTTTTCTCTCTCTTCTCCTTATTTTCTGCCTTTTCTTTGTCTCCGCCATCCCTTAGCAATGTGCAGTACTGGTATATAGTTAACAATTTGGTACCAGCCGAAGCACTGATTTGATTACTGTTAATTTGATGCCATTTGTCAGTGAATGGTGAAACAGTGACTGTTTCTATGCGCACGGGCTCTATCTAGCCCTCAGAAAATACTTATTATCAAATTGCTTAAAAATCACAGCTTGTTTTTGCATCACAAGATGTTTTTCTGTTGAATGAATGGCTGTGCATGGATGAGATGGAGTTGCAAGTGGGATATTGGCAGGAATAAGACAGATGCGACAAAGCGAGAGGGGAACCAGGGGCTTATTAAACATACACAGTCTTTTTGGGCAGTGCTTGCAGACATGTGCTTAAATAAAGGAAAAGATAATAGCTAATGCGGTATTGTAGCCCTTGTTTGTAAATGGGTTTCCTGTGTGTTTGTCTCTCTCGTACTAACCCTTCACATCCGTTACATTGATGTGTGGCTTCTAGGATAAAGGATGCCCCAGAATTAGTGAGTAATTACTGATTTCCAGGAGACACCTTTCCTACCACCTGCATTGCTCTCAGTTTGGAAAACCACTGCTTTTTCTGCTGGGATGTGGGCGAGGATAGAGACGAGCTCCTCGCAGTGTACCTGTGCCATAGGGAGTCAACCTCTGGGTGAAAAAGTAATGACCAGAAAGGATAGGGTTTAAAAGCATCTTTTATTGCTTAATTGGAGAAGTGTTGGTGTAAAAATGAAGGGGGGGTGGGGTGGGTTCCCCGCTGAATGTCAGTGGTGGGTTGGAGTGAGGGTGCTTGTGTTTGTAAACAAGTAAATTAAATAAAGTAAAACACAGTCTGGGTCAAATGAGTGATGCTGTAAAAATGAAGCATTCTGGTTTGTTTTATTTCTGTCTCTGAAAAGAAACTTATGGTGAGTCGGAAGATGACTCTCTGAGGGGCCAATACAACCACAAGGATGCTGAAAACATGTGAGGAATTGAAGTATATCTTCTCTTCCCGATTTCTTCACCAACCACAGAGATTTTATATTAAAACTAAACCAAAACAAAAAAATTAGCTAGAATTAGATAAACTAGAAAATGCAAATTCATGGCACAAAAAAGAAAAGCAGAGTGTGAAAGAGAAAAGCATCCTGATTGCTTGCAAGGGGAGGAATGGCTCAAGGGCTTTAATTTTTTTTTTTTTCTAAATAAAAATACTATTGCATTTTATTTCCATTCTTCACAACAGGAGCATTGCTTCAGAGTTGGAGGTTGTCTGATGTCCAGGCCAATGCAGTATCTTGGAAGAGTTTATTGTGGGAGGGTGGTTATCCCATCCCTGTCTGCTCAGTGGTCTCCTTCAGGCCCAGGTGGGCAACTCTTGGTGACGATGGGGTGGACACAGGCCTGGGAACGTGGCTGGGAAATAATGTTTTCCTGTTTGTTTTGGACCATTCTACCTCCCCTTTCTCCCTGGAGATTTACCGTATTAAATTTTCTGTTTTGTCTAAAGGCTCTGAACAAAGGGAGATTTGTAGAAGATTTGTATGAGGCAAGGGCTCATATTTGGTCTATATTTCAGAGAGGTAAAATAAAATGCTGAACCTAGTACAGATAAACCGCTGTGGGAGTTTTCCTGGGTACTGGTGCATATTTCTTTTGTGATCTTTCAGGAGGTTAAGGGTGAAGCCGGAGCTATATGAAGAACAATTTGTTTGCTCTTAACAGAGGCAAAGACAGATGAAGCTGGTGAGCGCAGCTCCTGGGTCTTTCAGTCATTTGTTTTTAAACCTCACCACGTGCCTGTCCTGATGCAGCCCTTACTCAGGTTCCCTTCGCTGTTTGCATGATGCTTTTATACTTCCCATACTTGCCTCTGTCTGCAGATCAGTAAAACTTCCTAAAAATAGTAATTGCACTGCTGCTTTATGTGATGTATGTATTCTGAACATAAACCCTTCATGATTGCATACTCTTTACTTGCAGATGCCTAAGAAGTGTAGGATAAATTAATTTGTCTGGACAAACTGTCCTTGAAAAGGCTTTTTATTGAAAGCAGTTAATTTGTGTCATCATTCTGTCTTATAAATCTTTTTTTATCCATACATCCCATGAAAGGTTGAACAAGACACTTAGTTCATAATGATTACTCTTTTTTTTTTCTTTTTTTTTTTTTTCCCTCTCCCCTTGCTTTCCAAATGTGCGACACAACAGACAGGAATTCAATCAATGGACATAGATGCTGCTTTCCCAGCTTCAGGTTGTAGATCATACAGGAAGGCTTCTTTGGCCAAAAAAAAGGCTTTGTGTTTTTAATTACTGTCTCTGTACTACCTTTGCTACCATAAAGGGCTTCTTGCCACTTTGTTTAGAGGTCAGTGTGGACTATTCACCCCTTTAATAGATGCACAAGACTATGACTGGTGGAGTTTGCTGGGGAAAAAGGATCGCGCTGCTCAGCTGGGGCTTTCCTGCTGCTGGGGATATTGTGAGGTTTCTCGCTGCTTGTTCTGTTTTCCAAGCAGCAATTGCATCATACACTCACAACAACCCTCTTTCCTTTCCTTCATGGATTTGGAGGAAAAGAAGCAGTGGGGTTTTTGCATGGCTTGAAAATAAGCTATAAGTCATGTTAACGATGAGTATGTGCCAAAACATCTCTCTGCAAATGCATGTCGCCGTGCGCTTTCCCTCTACACATAAATGATGGCAATTTTCAACCTGAGACAGCAGCAGTGTTTCCCTGGGTCATGAGACAGAGTTAGCAGAGCCATCACGACCATCTCCAACCATCTCCTTTCTTGACTGAGAATGGGACAGTCAGGCTGGTTGCACCATCAGGGACAGAGCTGTCTGCCCAGGGGGGGTTTCACACTCAGGGGACCACCAGGTCCCCCTAAAACTCTACCAGGCAAAAAACTTAAAATATTGGGGAAGAAGCAGGGGGAAATTAATTAGCATTAACTAATTAACTGTAATAATATCATTTAGAATCACTGCCTGGAAATATAGTGGCTTTGGCCCTGTGCCATGATACAATATGTATGGTTGCTGTCTTTCATGTGGCTATGCATCCACCTGACAGCAATGATCAGTTTTTAAGCATTTAATTGCTGCCATTGTTTTACTGAAGGAATTTTATAGCCTTGCTTAGCCAGTTAATACCTCACAGCAGCTGCTATAGATCACAATGATTTACGTATCTAAAATAAAATATATCTGTAACTGCAGTCTTTTATTATTATATGTAACTTCTTACTATTGAACGGGCTTAGAAGATGTTGAACCATCCACATCATAGAAGCATCCATATTAGTAATTGGATATACTCCATATTTTGCCAAGTATCCTGGGCTGCCACATCTGCCGTCACCACCTGTGATAATTTTCTTCTGTTTTTGCGCTAAATAATCAATTGCAATAGTCTGTTTTATCCTACACACACACTCACTTATTATAACTGCTCTAGTTAGTGATTTTTTTATTATTATTTTTTTTAATTTAAAATACCAGTGATGAGGTGAAGGCAATTTCACACCATGCAGGCTATTTGAGCACAAGAATGGTCATCATGGAGCCCCATGCATCCAACTACACGGAGCTGCTCTCCATCAGGTGTGTCATTAACAACGGATGACCCTGTGTATGTAGATGAGAATTTACTGAACAAGCAGATGTGTAAGACTTTGCAATTTTCTGTTGTAATCAAAATGGTCTCTTTTGGAGTGCTGGGTGTTGGTAATATGCAGTGAAGATGTCTGCGGGATCCTCATTCCCAATGGTGATGGATGAGCCAGACAAGGAGCCATCCTGACTTGCATGTCCCAGCTCAGGTTTTGTGCCTGGCAGGTGGGAAAGGCAGGAGGGAAATACTGTGTTTGTGGAAGCTGAGCAAATTTGGGCAAAAATTGCTGAAAGACAGGGAACAGAGAGGACAGTGATGTTACGTTTCGTAGGTTCATTGTAGAAAACAAATGCACTTTAAAAAGAAAGGAGTGTAAAAAAAAAAATAAATATATTTTTAAAGGAAATTCTGAGTATGTCAGATACTGTGTCTATGTGATGTGCCAATACTGCCTGAATGATTTGGGCTGGACGTTATCATTACACATTGAGTGCCTCTTCAAAGTGTCCATACTGATGATTTTTAAAGACCTGAATTAGGGAGTCATCAGCAGGGCTGTAGCCTGAACCCTTGCTGTACCCCGCGTGCCTCCTGTATTTGTGCCAGTGTCGACACACAGAGCTGTTAAACTGCTCTTGTTTCCAGGGAGAAAAGTGAAAATGTCAGCACCGATGGCTTTTAAAGGCAGGAGCAGAGCAGAAAGGGCACGGATGGGAGTGGAGCAGACATTTACACTCATGGGGTTTAGTACAGCCTGATCATAGGCCTCTCTTACATGAATATTTTAAAAATAGTCATCTCTTTTTATATGCCGTTAGTTAAGCAGTGCTACTGGAAGTGTCCTTTGAGATGAAAGAATGGCCCTAGTCCAGCCTATTGTTAAGCGAAGGCTTTTCTTGCCAGTTTGTTGGGAATTTACCCCAATGATCTGTGGAAATAGAATGTCCAAAATCTCTCTCCCATTTGCTCCCTTCCCCTTGCAGAGCCGTGTGGGTGTTCTTCAGCACCTGCCGAAACACAAACGTAGTGTTTGTTGTGCGCTTTAAGAGCTGTTGTACCCCAGCACAGCAGAATCTCTGCCTCTGACCTGGATGAGATACCTTTTTGAATAAAGCATATGAACTAGTTGCAGCTAAATTGGACTTAAAAAAAGGATGTGTGTTGGTTTTGGGGTTTTTGTTTTGTTTTGTTTTGTTTTTTTTGTCTGGTGCCTGCTTAGGTTGAGGACAGTGCATAGGAACCTGCTGAAAAAATTTGCACTTGCTCAGCTCCTTCTTTTCTGGGTCTAAGTTTCAGTGATGCTGAATGACTCTTTGCTATAAAAGGGAATTTTAATATTGTTCTTGGTTCCAGTAAGATTCATAAGGGTGTTTATGTATTTGCTTTTTAAAGATGGTGACTTAAGTTGTATAAAAACTGAGTGTTGTGATAGATTTTTCTACATAGAAAACTATTCAGGAAATTATGTTTTTAAAAGGACAAACCTTAAAAATAAAAAGTCCAAAATGTGCCTTGGTTGGGCTTTTTAAAACATGACACATCCCTTAAATATGTCACATTTATTTTTATAATATTATAAATAAAAAGTTGAGTAAGAAAATAATCTCTTTGCTGTACTTGGGAGCACAGCCTCTGCCAGCAACGGTCTCTGTAAATAGCAGAGGTCAAAACAGCTTGGGATATCTCCGCCACCCATCTGAAATGAAGAAATACATTTTTATGTGTATGTTACATAAAATATATATAGGTATTCCTCCATGTACCATAAGTCCCGCTGACTATGATATGCCAAGCAGATGCCAAAAAAAATTCAGGAAAAAAGTCTGTCTGTTAAACCCTTCGGCTATTGTTTTTTAATACTGACATATAACTATATGTACTTTAAGGTTAAGTATTTTGACCTGGGAATTTTCTGACAAACACTTTTGGACCGAAACCCTGCAGTCTGTCGAAGTGGGTTTTTCATGAGAAGAGCCAGTTTTGATAAGTCTTCTCACTTAAGTAGAGAGTTTAAGTTGTCCAAAGGTCATTTTTCTAGGTTTCAATCGAATTTTGGATTCAAAACAACTCTCTATGTTTTTGTTTAATACTTTTAATTTGTAGAAAAATAATAATAAAAAAAAATAGTCCTGCTCAAAAAAGGTATCAGATTTCTTTTTTCACTTTTTAGACTCCTCCTCTCTTATTTCCTTAATTTCACGATGGCGTAGGGAAGAATTGGTCTCTGCTTCTCCAGCCTTTACTCTTACATGAAAAACTTAAGTGGTTTGCTTTTTTTTTTTTAAATTTTGTTTCCTCACTTTTTAACATGAAAAAATCTTCCTAAGTAGCTTTAATTGAGGTTTCCATTTGTCAAAAGTTCCAAACAGTTTTGGTTTGAAGTCATATGTTATTTTGTATTGCTCTGTCATGTTTCTTTTTTGGCTACGTAGCCCACCGATTACCTGTCGCATCTCTGAGTTTTCCTGCTTCTGCTTAATTCATCTGAACTTTCTGAGGTCCCCCAGAGACGTGGCATCAGGATGAGTTGTGGGCCAGTGAGGTGTCCCTCCCTGCTGTGCCTAAAACCCTCTCACTGATGATTTCAGGAGGCAAAAGTGAACAGAATGTAGTCACAAACGGGGTGAATATATTCAAATTGGGAAAAAGGTATGTGGAGAAAAAATATTATGACACCTTCTAACCTTCAGTGCCCTTGTGTATCTGTGCTCTTCATTTTAGGTGCTCAAAGCATCGCTGTCATCGGGAGGGAAAGAGGAGCTGCTCCTTCGTTTTTTCTCTTTAAAATGTTGTTAAAAATATTTTGTGTGTTCAAATTACGTTTGATACCAGCCTGCGAGCAGTCACGCAGGAGATGGATGGAGAAGTGGCACATCCCACTGAAATGCAGGTGGTGAAGGTTTTGCCTGGAGCACCTCTGAGCCCTGTGGAGATGCAGCTTCTGGACATTCGTCCACATCCTTTGCATTGACTTGACTTCTCCCGAACTGCAGTTGGTATAATCAAGTTAACTTAAAATGTGTTTAAACTGCCAATGCACTGGGTCATTGATTTTAACAATGTTCTCACTACTACGTTTAATTATTGTACAAGCTGTTATTTAAGAGCACAGTTCGGATGGTGGGATGTAATAATGCCTTCTTAGATCGTAATAAATGAAACAGCCTCGTAATGGCCTGTGTAAGACTTCAGCAAAGAGGTTTTTACAGTGGGGAGAGAGGCCAGCGGCATGCATGCAAGGAAGGTGCACCTCGAGCTTAGTGGTGACTTGTGATGTCAAGTGACAAGTATGTGACACTAAGGTCTCCTGGACACTGGTGGTCTTCACCAGTAGTTATGAGAAGAAATCGAAACCAAGTGAAGTTAAGTTATGCTGGAAAAAAACAAACCAGTGCTACGGAAATATGATCAAGGCCTTCACAGGTGCTTTGGCACTGCTTCTGTATGCAGCAGGGTGGGACTGGCCCCAGAGGTGGCAGGAGAGGGATGCTCCATCTCCAGAAGAAAGGCACATGGAGTTAATGGGAGGAGGACCAACAGGAGCTGTGTCTGCCTTCCCCTTGTCGTGGCTGGTGTCAGTGGAAACATTCTTCTTTTCTCTCTTGCTTTACATCACCCTAATTTTTGAGAAAATCCTGCTTATCTGCCTTGTTTCTTGGGCACCTCAGAAGGGAAAGTGCTGGCACTGGTGGAAGAGGCTGAAAAGGGGTATGGTGGAAAGCGTCAGACCTGAATTCTCCTGAAAATTAAGTTATTTTAGATAACCAAAGAGTTGGTATTTGAGTACCAGGGAGCTTGAAAGACTCAATTGTTCTTGTATTTTGTTTTGTCTCCGTTGACTATGTTTTTTTATGTTGGCTTTGGTTTGGTTTGGTTTAGGGTTTTTTTGGTTGGTTGGTTTTTTTGGTTGTTTTTTTTTTTTACATAAGGTTTTCCGTTCAATAAACTTGGTGGCAGTTGATGCTTTGAAGAGTTTGCTTTGAAATTTGTTTTGTTTTGTGTAAAGTGGGGGGTTTATATTCTTTCATAACAATGATTTAGTTGAGGTCTGGTTTGGATGCTGATGTTGCAGTAGGAAAAGCAGAAATGAAGTGCTTTGGGAAGGGGAGGGGTGGAAGTGCAGTGCATCCTTTCTGGCTTCTCCTTTGTACTTCCTATTTTTTACTCCATCTTGCAAAAGATGAATTCTGATTTACACACCTTCAGGATCAGCTGGTGATTGGCTTGGCTTTGCTCTGGAACTGTTGTCAAGCAGGGAGTCATCCCAGCCCTGGTGCCAATGGAACACCCCACACCGCTCAGGGTGCTGGTAGGTGTCCTGGGTGCTCTTTGGGTGGCTGAGCAACCACCTCTACTCTGCCCGTGGAGAGCAAGATGCTGTTTATCCCACAGAGATCTTGTGGTTTTGTTTTAAGTTTCCTGTTCCGCCAGGAAATGTGAGAGTTTGGAAGAAAGGCCAGGCAACTTGGGAGGACTACAAGGATGTGACATTATGCAGAGAGAGAACTAGAGGGCCAAAACCCAACTAGAACTTCATCTGGCCGCTGCTGTAAAAGGCAAGAAAAAATGTTTCTATAAATACATCAGCAACAAAAGGAGGGCTAAGGAGAATCTGCCTCCTTTATTGCATGTGGCGGGAAACTTGATGATGATGAGGAAAAGGCTGAGGTACTTAATGCCTTTGCCTCAGTCTTTAATTGTAAGACCAGTTGTTCTCCAGGTACCCAACCCCTGAGCTGGAAGACCAGGATGGGGAGCAGAATGAAGGCCCCATAATCCAAGAGGAGATGGTCAGTGACCTGCTACACCACTGAGACACACACAAGTCTATGGGGCTGGATGGGATCCATTCGAGGGCAATGAGAGAGCTGACGGCAGCACTCACCAAGCCGCTCTCCATCATTTATCAGCAGCCCTGGCTGACCGGGGAGACCTCAGTTGACTGGAGGTTGGCAAATGTGACGCCCATCTGCAAGAAGGGCCTGGTGAGGCCACACGTCAAATACTGTGTGCAGTTTTTGGCCCCTCACTACAGGAGGGATGTAGTGGTGCTGGAGCGTGTCAAGGGAAGGACAACGGAGCTGGTGAGTGATCTAGAGAACAGGTTTTACAAGGAGCAGCTGAGGGAACTGGGGATGTTCAGCCTGGAGAAAAGGAGGCTCAGGGGGCACCTTATCGCTCTCTGCAGCTCCCTGACAGGAGGCTGTAGGCAGGGGAGGTCGGTCTCTTCTCCCAAGTAACAAGCGACGGGACAAGAGGAAATGCCCTCGAAATGCACCAGAGGAGGTTTAGACTGGGTAGTAGGAAATGTGTCTTCACCAAAAGGGTAGTCAAACACTGGCACAGGCTGCCCAGGGAGGTGGTTGAGTCACCATGCCTCAACGACGTGCAGATGTGGTGCCCAGGGACGTGGTTTAGGGGTGGACTTGGCAATGTTAGGTTAACAGTTGGAGTTGATGACCTCAAAGGTATGATTCTATGACATGAGCCTCTTTGTATTTCTAGATTAGAGCAATATCATAGGCATAAGAGGGGATCAATGCTTTCATGAACAGGCTCCACATCTTACAGAGGTAGAAAGGTGAGGCCAAACAGTTTTAGTATAAACAGCTCTCTGCTCTACTGAGATACCAGGCACAGCTGAAAAGTAGGGTACTTCTTACATGGAGTGTGAAGAGGTGCATCTTCAAAAAATCGCTCCGCTCATAACTTGGAAAATGCTTGGTGAGTGTGCAGGGCCCAAGGGCACACCATAAGCATGGGCCTGCGAGCCCGCTACCAAACCCCCACTTTCACCACCATCATTGTCCCTCCTACCTGTAATTTTCTTCCTCAGGAAATTTCTTTTTAACTATGTCACCTTCCTTGCCTTCAGTGTAACCACACCAAACCCAGGCTTGACCCAGTGCGTTCAGTTTGCATTAGAATAAATGCATTTCTCTTCAGTGATTTTTACCCTGTCTAAGCCTTCAGCTTTTTCCAAGTCCTCCTTCATCTCTTTAGGAAACGGATTATCAATACAAGTTTGTTGTATGGAAACGATCTCTGGCTACGTACGTGTGTTTGCTGGGAGGTGCGAGACCCTGTGTGCTACCCTGAGTGCTTAGTCACAGGCAAGGGAGAGAGGATGAGTGGGCTTGTGCTGTATTTCATTAATGAAGAAAGAGGTGCTGAAGCACAGTGAACTCTTCTCTGGAAGGCGTTTTCCTGGTCTTCTGTAGTTTCAATCTTAGAATAAGCTGTGTTCCACCAAACGGCGATCATCTGTTCTGGCTTGTGCTCGTGGGGGCTGGTGGCTCCAGGAGAACATCCCGTGCACGGGGAGAGCGCCTGGGTGCGTGTGGTCCTCGCTGCTAGTTGTCTTGAATTACACAAATGATTTTAAAACATATGTCAATAGGCTTTTAAATAAGCAGATTCTGTTGTGATTAATTAATCATACATTTTTCTCAACTTCAGATGAACTTTTTAATGAAAAGTATTAATTTTCTTTTCAGCTGTTTGTTTTTATACATCTGCATACAGCGTAGTTTGAACATATTAATTATAATAAATAAAAAATAAGGAAAGCAGCAGGTGTTCTCTCATGTATTCTACAAAGAATCTTATTCTTTAAATTTTACCAGATTATTTTATTCCTGCTGTTTCACGCTGTGGGTTTCACAACATAAATATTTTCTTTTATTCACATGAGACATTTTTTTGTTGGCAATTTGAAGGCTGTCATGGTTTGTGGAGAAGAAAACATACTTATAATGTCTTCTTGCTGGTCCATGACTGATTTTACATGGACTCAGGAGTGAGTTTTAAATAAGTGGATTACCCCATAATATTCTGGGTAAGGTACAAAGAGAAGAGCGTGGGTTTGGGTGATTTGGTTTTTTTTCCTTCCCAATTTCACTTGCAGGGACTGTGTTTGGGAGTGGTTATTTTAGTAGGCTGGGGTGGTTTTTTTTGAGGAGAATGGGTGAGTTATGTGTTTCTGTGTTTCACAATTGTTGGTTTTGAGTCTGAAAGGCTCGTTCTTCTGAGCACTTGTAAATATAAGTGCAAAGATGAGGGGCAGATAGTTTTGGTGGTGGGTTGTTTGGTTTTTTTTTTTCAACTTACTTTTAAGGAAGCTTTCTCATGCTCTTCATGATTCCAGGAGTTGGGACACATGGAGCAGCCATCATGTGTGTGGAGTGCGGTGAGGCTGGGGCTGGGCAGAGAAAGAAAGGTCCCTGTTTCTTGTCCATCACCTCCTGGGAAAGATGAGTCCCTGAGTGGTACCTGAGGGATGGAAGATATTACTAATGTCTTTGGTTGGATTTTTTGCTGCTCTCTCAAGTCATTTGTTGCATCCTGGGAAAGAGGAATAACCACATTTAGGTACTTGGGTATGTGTGTGTCAGCCTGTGGCCAGGCTTGCCTGGGGCTACTGGACTGTGGGGTCACCTGCACAAAGTCTTGCCCCCTACTTTTATTTCCTTTTTTTCTGTTTTTTCTGATTTCTTATTTCCTGTTTTTCTGCTTTTGCTTTTAAATAAATTGAAAATTCACAAATAAAAAGCTTCAATCAAGAGTGATAAAGGAAGAGTAGGCATCAACTTTAACTACATCCTGACCGAAAACTCCCCTCTCTTTTATTATTCCTATCTTTTTTTTTCTTTCTTTCTTCTTTTTTTTTTTTTTTAAATTAAAAGCAAGCTTGGATGCAAGTGACTGGCATGGAAAGCTAAAAAGCAAGTTGAAAGTTTTGGAGAATTATTTTTGTATGTTTCAAAAACGAAGCGAGGATTATAAACAGTTTAAAAGCTTTACCATTTCAACGTTATCCATCAGAGGCCTCTCTGAATGCCCAGATGAATACGGGAGTGGACAAGGTTCTGGTTCCTTTCAGAGAGCTGCCTCGACCTTCTGGGTTTTTCCTCAGGCATTGATGTTTGGTGCATATGAAAGGATTTCTCCAGGGGTTTTTCCAAGGGTTTTGTGGGAAGTAAAGCAGATTGGGTGAAGTAAGAATACAGACTTAAGTTCTTTCTGTATTTTTGGTGGTAGAGAACTGACTTCTGCATTATCTCACAAACACATAGGAAACATAAAAAGGGGAAATTATGCAGAAAAACATAAATTATGTAGATGCTGGAAAGCCTATGCAAAACATGATATGCGCACATAATAGCGTATTTCCCCAGGGTCTAATTGCATCCTTTGGGTACCTTTTGAAGCATCTGAATATTCAGACGAAAGCAAATTTATTGTAATTTACAAAATATCACAAAAAATAAGGTTGATAAAATGATGTATGTTGTAATGAGAACTCACTCTTCAGTTGTTGTCTCAAAGTTGACCGAACACTAAAATGCAAGTTAGGTGGGGGATAGGGCTGCTTTTCCCCCGGCCCATCAACCCCTTTTTCCTTGCAGCTGTGGTACTTTTCCAGATGCTTTTTTGGCAGGTCCTCAGCTCCAACCCTTGCGAGGAGAACCATAGGGCTGCTGCAGTGGGTAATAAACAGCTCGTATGCCATTTATTTTCTTTTCAGTAGCTGAGATGTAGTCAGGGTAGAGAAGCTCTGTGACAGCCCCTTGGAGTGGCTTTAAGTGGACATGATGGGGGAGGTCCGCTGTCAGAAGGGCTCATCATGATATCTGGTCTCCCACTGAAACTCCTCCCGAGACCCACTGAGCAAATTGACAGATATTTCCTTGCATCAAGACACAGGTAATCTGCAGATAATCAAAATGCCCCTGGACCAATTACAGCTGCCCTCAGTGATCTCTTCCCCGTTGGGATGAATATGTAAGCTTTTGGGAAACTTGTGATCAGTCACCAAAATCTAAATATATTCATCTGTCTTTGAAACGGCTTCGCTGCTTCGAACTCGAGTCAGGAGGTAAAGTAAAATAATCGGAAATTCTTGCTGAGCCACATTTTAACATTTTTCTAGAGTCAGGAGGTTATCGTAGCTCTTCTTCACTAACTGTTCTCTCATCAAAGGCAGAGTCAAATGCCCTAACCACCTCTCACTGGGCTCCCCTTCCAAGGCGCAAGGATTATCATCAGCCTCCTGACACTGTTGCTGGGGAATACAGGCAATTCCTTTTGCAGTGCCCTGATTGGAGGGGAACTTGAGTAATTACTTTCCATGACTGGTATCTATATATAGATGTTCATATTTCAGGTCAAACATATGTAGGCTCTTGCTTTGGAGAACCAACTCTTTTGAAGAGTCAGCTGTTGGTAGGTTTAAGAGTTTTCCTGGTAAAAGCTTGAAGGAGCATTTACATTTGCCATCAGCATCCATGATCAGTCTGTTGACCCATTGCTGTGATGGGTCCTGAGCATGGTATGAGAAAGGGAAACGGATTCTGCAAAGATTTTACTACTCAGACCGTAGTCCATCTTTCTCTTTTAGCGATACCTAAATTGACGTTTTTGGCAGCAAAAACTGGGTCCCAAACACAGACAGTAGCAGAACGGTTGGGAATTCAGCACATTGCCTATTGCAGAGCCAGTCTGATGGGAATTTGGCTCTTGAGCTTAGTGCAGAGAAATCTGGGACCTCCAAGACAAATAGAAAGCTGTGCTTGATTAAGCATCAGGACTTTAACCCTCGTCCTTGTTCAAAATCTATGTGCCCTGTGGAAAAACCATCAGGGGACTTTAGGCCTCAGGTGATGGCATGGAAAAAGAATCCCTGTAAGCAAGTTATAGCTCAGGAAGGTACCACATGAAATCAGGTAAGTTCTCAATATGTTATCCAAGTCACTTTTCATGATCTTTACGAAGTTTTCCTCCTCCCATGGTTACTCAGACCATGGGAAGGGCTACGTGTGTTATTCCTCTGACATGTCACGCAAGTATGTTGGTCCTGGGACCTTTCCTCTCTCCCAGGAAGTCCTGGGACTCTTGGATGGGGCCACTGGGATTTGCTATCTCTATTATTTGCCTTGCCTTCCTGCAGATATCAGTGCTGAGTGGGCTGCCTTCGGGGAAAACCCCTGTAGGGGTGCAGCTGTGACCTCCTGTGGAGTGTGCGATGCTGCTCTGTGGGTCCCATCCTAGTGGTACTGCCTTGTGCTGCCATGGGGCATCCAGGCAAAACACCCAGATGCTTTTGTGGCATCCAGGCTACACTATTGCTTAGTCTTGCTTTGCTCTGGCAACCTCGTATTCATAAACATGTGTCCAAGCTTCCCCACGCTTGGAATTTAAATACATAAATGTCCTGCAAAGATCTGTTGTTGGTTAGTAATGTATTGTCAGCTGTCCTGCCAGCCTTTTTATCTTCTGATTAGCTTTGAAATCATTGACGCTGGTGAAGATTCGTTTGTTATCTTGGTTCTCGAAGGACTAGAAATCCAGTGATAGCACAAATGTGCTGTGAGGCAAGTACCCATTTGTAAGATAGATGATGATTGCTTGTCGATACCGAGAAAAAGAGCTTTGTCAAATCTGATGTTGTCTCCTTTTTTAATAAAAAATATTATTTTTATTTTCATGCTCTGAGAAAATTGTAAGGCTGCTAGCAGTAGGCAAAGAATAAAAAAACAACCACCCCAAAACCCAAGGTGACTTGGATATTTGTTTATTTGTCTGCTTTTGAGGTATGCAAGACTTTTTTTTTTTGGAACAAAAGCTGTCAAGGGAAAGAAAATACTTCTTTTATGATAAGCTCATGCAGGTTTACAGGAATTTTCTTTCTTTAATGAGCAAAAATGTAATCTACTTCATTGCCTGCTTCCTCTAATCATCTCTCTAAGATGGAGCTCTCCATTGCAAGCACAGGAGCCAGTACAAGACCTAGTGGGACTTGACTTGCTGTTGGGCAGACTTTGGGAGCTGGGAACCTTGCTTTGGAACAAATATTTGGCCACAACACACAGGTGCACATGCACACCCAAAGGTACCTACAATTGCTATGTATTTGTGTAGAGGTATCTTCTTCAAAGTGCCCTAGGACTGGGTTAATGCATAGTCGAGGTCAGAAATGAGGTGGCTGGAGATATTTGCACAGCCAGTGTTGTCTTGGTATGGTACGGTGTGAAGGCGCTGTTAACACTTTATATTTTCTGCTCTTCTTTGATACCTACATTATAATTTTAATAGGTAAAGCCATGGAGAGATGTTCTGTAAATAGACTATGGATGTTAATCCATACCTTATGGAGAGGAGTCGTGTGTGTGTTAATAGTGTCTGAGAAGAAGGCAACGTAAAAAAACTGTTGTGCAAAAAAATGCGTATGTAACTATATGTTAAGTAATTTCTAACAAAAAATATTTAAATTCCTTAGAGAGAAACTGCATACTAAACCTGAGATTTGTCAAGACACATCTAGTGAGTGAGTCTTTGCTCGGGGCAGGGGCTTGTTTCAGCTCAGCCCTTCCCCCCTGTACCCCTGTGGGCATAATGGTAATTCGTACAGCTTCTTTCCTGCCACGAATGGAGCTGTGTTTCCTTGGGTGCTCAGGAGAGAAGACCTCAGTCCCAATGTCCTCTGAGCTGGAGCCAGTATCCAGCCAGCATGAGCTTGGGGCATGCTACAGCATGAGATGGATTCAGTCCTCTTGGAGCTGACGATGCTCTGTTCTTTGTTAACTAACTGCTTTTACATATCTGAAGGTGGCAGTTCTCAGATTAAACTTTGCTAGTTCCTCCATTACATCCAGCAAAGAAACTCTGAGCTAGGTGTGAAACCACATGCTGCACCACTGCTCTCCTGAAAATCAGCGTTTTCCTGGAGGCCCCTGAGAAGTGGGAAACAAAAGACCGTAACTTTCTAAGCGAGCACATACCCTTACATTGAATCGCGATATGACTTTGTTTGTCTTCATCACCCCCTGTTTCTCCTAACCCTCCTCTCCCCGGGTTTTTTTGATGCCATAAAAATAGAAGCCAGGCTCTTTACGACCCAGCGAGAGCTGGGTCTTTCTGCTTGTTTGCTCTGCAAAGGCTGAGCATACCTTTGGCCACTGTGAAACAACTCAGATGAGTGAGGAGGGTGGCTGGAGCTGGCTCTGTGTAGCTGTTGCTCTGCATTTCCCTTTGCAAAGCTGTCATCGGCGAATCTTTCTTCTGTAAATGGTGTAATAGGATAAATCACAAAGATTTGAGAATTCTTTCTTTGAGGACTTCAAAATATGCAGTCTCAGTAAGGGCTGCGCAGTAGAGCAAATGTGAGCTTGGAGTTAAAAATGAAGAGTCATTTGAGTAATGTGGTTTTTGTTTGTTTAAGAGGAAAAATACTCCTAACTCATTCTACTACCAGCTTTGACCTTTCCTCCCTGCGAGGGAATAGATAAGCAAATGGGAAAACTGGGGGTGTGGGAAGGAGGGATGAGAAAGGAGAGGTATTGACTTTAAGCACAAATCTGTCATATGAGTGTCCATCTGTCCATCCATCTGTGAATATATTGTAATTATTAATAATCTAAATGATGTCATGGGTTCTTGGCAAGAGTATAGGGCTCCTGGGACAGCTCTGGAGCAAGTCAAAGGAAATAATAGTGGCTGTGCACATAGCGAGGGATCCATTTGGCTCACTGGGCGTCAGGTTTTCGGTGCCAAACCATTCTTTGTGGAAGGGCAAGAGCACGCTGGGTCTGCACGAGAGCTTCCAGGGAGGTCAGGCTGGCTTCCTCCTCGAGCACCATTAGCAGGGGAGCACCGAGTGCATGGTCAGAAAACATATAACTTAAAAAGCACATGGTCTCTCTGAACCCTTTCCAACCCTGCCACCAGCCGAGGTACTTCAGTTTTTATAGTTTCACACGTCTTTGTTTTTTGTGGATTTAACTGGACCAGCAGCATTGCTGTGGATTAACTGGGAGTTAAAAAAGCATTTATGCAGTCCCCCTTCTGCTCAAAGGGTATAACACGAAATATTCCTCACATCTCTGAGGGCTGGGTTAACAGCCTGCCCTTGCAGACCTGGCGTGTGTATGTACGTGTGCCCTGAGGGAGATGACAGCACCAGATTCCAGATAAATTGCACATGGGCTCTTCCCCTTGCTTTGAACACCTAATGGTGCTGGGGCATGAGTATCTGAGAAATAACAGGACCCATAATTAAGGACATTTACAGTAGATCTGCCAGGAAATGGGGCTCTGAGCTGAGCTCCTCCAGGCTGGGAGGATGGGCTAGTGCTGGGCTCTTAGTGAGGAGGCACCTCGCGTCCAGGGATCTGTTCTCCCTGCACAAGCTGTGAAGCAGCCATGTGTGCCTGAGGCAGGTCCTGGGTCCTCTTTGAAGCCTGCTCCATCAGTGTCCTGGTATCCTGCCTGAGCCAGGCAGGTTACTGCCAGCTGATAGGCATGCATACTGTAATTGCACCTCCTGTAATCCCAAAGAATTTCTGGGGAAACAGCTGAGGAAATGGTTTCTTCGTAGAGCCATTATATTGATCATTTATTGGTTTTCATACTCTGATCTCAGTCCAAAGGGATCTTGCTAAGCTGATGGGAATCCTAAACTATTATTAAAAGGATTGGGATTGAGTTTTCGTGCCATCTGCGTCTCTTCACAGGTCCTCTTTGTGGCATGGAGAATAAACGCTTCACGTGTGCCTATACCATGAATTCTAGAGAGCTGTGGAAAAAAAAAAAAAACAACTCACAAAATGTTGCCATGAAAGCAGGCCAAATATGTTCCTTAGTCTTGCAATGTGCAATGTTTATTCCAAGTATTCCAAGATTTCTTGATCCATGTTTACTAATTTTCAAGCCTTTAGACACTTCTCATTCATAACGTGCATTTGGGCTCTGTGTAAAATTAATTTACTGCAGTGAAAGCCAAGTACCTAATTTTAAGGTGGTTTGTTTTAGACAAATTTTTGAAATACTTTGCCAGCTGTGGCCTCACTTTGGGCAATGAAGACGTCACCCCTGTTCCCATGAGCTGAACGTGGTGTGGGTGATGAGAGGCTCGGGTGGGCTCAGAGACCCCTTGGGGGGTATGCGCATGCCTTCTGGGACCCTTGCCTGATTCACAGTTTTTAGGATTTTGGGATAGGGCAAAAGGTTGGTGAGAAAGCTTTGAAGTGGCAAAATCAGATGATGAAATCCAGAGCCCTCTTTTGATATGAGGGACCTGAACAGTCCTGCAGTGTGTGCTGGCAGGTCAGAGCTGTGTGTGCAGTTTTGGGCTTGCAGTAAATATAGCGAAGAAGTGCATCTTCCCAGGGACTGGGTGGCCTTTTTTGTGGTTTGTTTCTAACCTAAACTCTTCTTGCTGTATTCTGAGTGGGAAAGGGAGAACATGGAGAGGTTTGTTCCAGTTTGATGGGCTTGATGGACTTTCTCAGCACTGGGAGCTAGGAATCTTCTTACAGATTTGGTGGGGTATATATATTAAAGAAGAAATGAATGGGAAATGTAAATAGTCCAAGTGAGCAAGTTAAAAAAAAATTGGGTAGAAGAAGCTGAGCCTGGAGCCTGGACAGGTTCAGCTACAAGCTTTTCAGAAAACAGCCAGGAAAGTGTTCAAGGCCAGGATGTTGTGTAAGTGTTCCAGAATGGTTCTGGTGCAACATGGCAGCAAAAAAAACAAACCAAAAAACCCAACCCAACCCAGCACCAGAGAGGGGTAAGGTGTATACAGGTGTGTAAGGTCACGGAGCTGGGATGTACTTACTCATAGAGTTTTAATAAGCAGAAAAATGTTAACAAATAAAGAAGCATTTTGGAAAAATGAGGCTGAACTTCTGAGAGGAGAGATGAGAGTACCAAATGCGGTGGGGAGAGGTGATGTGAAAATAGCAGGGCAACACTTGAGAGGTGCAGTCACAAAGAAAATAGTCATCAGCCCAGAAGAATGGCCGTCCTTGCAAGCAATATGACAAGATCAAGAACTAGGAGGAGCTTAGGTAGACTGTCAAGAATGACTTGCTGATAACATGATCTTCTAAGACTTGTAGTTTCTTAAGAGAGTCTATCATTTGCACCGTTTAAAACTAAGCTTCCACTTTTTGACCAATTCATAAAGCAAGACTGGATGAAGCAAGATTAAAATCTGCTGTAAGGATGAGACCTTTCACTGGCAGTTAAAGGGTTTTGATGAACAAATAGGCATTTTTCTTATTTACAAGGTATGAATCAGTGGAGGGAAAGGATGCAAAATGCAATCTTGTGATGTTTTCTACACAGATATGGATAACCAGCCTGATTAGACAAGCCTTGCAATATTTCTTCCTATGAAAGGTCATTGCCACCCTTGTTCAGTATTGCCTTATGGAGGAGAGGGAACTGGGCTGAGAAAAAGGGGAAAGGGGACAGAATAGACAGGTGGCAGGGAAATTAGACATGCAGGTATGTATCCCATCCTGGGTGCATCTGCACTTGAAACTCATAAAGTAATAGCAAGGCACAAGGATTCAGACTGAATGAATTTGTGTCTGTATTCCAAAGCAGCATAACGGGGAAGCTTCTCATCAGTGACACACATTACAGGGACTGAAAAATCCCTGCTGCATCAGTGCCTATACGTGCAAGATTAATGCAGAGTAAAAGATCACTCTCTAGCCCCACCACCCACACATCTGCTGACCACCCTCATCTGCTCTGGCTTCAGCAGGCTGCGTGGCTCCATGCGTGGTGAGAGGATGGCTATGATTAATCGGGTACCGTAGGAGATACTGAACGTTTGTGGCCCCGCCGAGCCTGGGTTTGCTGGTGTCTGCAGTGAGGGTGGGGGGAGAAGGCTATCTGTTGCCAGCGAGAAATGGCAATAAAAAGAACCCCACCAAACTGCATAAAGAGGGTGTTTCTCTGAAACTGATAGGAAGTAAAAATATCAATAGCTTTGCAGAGCTCTGCTCCCAGTATTATTCTTTGTGATTAGGCTAATGAGCCCTGACTCTTACAGGTATAGTATGCTGTGATACCCACAGGGGTTGGGATCTTCATCAGACAATTAGGTCTCTCCCTCTGTGCAGGCATTTTATAGTAAATAATCAGTAGTCTTAATACGGTTTTGAAGCTGGTCAGCACAGTCATTAGCCTGCACAGCTCAGAAGTTCAGCTAAATTCACTTACTCAGAGTTGTTTGCAATATCTTGCCTGGTAATGAATATAAATGTTTTATTACGGTAAATGTTTAGATTGCTTGAATATATTTAGGTGATTTTTTTTTTTTTTCCCACTTAAAAAAAAAAAAAAAAAGCCTTGATGCATGAAGATTAACTTTATTGGGATTCTGGTGTCATGCTCCACCATGTGCTATTGGCTCGCATCTGGCTGGGTTTGGTACGTGCCACGGTGAGGAAGACTTGGTGCCCAGTGGTGTGTCACTTAGCAGGGCTGTTGCCCCTGTCTTCACAGATGTGTGCAGAAAATGGGCACAAAGAGGAATATGGCCGTATCTTGCATGGAAAAGATAAACCGCAAATCCTCCAGATTGATTTCTGACTCTTTTTCAAGATTTCCATCTGGTTTAGCAGCATTTTTATTGTGGTCTTCTCTTGTGCTGGGCCCAGCTGGCCTGCCCTGCTGTGTCCTGGTGATATACAGTGAAGGGTGGTGTTCTCAGCAGTAACCCACCCTGCCAAGCACGGGATGCATTTGGCCAGGTCTCAGCCCTGCAATATTTCTGATAATTTCTTACTCCCTGCTAAATTTGTAGAAAGCATTTCAAAACTCATCTGTCAAAAGCATCAACACTGCTCAGATAACTGTTTTAATTTTATTTAATCACTTCTAGTGGTGCATCTCCTTGGATGATTGATCGTGGCCTCTTTGTTGCAGAGTGCTTGGGAGAAGGTACAAAAATCAAACTAAATGATAGTGTTGGCCAAACACTTGGACTGTAATGAAACCAGTTCCTGACCCACAAAACTGATTTGCCAAAGATAAATCCCCTTTTAGTTAAAAAGCCAGACCGAACAGATGTCTTGCATGGTGCCCTGTAAATAAGCATCCTGCAGCTCTGGTAGCTCACAATAAGCTGCGAACTCCAAAAGCTGTTTCTAGATATGACAAATGCAGGGTGTTCCCTCCTTGAGTTATTGTCAGCATCACACAATTAGATTTGGGATATGGGAAACTTGGGCCTACTATAGATAAAAGGGGTCATTGTTCCCTTGTTAGGCATAATGTGCAGTGTTCAAACCCTATAACTTTAGGCATTTAAAACAGGTCTCTGAGTTAAGCACTTTGGCTCCGGGTTTGTCAGAGAGGTTTAATTTAGGAACCTACCATGCACCACTGATTAAAAACAGAAGCTGGGGGCCCAGCTGGGACACCTGTGAGCATTTCCAGTATAGGTCCTTTTCTGGAGATGACCATCTTTGGCTTTCTGGGGAGGCTGATTGGAAGGGAAGGGGGGGAAAAAAAAAAAAAAGAAGAAAAAGAGAAGCAGAGTTTAATGCCATCAAAGATGGAAACCAATGGTTTGCCACATTGTCTTGTGGTGTGAATCAGTTTGTGCAGGAAGGGAGGAAGGTGAAGCCACCCTGATGGAGTGGCTGCTGGTGGGAAGCACGCAGGGGCTAGTGCCAATTTTCCTCTGTCGGCCTCAGTTGCAGGGTGTTAGCAATGGGACCGCAGATGCCAGTGGAGCTTCTCTCCTGCTCTAACGGGTGTTTCTTGTTTCCAACAACTTCGCCTTTGGGGTGCGCATGCTGCATAGCAAACAGCACCGTGCGTGGCTTGCACTGGGGTGACGCTGAGCTGTGTGTTTTGCTGCCGCATTACTAAGGCATACCAAATATCTTGCCAGGCTTGGAGGAAAGGCAATTGCCTGAAGCTTAATCTGGTTAAGGCTGAGGGTTTTTATGGTGATTTGAGAAGAAGCGGAGCGCAGCGGCAGAGGTGATGGCTGCTCTCCCTGCTGGGGACAGCATCCTTGCCCCTGCGCCTTGGGTTTGGGCCAGGGCATGCGGACCCAGGGGGGAACGAGTGAGGCAGCACATGGAGCTGTGAGAGATGATGGAGAATAGACTCCAGGATTTCTTTCCTTTCTGGCTGCACCTTACACTTAAAAGCACTTGATAATTGTGGTGCTAGCAAAACTTGACAAACTGATTTGCTTATCTATTTGGGTAACGATGCATAGCCAGATTTCTTAGATACTTCTTCTCTGTTCCCTGTGTGTTACAAATTGCTCTAATGTCACATAAGGGATTGGAAAGGAAACTTCGGCTCCATTCATATTGGTATTGTTGCTAGGAAACCTCTCCCTTTGACAATGTATGTTGAGCATGCCTGTATTTGCCTTTGGCTCTCGGAAGGACGAAAATCACCATGTGGCGTGGGGGGGGGTGGGGTGGGGTGGGTGGGGAATTTGAAAATTACTTTAAAATTTTACACTGTGCCAAATGATGTTCTGGACTGCAGATGCCAGTGCTTCTGGTTTTGTATGGTTTGCTATGGGAGCAGATGAGGCACGGTTCGACCCTTCCATGCTTCATGTGCTTTAAAGCCAGGCTGTATTCTTCGTGTCCCCTTCTGCTACCTGCGCTGGCTGGGGGCTGCCGTACCATATGGGAGAGGGACCCGGAGTGCTTGCGCGTAGTTACCATTCAGGGGGAAGCCAGCCCTTGGCATCCATGCGTGAGCGCATTGCACGTATTCTCTGGCTTTCAGAAGCAAGCTGCTTGATTTACAGAGTTTTGTTTGGTGGGAAAGAGGAGGTTTCGTGACTGCCTGTCTGTCTGCCTCTTTCCTTCTTTTTCTCTGATATTAATTTCAAGATAGTAATTTGAAAAATAGGCTAAATATCCATTGTGTGTGCATATATGCATGTTAGATTTACATTGTGGTTGCTTTTAATAGGGTTAGAGAAACAAGAAAGGATTTGGAAACTATTTTGCTTTCTTTCAAAGAACTGAGAGGAGTGAAGTCTTAACTACCTAAGAACAGCCTTCAAGTTTTTCACACAAAATGAAATTCTTTTCTGTCCTGGCTGCAAATCCTGCAGAGTGGGATATTTTCTTTTCCTGCAGTAATTGTTGCCAAACACTTTGGATGAAGTGTTGCACATCAGTGTTGACCCCTGGTCAACACAGAAGGGGAAAGTCTGGTCCTGTGGCCAGGAGATTACAATTATAGAGTTTAATGTTGCAATGTTTGCTGCAGAATAGACAAATCTGTGCCTCAGGATGGTATGCTGGGTGCAGAAAACATGGACTATGCCCCTACAGCCTCCAGTACAGGCACATACTGTGGGACCAAAAAGCTGATAAATTGATTGTTATCTTAAATTTGTTAAATAAGAAAACTAGTGAAAAAACCTAATTCTTGATTGGCAATAATAAAACCTCATGATGAATAAAGTGTTCTGCGGGTTTCTTTGAGGGGTTGTGATTTTAATTTCTCACTCTGTGTCATATGCAGTGAAGGTTAAAAGGCAAGTGGCAGCCTAAAGTGCTAGCGCGGGTCAGGCGGATGGCGCTGCGCTTTGTCCTCAGCTGACTCTATTGTCTGAAGCCTACATGGGAGTGACCGGCGGAGCAGCCCAACACCACCGGTCCTGCTGCTATTTGTGCCGTTAATGGTATGTGCAGCCAGTGCCAAGAGTTTTTCCAGGACAAAGAAATGTTAATGAAACATCCCAGTGAATCCTAATCCCTGAAAAGCAGCTCAGAATTAAGCCAGCACCTCCCCATCGCCTCCAGCCCTCGGCCATAGCTGCGCTGCACCCTCTGCCTCCCTCCCAGGCGCTGAGCCCTGCTCCAGGCAGAAACTCTTTATCCCCAGCCCCTGCTCCTATTCCCTCTGCTGTAGGCACCTCATTACCCGTCACACCACCTCCTATCTTCCTATTAACTCTCCTCTTGGCTTTTCACACCCCTAATACCATGCTTTTTATTCCATGTTAAATTACTTTTTTTTAAAGCAGCACCTGGGTCCCCTTGTACTAGGTCTTGCATATCTACATGAACCTTCAGAGCTGAAAGGCAGAGAAGTAGGAGGAAGCAAGGACTCCTGCCTCTGATTTGAGAAGGAGAAACTAAAGCTCAGGCATAGGATTTGGTTGGCCCAGCATCACTCTTGCAGCCTAGGAGGGCTCAGATTTACAGGGTTTCAGGCCAGTAACACCAAGTGGACTACCTGGTGGACCCACACACTGCTCTTAGGATGCTGCACAGACTTCAGTGTGACTACTTTAGAGCAGCCCAGGACTTGCTTACAGCTCCTACAGTGGAAGTACTACTACTAGTAGTAATAACAATAATGACGTAAGTTTTCTTTTCCTGCCATGTGCTTCTAAAATTCCAGTAAAGAGAAGTTCGTTTGAAGACATTTGTCTCTCCTGGTGTACAGTGAGGGTGTTCCCACAGCTCCAGACCTCTCTCTGCCCAGTCTTGCTCATGGTGCTCACAGAAATGTGATTTTGAGGGGCCTCTGAACATGGAGAATTTTCTAAATTTACCACACCTGTGTCAAACACATTTTTTTGCTGTTGTGCTACATGTATTTGCAGGTTGTTTCCATGCCCTTCCAATGTCTACCTTCTGCCCTGTGAGCAAGCTACAGGTGTGTACCACAAGAGCAGATGAAAATGTGATTTTTGACAAGTGTGATGACAGCTCAACGTCCATAATACATTTGTCCTGAGAGAAACTGACGAATCTGCTAACTCTTCAGGCAATTATTAGAATTTCTAGAGGTATCTTATCAGATCAGCCTTTATATATCATCTGCAAAGATCAGGAAGGACTTGTGAAAATACTGTGAAAGGAGATAAAGTTTTGTTGCTCACATCAAAGTTTTATATACATAAAAGATGCATAAAATCCCACCGTCTCTTAAACTCCATACGTTAAATAGGGAGCGTTACGGGTGATGCATTTTGAGAAGCAGGCTCCTGACCTACATTTCTGCACTGGAACTTGCCCATGGGTATTTCCACTTTAGCCTACCTTTAGGTTCAATATATTTAGTTTCTTGGCATCTGCTTTCAAGGTTTACATAGACTTGAGTTCTATTTAATTAATATTTTAAGCCTGCGCCTCCGCCTTGACGAGAAAACAATCCTTTCCAAATGCTGCAAATGTGTTACTTTTATTTGAAATTGCTTTGGAACAAATGGCTCAGCACACATTAATCTCTTCTGTTTCTGAAGCTTTTTGTAGCTCTCCATCTTCAGCAACTCTGGCATAGAGACTCCATACATGAAATTTAATTTGCCAAACTCCGTCTGCCTATGGTAGCATCTCCGTTGCCCTGACTACCCTTTCAGAGAATTTGCTACTGAAACCAGTGAGATATTTGCTTATGTTTTAGCAACTCTTTGAAAATGGTCATTATCAGAATATATCGTTATGGGTGAAGTATCCTGATTTTAATTTGCCTGTTGAAATTTACTTCATGTAATGACAGTATGTGCCCTGTAAATAACATACTGCATCTCAGGAAATGAAAGATGTTTCGAATAAATAAATAATGGCTTGCTGACTACTGAGGCTCCTGGCTTTGGTAATGTACTGTGTAAGAGAAAGTAAATAGAAATCTCCTTCTGGGCATTTCCAAACATCAAAATGCCCTCTGCATTTTGTTGTGGTTAAATATACAACCCCATCAGAAGCCTTGGGACCCCTGTTTAGATGGTCTTGCAAATGAATATCACAGATATTGCAGTAATCATAGTTACTGCAAGGAAGCATAAATTGTTGTTGGAGGTAGGGAACTTTTTAATGAAAAATTCTGGCAATACAAAGGATTAAAACCTAGTGATGTCTAGTTGCTTAAAGATAATTTATGTTACTGGGAGCATCAGAGGGATGTGCATATTTGGAGGTCTGCAGGTGACTTTTGGCAAATATTATCTTCTGCCTGAATTTTAAATGCTGTGATGTGCGATGACCACATCATGTTGCGTCAACCCATGTGACAGGGTGAACCTGGCCCAGGCTCAAATACGAGCTGATGCATGTGCCATGCTGCATAAGGACCTCAGAAGACAGGGCAGTTGTCATGAGAGGACAGGAGCAGGCAGGTGTGAAGAAGTGGTAGATGAAGATCATTTGACATCCCTGTGAAATCATCTCCGACTCCATAATGAACCTGAGCTTTAGCTGAAAAGTTGCATTTGTGGAAGGAAAAGGCTGTAAACTGTGAATCCTGGTGGTTTTGGGATGATATTTAGTTCAGCTTGATGTGGCTAGCTTGGGTGGAGATCAGCATTATACATGAAGAAATATAATGCCTCCCACCGAGACCGAACACAGAGACACGACCAGTTTGCAAATCCTGTCGCTGAATCATTTTCACAAACTATGGCTTAGGTAAAAGACAGAAATCTATCAAATGTTGTACAGATTAACTTATCACCTAGTTAAATGGGCTGTCAGTCTGGGCTGCCTGTGCTTGGCAGGGTGAATTCAAATGCATGTAAA
The DNA here is from genome assembly GCA_035590275.1 of Ibycter americanus. Classification (NCBI taxonomy): domain Eukaryota; kingdom Metazoa; phylum Chordata; class Aves; order Falconiformes; family Falconidae; genus Ibycter; species Ibycter americanus. The sequence goes on from JAVJGI010000065.1 coordinate 51,337,773, forward strand.
TTTCCCTGGTGGCTGACGAGCGACGATGGTGGAGCTGTCAACTGATGACATGTGAAAATACATTAACATTGTTTAAAATATATTTGAAAGGGATAGCTCATATTTTGATAACATTTTCACAGGCAAATGATTTGTATGGGATCTGAAATACTGACCACATAATTTATGCCGTGAGGATTTTTTTTAAATAGTAACTCTTCAGATATGTTTTGTGCTTAAAGGAAGCCCCCAAACAATTAACGATAACCACACAACCTGGTTCGAGTCCCATGTGCCACCATTGTATGGAGTCACTGTTCCGATAGCCTCACTTGTCACTTCCACTTGATCTTACCAAAAGTGATTAGAAACTTCAAAAGAACCAATTACACAGGCCATTGTGTTATAGACCTGCCGCTTTCTTTTAAGCCTCCTGTTTCTCCCTGCATTTGGACTCTCCATGTTTGATTTCTTGTATTTGCAAGACAGATCTCTTGACTTAATGAGAACATCAGAAAACAGAAATACTAAAAGCTCCATACCGCTTAGCTTTCCTTAACATGTTCTTTCAGGGCTTAGTGACTTCTTAACTGCCCCCTCCATTAATACACTGGGGAGGCATGTGGTTTGTGATGGTCACTTCATGTGTTTCCAGTTATACCAGCTACTGTTTTAATAAGTGGCCTTGAAAGGTAGAAGAAAGATGCAGCTCACTGTAGGAAAAGGTCGTAGGATGTGAACAAGTGTTGACGGAGCTGTGTGATAAGAAAAACATTTGAAGCATGTGATTCAAGATTCATCCTTTAGTCTCGAATCTTCAGGGGTGAAAGGGGAGAACTTAGCACAGTCTAAAAACAGCCGATCTCACAGTTCAGCAGTCAACCATGGCGTCTGATACATGAAAAAAATTACTTATGCTGTCAGCTTCCATTATTTACATGATCTTTCTATGGTTGAGTCGTGGCTGTGGATGTGCAATTCAGCTAGAAAAATTGCATATTTACACAGATGGGTGCTGGCATGTGACCAGGGCTTAAGCAAAATGCATGGTTAGAGGTAGAAATCAAATACAGACAGTGGTGAATCCATTTTTGAGGGGTTTGATTACAAGGTGCAAATGTTTACAGATGCTTATAAGTATGAAGGGCTCTCTTGGAAATAGTGATTCTTAGGAAAAGGAAGGTATTGCAAACAGCCTTAGGTGTTTGCTTTCCTTGACTTCCTGGGGTGTCTGTATACTACTGTATACTGAGTTTCAGAAGATGCTTCAGGGCATCTCTACCTCTTGTTTTATTTGGAAACTAGTAGCAAGGACAAACATGATGTAAGTGTAATCAAAAAAAGTCTGACAATAAGACTACGAAAAGTCTTTTAATGGAACAGTGGAAGTTGAATGTTAGTCTGTAAATGCAGTCCTAGGACGTGGGAGAGGAGATCTGGTGGTGCTTCTTCACAGAAGCATCTTATGGTGAGGAAGAGACAGAAGTGTCAGGACAGAGGTCCTTTCCTTTCTCACCCTTTGCTGCATTGCAATGAACTGTTTCCACCATAACCTGGATTACAGTATAATTAAGTCAGTGGAAATTTATCAGTAAGCTGATTTTCTTTTGTGCATTATAAAGGCAGATTGGTGGGTTCTGGGCATAACCGCTTGCCTTAGAAACCCCTCAGAGTGGAAACCCAGAGATAAGAGATGAAATCCCTAGCCTATCCAACGACCATACAACACTTATAAATCTCTCCCTCCACCACTGGCCATTTCTGGGATTTGCCTTTTGAATGCCACCATCTCTATGTGCAGAAGGGCCATAAAACATTTCCAGTAATGTGCTGACTCGGTTCCTGCTGAGAAGTTTGCAGAGAGGGAGTCCTCCAGCACTGGCAACCTGAACTGCTTCAAATGCAGATAATGGAAAACTTTACCAGGTTTCAAACTGGAAAAAAGCTTCTGTTACAAAGTATGTATAAAGCTTGGCAGTTCACCATGATTATCTCGATACTGAATAGTAAGGAGAGGTTTTTGTCATTATGTCAGTGGTGTGAGATGACACCTTCTCTACCAAGCTTTCAATGTAAGTAGAAATCTTTGACCTGTTTTTGATCTATGAAGTTCAAACACCGGTAACGTGTCAGGAGCAAGGATCTCAGTGCTGCAGGGCACAGGTAAAGGAGAAAAGGAGAGATGAAGGGAGGGAAAGAAGGAACGAGGGGATGGGCCCATGCCATCAGAGAGACCACCAAGAGGGGCAACAAGTTCTCTGTTGATATTAGTGGCCTCTGGTTAACTTGGAACAACATGTATTTCACATTAAGACACCACAAAATATTTGTAGGTGTGTTTGTGCCTTACTTTAGGGTGTGACGGTGACTCTCCCTCCCTTAAGGAGAAGAATCGTCCTCGTGGGTTGCCAGGTATTTAATACGTGGAATAGGTACATAAAATCCATTTAACTTGTTAGTGAATCAATTACATTTCCCTTGGTGGTGGTGTGATGTGCAAAGCCTTTCCCTCCAAAAGTATGTTGTCGCTACAGCTACGCACATTTTTCCTCTGCTGCTCATAGCCTGGTTAAAGTCCATTCAGTTTTATAAACTAGGAAAAAAGAGCATGCAAATTCCTGCTCATGTGGAGGCATTTCCTTATGAAAAAGAAGAATAAAAGGCACATCGTTTTTGTACTGCTAAATATGACAAGTAGAGCTAGGTTTCCCAGAGAGAATTGATTCAGTAGATGTTCCTGTATTCAGGGGGAAAAGCCCCAATAACTAGTCTGTGGCCACTTTTAACAATTCAGAAGCATCTGGATGTAGATGCACTAACCTGAAACAGTTAATGGCAAAGCCAGCCACGCAAAAGAAAACGAATAAAGAAAACTCAATGCCTCAACTTTAAGCACCCCAGCTCACAAACCACTGTCAGCACATCCCTTTTTCATCAGGTCAGCCTTGCCAGAAGCAGTATATAAGCAAGGAAGGCGAGTGACAGTAAGGCTGTAATATAAAGCGGGCCTCCGCCTCCCTCTGCATACTTCTGCTAATTGCTTTTCCCGTTACAAGGCCAGTTCCACCCCTTGGTGTGTAAATTACGCTTGTTTTGTGCAGCCGCGAATGTCAAGTCATTGTGCTACTTTGCTTTATCATTTCTGTCCACCTATAGCTGTATTTGACTGCCTGATGCTCCTTTTGCCACCATCTCTCATCTTTGGCGTGATTTGTGCTGCTCCCAGGCGCCTGGGAATAACGGCTGCAAGGGGAAAAGTCCGCTTTTCCTCTGTGGAAAATTGGCTTCTTGAACTAAACCCATCTCCAAAGCAGTTTTCCACCTTCCTGTGCTTTTTTCCATGCCTGTCCCCTTCCAGGGAGCAGAAAATGCTCTCACCAGGGCAGGCAGAGGAGCGGGCAGCATTGCTGTGCCGCAGGGCTGTTTGCGATGGGTACGTCATAGAGATCATCCCTTTTGCACCCGTTTTGTACCAAACGCGGCTCTAGGGAAGGACAAGACATTTCAGGTCATGTTCACCACGACTCTCAGTCCTGCTGTGAAAATTCAGTCTCTTCTTTTGTGTAAAACCGTTCCCCGACTAGAGCTTTTTCAGGACTGGCACCTGCTAACCCCATCGTGGGGAGGTCTCCACTGAAGTCTTAAGACTTTGAGGGCTGGTTGTGTTTTTTGCTGAACAGACTGCCCAGGTGTTTTCAGTGTTTGGCACAGCAAAGCCCAGATGCTGTCTGGGACATCTCAAATGAACCACTTAATTTATCTAGATTCTTTGCCTGGATATGGAAATTTTGTTGTATTTGACACCCCCCCCCCCCTTTTTTTCCCCCCTTTTTTTTTCTTCAAGATGATTATAGATAATAAAGTAGGATGCTAAAGTCTTCATTAAAAATGCATTTTGTAAAATTGAAACTTAAGTGTCAGGTTTTTCTAGCAGTCTGTCAAATACTTGACAATTAAAATAGCTGTTTTTAAAAATTTAATGAGACACAATAAGGACTAAATGCACAAGAAGCTTGCTCATTCTTAGGATAAAGCAGAAACATAACAAGTCCATTATATTTCCTTACAAAAATGCCCCATTTGTAAAATATGCTATAATCTATTTTTAATTAAATTAGTATATGCAATTTATTACCTGAGATATATTTATTAATATTTAATATTTAATTTCAAATTAATTATCTAAGTGAAAGAGTACTCAGCTGTGCTGAAGAGACTCACAAAACAGCAAGTGCCCTGCACCAGCCGAATGAAACACACTTCCTCAGCAGGTAAACCTGGCGTGTGCAACTGCCTTGTGCTGTAAGGGAACGATGGCAAACAAAATTATACAGCAGAAGTTTTGGGCACAGTCACACTCCTGTAGGGGAGTGCGGGCTGCCTCAGGAGGTCAACGCCTGATGTTCATATATTCATAATGTTGGGAAGTAATTTTCTGATATTTCATCTCCAGCATTAGCCTACGTGACTGGAGGAGCATTCCGTGCAATCGAGACCCGATCTCCCAAAGTTGCATCTTCCATCCCTTTGCTGGGTCATTTGCCCCATATGCCTGTTGTGGGAAATTTGGCTTTAGATTTCCGTAAGACAGGCTTTCTTCCGTCTCCTGCATGCTTTGATGAGCAGGGAAGTAGGTAGCAACTCTAACATTGAAAGTATGATCCCTGAGTCAGCACCCAGCCCATCATCGTGCACTACTTTGGGTTGTTGGCAAACACAAGCAGACATCACCGCATTGGTTATGTTTGGGTCACATTTTCAAGGTTTTCTTCACCATTATGACAGGTAGAGAGTAGCAGGTTTTTTATTATTTGTGAGTGCCTGGAGACTCCAAAGTTAGGGCATCTTCTCCTGAAGGCACCGGTGACTCTGCCTTGTCTCCGTATCTCATGGTGCACAACTGGTTTCTTGCCCCTATTCTCTGTTTCTTGACTTGGGCAACCTTCTAACACGACTAGCTTCTGGTCTGGAGTGCCTAAGCCGTGTTGGACTTTTGTGTGAATCTCTTGAATCACAGAATCATACAATCATTTAGGTTGGAAAAGACCTTTGAGATCGTCAAGTCCAACTGTTAACACAGGACTGCTGAGGCCAACCACTAAACCATGTCCCCAAGCACAGTATCTATGCATTTTTTAAACACCTGCAGAGATGGTGATTCCACCACTGTCCTGGGCAGCCTGTTCCAGTGCTTGAGTATTGGAACCTCTTATTTTTTCTTTTAGCTTGGCACTTACCAGTTTCAGTAGTGCAGTGACTAAACAGATATTTTGTTATCAGCCATATATAATTCGACAGGAACTGCACCAATGGGGAGATGTAGAAGTGTAATGGAATACTTTCTAATTTACCCAGATAATTTGCAAAGACTGTTAGTCCTCTGTTGGTTTAAGCCAAACTTCGCTGTGGGTGGGTTTTTTTGTTGGATTTTTTTTTTTTTTTCACCTCAAGAATATAATTTTATATTAATTAAACTGGGATTGTCCAAAGGCGTGTGTAAATTCTATATGATTAGTTGAAAAAGGCATCTTCCTGGGGAGGAAAAAGGGCAATCCACTGTGACAGAGCTCAGACAGTTGCAGTATTTTAATCAGCATGGGCGTGCTACCCATCAGCACCAAACCGAAATAAAAACCCAATGAATGGTGAGTTTCTGCTTACAGTCTGTTTAGTTTGGGAAAACAAATGAAAGAAAGAAATAATTTAATGCTCAGTTTAATAATTGAACATCCTCCCTTCCCAGGATGCACAAGGTAGTTATACAAAAAACATTTGTTAAACAAAAGTGACCATTAATAATCCAAACTTGTTCCCTTTTTGGCTGATTTTCATGCAGACCCATCCCCATCATAAAAGAGCTGTAAGAGGAAGCTTGTCTTTATTTATTAATTCAGACTGACTTCAGAAAGCGCTCCCCAAACCACCAGTGATGCCTTCTGACAGGCTCCTAATCTTTGCCCGCTGCTGCAGGAGCAGCATTACAACAGCTTGTCATTAGTCCTGGCACTGTCTGCCGCAGCGCCGGCGGGTACCACTACCTGCCATCGCTGGGAGCGAGGCAGCTCCGCAGCGCAGCCGCAGAGATGGCTGATTCCTCATTTGCATCTTGGGTTCCCGAGCATTGCTGTTTGTCATGGGGCGGTGTCAGCAGCTCGGCTGCGTCCTGTGTCATGCACAATGACCTCCAATGCATTTCATGTGTCGTGAGAGCTATGCAAAAACAAGCTATAGGTACCGTGCTCTGATTGCCCAAAGAAGGGTGTGGAGGAGAAACAAGGTGTCTCCTTGCTGGGGGCAACCGCAGCTCTGTCCCTGCATGGTGCAAGGGCCAGAAAGTTTGGTAGAATAGAACAGAATCACAGACTGGTGTGTGTTGGAAGGGACCTTAAAGACCATCTCGTTCCAGCCCCCTGCCATGGGCAGGGACCCTCCCACCAGCCCAGGCTGCTCCCAGCCCCATCCAGCCTGGCCTTGGGCACTGCC